>RJWJ010000032.1:133215-604321 GCA_004363605.1 Indri indri
AAAAAAAAAAAAAAAAAAAAAAAAAAAAAAAAAAAATTGTGAAAAGGAGACAGACATAGATAAACTAGAGAAAGGCCAATCCAAAAAAGCTTCATGCTGTCTATTGTGGCTAGATATATTCTGCCTACATATGATTTACTACTCTAGAGACCCAGTCCCTTGCCACCAACAAGAAGGAGTGGTATTTTTCCATCCTGCCTAAATTAAAGATTACAGCTGTTGATTGTTTGAGAGTAAGCAAATTATATTAGTTTGACATTATATATTCCATGATATTTGCAACCGGATTATTTATTAGAATATATATTTCATTATTTTATGTGTCTGATGATTTTATGAAGTCTATACTGGTACTGAAAATATACTCTGGGGAAAATATGACTAATTTGGAAAAATGGAAGTGATAAGTTCATGTCGCTTTGAAATATCTAAATCAGAGGCTCTTTTAAAGGACATGCAAACATATACTTGTTCCCAAAGAGACTCTCAGAAAGATCTAGCTGGGCTTGCTTTAATGAGCATAGAAGAATCACATAGTATTGTACAGCAGAAAGTATCTATAATTAGATAATGATAAAGTTTTCTTTTAAAGTACTTGCAGAAAGTTTGCTCTTTCATAAATAGGCTAGCTGGTCTGTAATCTTAAACTCTCAAATTCGTTTACAGGATACTTTATAAGAATAAATACGAATAATTTAGCTCATCTTTTTTCCTGAATTATAGTGGACCATAAATTCATGAAGTTTTGCTATGATTACTTGATACTTTTTATATAAATTGATGATATGAGAGATAAAGCATTCAGTGTACATTAAGGTGCTTTAAAAAATACACAGGGTATGTATTTTGGTTCCTATTTTACATACCAGAAAAACAGACACAGAGGGATCAAATGCCTTGTTGAGGAACAAACAGGGATTTAACAGCACTTGCAGATCAGATGTGTCTACCTCTTGATTCGTAACTAAGCTTCCAGCAACTAACCAGGGGTATAGTCATTCAATAAGGCATTTCTAGGTTTATTTTATAGCTGATAAATAGAAATAATGAAAGCATTTTCCTTATCACTTCCTTAAAATGCAGAAATAAACATTTATTTATAATAAATGTTTACATTAGTTACAATATAATGCATTTATTTAAAATTAGAAGTGAATTAAATAGAACAGATATCTCTTATTTTGTTTAACCTCTCAAGTTCTTGCATGATATCAAGTGGCTCTAAGCCTGTTTTCTCTGTTTACAGCAACTGCCGTCTCCAGTGAACAGAATCCAGTTATTATCATTGCCGTGGTTGCTGTAGCAGGAACCATCATTTTGGTGTTCATGGTCTTTGGCTTCATCATTGGAAGAAGGTAGAATACAAATTAGTTCTAATTTCTATCACAAAATATATTGATTTTTCAGAATTATGTCAGCCTATTACTTATTGATTTAGTATATTAGAATTTTACATAGTAAATGCAAACGTTCTTTGATATTAAATTTTAGAGATCAATAAATTATCATTCTCCCAAGATCGAAATACAGTATGAGTTTGATCCCTGCTTCTGGTTTAAGGGGAATGAGTACTGTAATTTCTATTGGGTGAATTTTTTTTGGTTATTTTCAGAGTTAGGTTTCCATAATAAATGCAGAAGATAGTGGGGGAAAGATTTACTCTTTTAATTATTAAAATGAAAGTTTGTGGAAACCATTTAGCATCTGTTCTTATTTTTGGAAAGAAATGTAAGTAAATATTGACTCACTGATAAATCTATATCCACCAAAAAATTTTTCTTTTGTGTTGTGTCACACAAAGAATTTGTTTCTGTGCATTTTTTAAATCATGTGAATTGCTATATTATTACTAAATGGATTTATAATTGTGGACCGGAAGTTTTTGTATTTAGTTTATAACTGTAACAAGTATGTTGTTAAGTAACTAAGGTATATTGTACTGAAATTTAAATATATACAGTAAGATCATTGATTGAGATTTCATGAATTTGCTTTTTTCCAGGCACTGTGGTTATAGCAAAGCTGACCAAGAAGGAGATGAAGAACTTTACTTTCATTGTAAGTGTTTGGCTTTTCTTTATTATTATGTACCCCTATTAATACAGAAATCTGGTTGTAGTATCGGCATTAACAAATTCCTCATGCAGCATGCTCGAAATTATATAATGAGCTCAAAATGTTGCTTTAAAGCTCTTGAACAAGATATTCCAAATGAAAATCATGTGATGTGAATTTGAAAAAATAAAATATATTCAGAAATGTAATAAAACTGCAAGAGTATTCAGCTGCTTGTACATCACAATTTTTCCTTTTGCAAACTTTACCCAAATGTTTCTTACCATACTAATAATAATCCATTAAATGTTTCATGTCCCCATGATGTAGCTTAGGAATGCCATTTCAAGTTATAAGGATAGGTACTTTTTTTCCACCCAATGAGTGATGCTACTATGAGACACAAAGTTAAGGAGCATCTTTCTCTATGGCTGCTATAAATTATCTATCACCAATAGATATTTCATAGGACATAAATAGTATGATAATAGGATACAATCCTCTAATGTTTTCCTATGGTTTTGAGTTAGCTGATTCTTAAAAGTTCATCTCAGAAATCATATTTAGAAGAGAGTTTAGGAATCCAAAGAAAATAGATGCCCATCTGCATTAATCTTATTTTCATTGCAATGTGAATGGCAAGTGAAAATGAGACCTGTGTCGGTAAATGTTATTACTTTATGCAGGCAAAAGAGAAACCTAACAATCAAGTGATTTCAGTTTGGATAATTAATAATTTTCTTACCCAAACCCATTATTCCTATTTTTAATCCTTGAAAATATTAAAAACCAATTTTATTATTTTTTTCATAGTAGCTATAATCTTTACTAAATTTTCTCATGCATAGATGAATTTCCTATGACAGAAGAATTATATTTCTATTGTGTTATTTAGTAGATTCTTATGTCAGTATCTAAAAAGACATTGTCTTGTCCCTAAAGTCATAAGAATATCTAAGCATCAATCACGAATTTCTTTTTCTTTTTTTTTAAAAAAAGAGCTCAAATGAAAATGTGTGGTCTAAATACACAAATAGTAAATGCCATCATGCTAAATTTTTTCAATGTGTATACATTTTTGAACCAACACTTACTTTGACTTTAAGTTTTCAAAAGAAAAGTGGTTTTACATGACACAGATCCAAATTGAATATGAGACTCTGTGGAATAACCACCACTGTAGGCAGGAAGGGCATGTGGGATATTACAGATTACCACAAATTAAGGTTAAAGGTATGACCATGGGTGACTTCATCCTGAAGTTTAACCTTTAGGGCCTCTTACTTTCATGGACCATTTCAAGGCCATGGGAGGGCCCTAACAACTTTGCATATGTAATCATATATCCTTTCCCTTAAAGAAGGCATCCCAAATTGCGTAAGGTTCAAGCCTCACAAAACTTGAATCTACCCCTGAGTATGACTGAATATGTGTGATTCTTCGTCCCACTTGTAATTATTTGATATGCTCCCAATGTCAGAGCTTGCTTTTGCTAATCTGACATTGATTTTCCTGAGACAAGCCTCAATGAAGACAGCACCACAAGTAGTTTATTGCAACAGGATATACAGAAAACGTGGAAGTTATTTTTTTTCCTCTTTCATTACATGAAAGAATATTTTTAACACTTCAGACAAGAAGGAGAGAATCGAAACTTAAATGCCTAAATTTTTATTTCTAGTATAAAATGTATATAGACGAATACCATAAGGCTATATGTATTTCCTAAAATCCCTGATCCTACCTATATGTGAATAATTTTAAAGGCACAGTTATTTAATATTACCCTAATCAGTATGTCACTTTTCTTTCATTTTTGAGTATATCTGAGACATCCCAAAATTATCACATACAATAGTTTATTTGCTTTTAACTTGCAGTTTAACGCAGAAGGTAAATTGAAACATGGCTTATCTAAAACTTGTTGTATAGCCTATGCTTGTCATCATGCAGTTTTAATATTTTGATGTCATTCACTTCTTTCACATTTCACCCAGTTTCTAATCAGAAAAAATATAGCTGCATGTCTTACTTGCTAATATAGACAAGATAAGTTTCCTTGTGTATAAGCAGTTTTCATTTCTAGAGCAAAATATCAATGGTGGTTTTAAGATGTTTGACTTTCATAGGAAATGTAAATAAGATATTAAAACACAAAAAGCTCATGCTGTTAAATTGCGATAAGCAACACATCAGAATATTCAGAAATTATGTCAGTATTTTCCTTATTTTAAAACATCTATTTTTAAATGAATAATGAAAAAATAAAGTGCACTTAACATTTGCTATCCTGGTAAATGCTTGATGTTTTCGAATCACTTTTTCCAAGGATATCTTTTCTTGTCATTTGATGGGAACCAGGCCTTTTATTTGATTTTACGACCATCTAAAATACATAAAGTACAACACTATGGTCACCAGCTATTTACAAGTTAGTGTCCTTTTATTCCTTTAGTACACGGACAATTTTCCTAGGTGCTAAGGCACCAGATTGAATTTTTACAGAAACTTGAAAGCAACCATTTAACTAGCTTTTAGAGCGCTGAATTTAATAGAATGTCCAGTCATTTGTATCAGGCGCCCTCAACTCTCCATGGCCCCAAGTGCTACAGTTAAAGACATAAACACAATGGAGGAGTTTAGTGAAGCAATTCCAATTTACATTTTGTTTCCTCCTACCATTCCTTCTAACAATATCTTCAAATACAAGCTGGACAGTATTTCATGTTTTTATGCCAAAATAGCTCTGGCCTGTCAAAATGTTTTATGACAGCTTGAATAAAGAACCATCAGAGACCGTTCGAGATACAGAAGGTTACCTCCAATCTAGCTCCCTTATCAAAACAAACAAACAAACAAACAAAAAAAAAAAGAGAGAATTAAAAGGGAGAAGATGGCTCATTCTCCATCTGCCTGCCAATCTAGGAGGTTAACCTATTGTTTTCTTCCCTTCTCTCTTTTTCTCTTTCCCCCCCTTCCCTATACTCCTTCTTCTCTCTTTTCTCCTTCTATCCCCTCTCTCTTTTCTTCGTGTTGTTTTTTTTTCATGTTCAGCTTTAGTAACAAATGAGCATCTGTCAGTTTTATAAACTGCAACAATAATTGTTTAAGACAATCAATTTTGGATAAACAATCAACTACAGCAGAATAAATCAAGATTTTTAAATCCCATTTTCCTTTATACATTCTGCTTCTTTTTGTTATATGTTTATTTTTTAAATATAATTTTAATTTAATGTGATGACATAAGCACAGTTAGGCTGCAGTGTAATATATAAAGAAATATATTGTTCTGCAAATAGTAAGATTTGATGAAAAGATTGTTCAGTGGCTTTGTTAAAACAATAAAGTTTTTTTGAGGATATAGTGTAATTTTTTTCATTGCATTAATATAACCAAATATATGCCTATCTATCTTATCTTTGTCTTTAACCAAATGATTAGATTTGGAATACATTATTGTAATTGAATTTGATTTAAAGTTGGCATAGCATTATTTGTTACCTGCATGCTTCTGGGGTGCATTTTAAGATTTTAACTTTTAAGATGATTCTATGTTGTTTGCATTTTAACTAACTTTTGTGAGGCATTTTGGCTACCTCCTCATAGCAGTTAAGATCTTCCACAGCCTTATAATTGAAAGTTCATATAAACCATTCCTCTTTCAAATCGCTGTCATACTTGGTTAACAAATCCCAGGAATATTGTAAATTTTCTAACTTTTCTCTGTACTTTGTACATCTGGCTTCTATTGCCCTTCAAGGTGAAGAAGAAACTATGTCTTTAGAAGATTTCTCTTTGATTCTGTGATAGCAGTCCCTCACATCTTGTATTAATTTTATGTATATGTCAACAGTGGTTGGTCTTTAAAAAAATAAATCAAAAGAATAACTAAGATGTCTAAATGTTTTTAATATTGCTGTCAGTGTAGTAGGCTACCTGTAAATGAAATGTCTTCTTTTCCCAGTGTATTAATTTGACTGATTGACTGACTGATAGATTTACAAATGTGTTTCCAAGTCCATTACAAACCTCCATATGGCTTGAACTATGCCATGATAGCAGTGAATTTAATTAAACCTCCAGTCTGATAGGCTTGTCAGAAATTTTGGTGGATGTCTTTTGTTGATTTACTGGAAAAGCAATTCAGTTAGTAACCTATGTTATGGATCCTATGTTACCTATAGAAGCTTGCAGATAATTACCTATACGCCAGCAGACTGAAGTAGTCTGTTAAAACTGCTGTGAATCAGGTGATGTGGAAGCAAGTTCACTGTTCCAAGGAGCACTCTGCATAATGAAATTCCTGGGCTGACTGCACAATAAGTGCTTTGCTTCATCACAGTCATGCTTTCTTACATCATTACAGTTAAATTTCCAGGCACCAAAACCTACATTGACCCTGAAACCTATGAGGACCCAAATAGAGCTGTCCATCAATTCGCCAAGGAGCTAGATGCCTCCTGTATTAAAATTGAGCGTGTGATTGGTGCAGGTAAGGCTATTGTAGCTTCCTTGTTCAGCTGTTCCATTTAGCCAGGATCGAAAGTCATACATCATAATGACAGGCAAATAATTATCCCTCAAGTATAGAACTTTTGCATTTACCTGAACTGTTGGAAGCAGTGAGGCTGTACTTGTTTATGAAATCTTAAGGAAAAAAGTGGGAAAAAAAGCATGTGGCACAGTGAATCTGTATATATTTTATTTTCTGTTGGATTTTTAAGATACTGTTCTATTACAAGCTATTTCATAATAACTCTGGCCTGTTCAAGAAATGATTTACTATTTTTAAAAAGTCTGAATTTTCCTGATTTTTGCTGAACTGTACATTTCCTTTTACATGATTTACTATCTTCTTGGAAAGCTTTCATCTTTATCTTTTTTTGTGTGTTTACAGGTATTAGCCATTGTGCTATTAAAATCCATGTAGAAAATTAATGTGTATGCATTATTTAAAAGCAATATTATTTTCTATGTGTATGTATTTTCATAATAATTATACATTTCTGAATCTAAGTCTCTTAAATATAGCAGACATACTGCATATACAGTTCAGAATTTTAAATCTTTACTAAATATTTGCTTCTCAAACTTTAAAAGCAATAGCAATGGTTAGAATTTGCTAATGTGCCCTTATGCTTTAGTAGGAAGTATGGGTTATATAGCATAAGTCAAATCTAAATGTTGACTCTGAAACAGTGTTTGTTAGTCCAATTGAAGAATAGTAGCCTGTTTAACAGATGATTTAGCAAAGCTTAACTTCCATGAATGAGCTAGACGACATGTTCAAGTTTTAATTTCATTTATGCCATTATTTTCATAAATAACTTTTGTGTCCAGGAAATAGAATCATCCATCTTTGGTAGTGTGTTCAGTATGACTTAGAGAGCTGTATCAAGTATTTATGAAAATACTTTTTAAAAATTCTTTTAAAGAATTTAATACATTTACTTTAAGAAAGGAAATATTTCAAACATTAAAATCCACCAACTTGTTCTGTTACTTCAGGAGAATTTGGAGAAGTCTGCAGTGGTCGTTTGAAACTTCCAGGAAAAAGAGATGTTGCCGTAGCCATAAAAACCCTGAAAGTTGGTTATACAGAAAAACAAAGGAGAGATTTTTTATGCGAAGCAAGCATCATGGGCCAGTTTGACCACCCAAATGTTGTCCATCTGGAAGGGGTTGTTACCAGAGGTAGATATTGGTTATGTCTTTCATTTATCAAATAGGCTGAGTGTCAGAAATTAGTATTATTGTATGCATAATAAAACAACCAAATTGTGACCATACTGCATGGTCTAAATGAATGCTTTTTCTTGGTACATAACTAACTAAAATAATTACTCTTTTATGCTATAACCTCAAGAAAAAAACTGGAAAAAATGAATGTAGGATTAGAGTTTAAGAATAAGTCTGATAGAGGGAATGAGCGATAATGTTTTTATTTAGCTTCAAAAGCCGTAATGGTGATACAGTTTAATCTTTATATTTTATGTAAAGTGTTGTTTTCTCTGAGTTTTCCTCACAAAGCAGGACTGAGAAGAAAACATTGACTTTTATTTATACAGTTTAATCTTAAGAGTCATAACCATGTTCCAAGCAGATATTTAAACTTTTTGAGCTTAGCAGCAGCACTGGAAACATTAGAAAGACTCCTATCTCACCCATTCACTCTTTTAGAAGAGCATTATGTGTTTTATACGGGATAAGAAAGGAAGTAACCCTGAAGTTTAGGTTACAGCTTCTGAAACAATATATATGTATTTTAATTTTAGGGAAACCAGTCATGATTGTAATAGAATTCATGGAAAATGGAGCCCTAGATGCATTTCTTAGGGTAAGTACTGGAATTATCAGAATTATTTTCTCATTCTAAATATACTAGGCATGTTACCAATATAATTTTATGAATTTTTTTCAATGTAAAATGTACATTGTAAACTATAAGAGGTCAGAAAATTGTCTTTGAAAATCAGATCAATAATCAGAATTCTAAACTGGCTTAAACTAGAATCTTTTGAGCATTTAACACAATGTTAAAAAAATGATTCCCATTAATATTATCACCTGAAGTATAGAGGATCCCCAAAGCCCTGTAATTTATACACGTTGTAAAGCAACATATACAATCATAAATGCAATAAAGAAGTAATATAGGGAAGTCTAAAAAGGCACATAAGCATTTGACGTTGACACTATGATCCCAACTCTGCAATGTAAAAAACCATTTCTATTATATTGTTATGTGAACACCAAGCATAAAATGTATGATTATTATCACTACTTTTAAATTAACAGTATATGATTTTTGTAAATGATGAATCCTAAATGTACAAACATAGTTTTAATCTCAGAAGCATTTTACCTAAGACTATGAACACACATTAACATTTTTCCAAATGGCAAAGAGAAATAATCTAAAGAATCAGAGAACATGTCAAGTTGTTTTACATGATCTAGAATTACAAATTCAACCCAGATTTATAAGCAATCAGAGGATTTAGAGAAACTTTTATTTCTGCATCATTATGACATAAGCGTCACCTAGGAAATTCATCAAATCAAACCGGCAGCATCCTTCATGCAGCATGTTTGTATTCAATTGGAGAGATCCATGGTTAAAATGTCTTAGAGAATCTTTGTTGCAAGTAATGTTCCTAGCAGTAGAAAATTAAAAAAAAAGAAGTGAAAACAAAATCAGCCACTACAATCATTTTCTACTTCTTAGTTTCTCTATTTAGTTTCTCTTTTTTACTTAAATATTTTCCCCTTTCCCTTTTTTTAGCATTTAGAGAAAAAAATCTTATTATATGCATATCAATTCCTTTATATATTTTTATATTATTTATATAAAATTTTTGGCATGTGGGGAAAACACTTAGCAGGTCAGGGGTAATATTTTTGGATATTCCATTACCAAACTTTGACTTAAAAGTCAGCCTATACTTTTGGACTTGAATAATCTCAAACTATTGTTAATTAATATTAAAATAATAAATTATTAAAAATAACTAAATGATTACCAAAATTATATCTTATTTTATTTGGCTACCAGTTAAATCAGCATGTTATGTTTTTTCAAAAGTATCTATATGATATAGAAAATTAATTAACAATTCCTACTATACAATAGTCAATGACTAGTATACTGAAATTTTACATGGCGATTCATGTCCCTTTTCAGGTACAGTTAACTGGAATTTTATTTTGTCTTTCTGCAGAAACATGATGGACAATTTACAGTGATCCAGTTAGTAGGAATGCTGAGAGGAATTGCTGCTGGAATGAGATATTTGGCTGATATGGGATATGTTCACAGGGACCTTGCAGCTCGCAATATTCTTGTCAACAGCAATCTTGTTTGTAAAGTGTCAGATTTCGGCCTGTCCCGGGTTATAGAGGATGATCCAGAAGCTGTCTATACAACTACAGTAAGGAAAAGTCTTTTACTGCACTTAATTCATATTCCTAAGATTTTCCTACCAAGAAAGCAGAGCTGATGGGTGGGGAACCTGCAGCCTTCTGATTTCAAGATTGTTCTTTTTTAAGCACCAAGGTAAGCAAGAGAAGCTTCATTTTTCTCTGCTGTACCCCTTTTAATAAAATGTTTCGTAAAATTAGGATTCAGTCAAAAGGCCACAGTTAAGGACCTACGAGGCCATATGTGGCCTTAAGGCCGCAGGTTCCCCTCCCCTAAGTGATTGCTATTTTGTTTTGTTTTGTTTTTTGGGGGGAAGAATATTTGTTTTTTTCACAATCTACACACAAGCTAAGAAGGAAAGTAGTGATAAGAATGATACCATGCTTACCTTATGTTGGGATATTCATATAAATAGTATAGAGTTACATATAGCAACATCTAGTTACTAGCACTCTTATTTGTAGCAGAAAAATGTGACCACACTTTAAACAGAGATTTAAAAGAACATTAACTATGCTGATTCCTATACCTTTTATGAGATTAGAACAAAGGAAAATATGTGAGGATTTATTTAAATACCCCATATTTCATTCCATTTTACTAGTAATTTAGCCTAATTCGTCATTGTCTTTTCAATAGACTCTTGCCCTAAGACCACACAAGGCCCATTAAATTGAGTTGCCTTGTAAACTTGAAATGAGAAAACTTGTAATGAGATTCTAAAAAGCAGATTAGTAACTTTAAATACATTTAGAGAGCAAGATGGATAGTCCTGATGCTGCTGAACTGCCAAATAAAAATACAAATATTTAACTGTTGCTTTATTATATTGCCTTAAATAATTTATAAGTTGTTATACATATTTAAAATGTCAATTTCTTTTTATAACAGGGAGGAAAAATTCCTGTAAGATGGACAGCACCTGAAGCCATCCAATACCGGAAATTCACATCAGCCAGTGATGTATGGAGCTATGGAATAGTCATGTGGGAAGTTATGTCTTATGGAGAAAGACCTTATTGGGACATGTCAAACCAAGATGTAAGTGTTACATTATTTGAACAAAAAGGATTTAATACACTGATGTGCACTATTATTGGAACACATAGCTAATGGCTCCTTAAGAACAAATTTTTACAGAATTATAAAAAGTAGGGTTTTTCACAATTATTAGCACAAATTACCACAATCATTGCCATAAATTAGTGGTTGTATTAATTTTATTATTTTTGTTTCACTCTGAAGAATTACTTTTTCCTTTTTTATTTAAATTCTGTGTACGTGATAGAAGCCTACAAAGGATAGTTCCCCTTTCGTAAAGATAAGGATGCTGTTCTTGTACAGTTGTAGTGGGAGAGTCATATGAGTAAAAGAATCATTTGCGGAGAGGAGGGATAAGACGGTTGTGTTTTGTTTTGTCTTCGAAGATTATCTTTCTTTCTCTTTTAAGGTTTCTCAGAAAATCTGCTTAAATTATCTATTGTTGCTTGGTTTAATTAAGTTTTAATTTCATGGGACAGTCTTAATTTTATGATCAATATCTGTAAATGTTTCATAGTGATATTTTAGAATGTAATCTCAGTGGGCGTATCCTTGGAAATTCCAAAAAATAAGCGGGGTGGGGGGGGGGCTTACTAAATGACTAACCGTGTATACTCTGTTGCCATGAGGGCATATTAAACATAAAACATACTGTTTTCCTTTGTGAAAAGAAGCTGATGACAGTCCATTTTGGGGGTATACATCTCATACCAAGGGACCATTTATAAAACAAAGTAGCGTAAGTACAAGTGAATACTTGTTTTATTAGGTTGAATTTTATAAAATTACCATTTTTTAGGTCGAGAACTTTCAAATATTGACAGATTCATATAGTTCAACCTATTGAAAATATGAGTGACATTTAGATAAATGTAGAGCAAGTATGACATCTAGGAAGGTACCCTGGATTATACTAGAAATCTGGAGAATACCTTGGTTCGTAGCTGATGAAAAAGTTCTCCAAAAGAATATACTGGAAAGTCCAGAAGCAAAGGTTTAGCCAGCTGTATAAAGACCAAAAACTGGACTCACTTTCTTGTAACAGAAATGCAGTACACTTGCGGTAATTAGAAATGAAGATTAGGTCGGGGTAAATTGATGAAAGGCTTTTTTGAAAGAGTTTGGAAATGGTACTAATGCAAGTTCTTGGAGAGTGGAGTAAAAGAATAACTAATGCTTAAGGAAAGTCTACATTATCATTTAGAAAAAGGATGTGACTAGCAAACTAGTATGGAGTAGTTAACTCTTGAGGTATTACAACAGGGACAGCAATAGAAGCTGACTACAGTTACAATTGAGTTATTTTTCAAAAAGAGATCATGCAAATTGTTATATTAAATAAGTATCTTTGTTATTAATTTTACAATTATTTGTATTAAGTTCCTATGTGTCTTACAACTTGTAAATATTTTTAGATAACTAAAGTAAGAGTTCATATGTTATTGGTAAGCTTATTTTTGTTACATTTACCTACAAATTTCTGCATTAATTGAAAAGTTCACAGCCTTAACAGGGGTAAGTTTAAATAAGTTAAATCTTTTGATTTTTGAATTGGATGAGGACATGAAACTTATTCATTTGCTTTTTTGTTTTTGGTTTTCAAAGACAAAAGTCTAAATGATGAATCCGTTTGGCAGAGGCAAAGTTGTTAATATTTGACAGGGCTCAGTGTCAAAGATTTCATGGACTGTCAAAATGTGGGCAAACAAATCCTTGGGGCAGAGAAAGAGAAATATTTACATTCCCTTGACACTCCATGGAGTTTCATTTCTTTTGACACCTTCCTTCTGTACTAGATTCAAACATAAAGGGACTGACGGAGATGACTTAAATTCAAAGTTCACTTCACTTCCCAAAATAAATAATGGAAATGGTTAAGAAGAAAAAAAAATTCTCCAATTTTAATTTTTAAAATTTGCTCAGTATTGTTTCTTTGGTTTTCTTGAAAATGAAAGTCACAAATATGGAATGACTATAGCAAAGATTAATAAATATTTTTATTGATCAAATGAAATTATTTCTACAGTGAGGTTTAGTTCTGATCTATTAATAAAATATTTAGCTCCATCTTTTTTTTATTTTGAAGGTCTGAATTAATTAATAAATTTGGACACAGATTTATATAGCAGTAAGAAGTTACCTACATAGCTCAGTTTATATAGTGAGATTGATA
Source organism: Indri indri (assembly GCA_004363605.1). Classification (NCBI taxonomy): domain Eukaryota; kingdom Metazoa; phylum Chordata; class Mammalia; order Primates; family Indriidae; genus Indri; species Indri indri. The sequence goes on from RJWJ010000032.1 coordinate 146,409, forward strand.
TTAACATTCTTCTTATTGTGCCGTATTCACTGTTTTATAATTATGTCGTTCAAGTGCTGTTTGACCAATTATGTTAAATTTTCAATTGCAAATGGAGAAAAATTGGATAATTTAAGATAATGAGTTCCATTCTGGGATAAATTTTCTCGATAAAAGCTTTTTTACTTGGAGTCTCTGGTAGGAGTTCATGGAGAGACTTTAGGGATCTGTGAACTCCCTGATACAGTGGGAACCCTTTTGTATTTGCAAACATATTCTATTTTTCTGGGAATGTTACCTTCATCAGATTTTCGGATGTATGCAATTTTTAAAAATTAGTCTAGATGGATTTATTGAATGAACCAATTCACTTTACATTGTTTAAATTTAGCTACTAGGAATTTGTCAAGGATTTTAGAAAGCCCTCAAATTTCAAATGCCTCAGATTTTAAAAACACTTTTCATAAGACACCATGAAAACAAGGTGTAAATTAATGGGTATGTTTCTAAGCAAGTCCACAAAATTCCAGGCTGAATAATGAATAAAGGGAGGTTTTTATAATCTGAAGAAATAAAAAAGGAAGTCAATGAGTGAGATAGTTGGCAGGAGGCTTTAGTTTCACTCTGGGCAAGGCAGTGAAAAAGAAAACTTTGGGAAAAGATAATTTCGCATGTGCATGCCCAGAACCACACCCCAAATAAGTTATCACTTGATTAACCCCTGAAAGAGAACTCATTTGTATTTTCATGTGCCTATAACTTTCTTGAATTTTAACTGCAAAGGAAGCAAGTGGATTTAGTTGCTTGCTATTAAAATCAAAAGGTTAAGCTTTCCAAATAAATTAACAACTTTCATTCTTCTGAAAAATCTGCAGATACTTAGCCCTTTCCATTAATGGCCTTTCGCAGAAAATCTTTGTGTATGTGAACATAGTCAAACATAATAAATATTTTGGAAATTTAAAATACTCTCTTGGCTTTCACAGTAGCAGTTGTTTTTTAATTGAATTTATATCTTGATTAGTCCAAATAAAATTTTTGCCTTCAAGTTATGAAATTTTGAAATTCTTTACTATATAGATTTTATTTTTTTCTGTTCCTAGTACTCAACAAAGTATTTTGGTTTTTTTTCTTACTTTAAGCCAGGCCAATACATTGTTAATTTTACTAGTAGGTAGTCATAAGGGTGATACAATATTTAAGCTTCCAAAAAGATATGGGACATAAAGATAATTCCTTAAAGTCATTTGTTAAAAGTCATTTAGGAGCTCTGAAAATATAATACACTTGTAATTAGATTTATTCTCAGCTAAATTGTGAGCCCTCAATTTTTCCTTTTAAAAGTCACCACTGATTTATGGCTTTATATTTTTTCATATTAAGATAGAAACAAAAGTGCGATGATTTTTTTTTTTTTTTGTAAAACTTTGTCATAATCCTGTAAGTGGAATCCAACACATTTAATTGCATAAAATGTGGGTCATGTTATTGTGAGGCTAATGAAATGAAAATGAGCATTGAGCAGAGGACAGAAGCTGATTGTGTTATATCCCATTTTGAGTTATGATAAGCCCATTATAATGGGGTCTTTCCATGCTCCTTTTTCTCTTAATTACAATGGTCATCCGGTAATAATATGGAACTACTTTTGAGCAAGTAACGTTTGTTTTTATTGCTATGTTGTACTTGACAGCATATGCTGAAGAAGTCATCCTTCGTGTGTCCCATCAAGATCTTTTGAAAAATGTCATTTACCCTAATCATTTCCTATTCCTCTGGGAACTATCTAAATGTAGAGTTGCTTATGAATGTTTTTATTTAATTTTTAATAGAATACTAAGGCCAGATCTGGGCTGGCAAATCAAAGTGGTTTCCAGTAATTTTATAAAGAGATGTTTTAAATAAACTTAGTGAATAATTACATAGTGCTTTAAGAAGTGGCGGTTCCCCCATCTTACCTCTGTGCACTATTGTTTCTAAGAATATGTAACTATTTCCAGAAAATATATTTTCCTAATTGGAAACATAATGCAGTCCTTAATGGCATGGGCACTGATCAGATTGCCAAAGTCAAATTTTGTCTTCTCATAACAGCAATATGATATTGATTGGCCCTTTCTTTATTCTCTGTGCCTTAGATTCCTTATTTCTAGATCAATATAATAACAATACTCATGTAATAAGGTTTTTATAGAGATTAGATGAGATAATTCAAGTTTAAAACCATGTCAATCATATAGTATTTGATAAATATTTACTGTGATTACTAACTGTGTCTTTAACAGGTAGGTTGTTTTTTTTCCCAGGCTAACCAAATAAAAACTACAGAACCTTAAGGTTTCATTTGTTCCCAAATCATCTCCTGTTGGCTGGTTTATCCTCAAAAAGCACACCTTGGATTATGCCAAACTGCTCTATAAAGGCCACAGAGTTCCAAGACAGTATCTTTACAGTTCCTATCAGTACATGTGTGAATATTAATGGGAGTATTAGGGTCTCAAATTCCATTTTTATTCCAGAACATGCATTATTTTAAATGTTATATTTTGTTGCTATTTCTTTAAAAATTTGCAAACTACTATATCTTTGAACATAGCCTGATATTTCATTTTGTATTGAGATCAATGTTGTTTCTCTGCTATAAAAATAGGAATCATCAAATTTCTGTAATGCAATAGAACAACTACAGAAGCTCATTAACTTTCAATCCTGTAAGAATCATTTAATGGCACTGTATGTTGTTCATTGGCACAAAGACTTAAGAATATATTGTGTTCAAAGATAAAGAATCAATTGTAAATGTTATTGTGAAAGCTGGGAGTGCTATTGAAAAATGCTGTGTCGGGAAGGCCATGATAAGATTTAGGTTTATATTTTAAAAGACTATTTGGAGGGAAAGAAAAAAACAAAGATCACTCTATCTTTCAGGACACCTGAAGATAAGCTATAAACAGGTAAATAGGTTAGGAGGCAATGGGTAATAATGAGGACTGAATTAATGTTCTGAGCATTCACGGAGTCCTGTCAAATCAGTAAGAACTGCATATGTTTACAAACACCTTCAAATACAAGGAAAACCACTCATTTCCTAAGGAACAAATGCCCTCCAATTGTTTATCGTATGATAATTTTGAATATATAATGTTTTATTAATAGAAATTTTTCGTTTATTTATTCATAACTTGAACCACTGTTTAAATCATTTAACTAAACTTTCTAGAAGTAAATTATTTTTGCTTTTACCTAAATTGTTTAGCATTTGGCACTTTTGAATCCAAGTACAGTGCTATTACTGGAATGGACAAAGCCACATGAAATTCTTTGCATTTATAACAGTTTTTTAAAAATATATAATTCCTCCTGTAGTTACACCTGAGATATTTACAGAGTTACCACATGAGTATGTTTGCTTGTGTGTGGTATAGCTTTTTAAAGGGATATTTTAGAGGAACGTTTACAGTGATATACAACTTTTGTAATCATGAGGTCCTAAACAGGGAAATTTTTTAAATTCTGTCATATGACCTCTATTGCATTCGGTACCAACACTAATTCTGGTCACTTAAAGCTAAGGTGTTTTCTCCACAATTGTTGTTCAAAATAAAGTACTTAAGGAAACACCCCATAGTCTGACAAATTGTAAAGACTGAATTATGGGATAATGACTCCATCACTCTCATTTCAGGGAGATATCTATTAATAGATATAGAGAAGTAGGTATGGAAAAATATTTTTTCTAGTATTTGATCATATGCTATATTTAGGAAGTAGTAGAACCCTCAGAAAGTGGTGACTAATTATATATATGAGAGAAAGAAAGAATCTAGGACAGTTCTCAGCTTTCTGACTGGAATTGGAAGTGCCATTAATTGAAATAGTAAAAGATTGTTGGGGAAGTGATAAATTCAGTTTTAAATATATGCAGAGTGAGGTACCTATGGAAAGTTCATGTAAAGTCCATCAATAAACTGATGGAAATGTAACCTAGTGAACAAGGGAGAATTTGGGCTAAGATTTTCTTACATTACTTTTCAAAAATTACTCTAAGTTCATCTGTTTACCTCTTAAACTTAATTTTCATATATAGATTTTTCTTAAAGAAAAAAATTGACTTTTACTTTTTTCTTTTATACAAAAGAATTTTTCCAAAAATTATTGATGCCAGTTACTTTATTCATTATATCCTATGACCTTTTACATTTTAATATACTGTTCTTGAATGTCAGCATGCATCTTAAGAATATGTTTCCCTAAAAATATTACGGTCATTAACTTTTTTAAAAGCTAGCATTTTGTCCGCCTACTTTTAGCTTTATTTTCTTTAAAAACTCAAAGGTACTTCCTTTTTATTCAAAGAGACCTTTTTTCCTTACATTTCTACTGCTGTTATATTAGTCAGTGTCAAAGGATTTATTTCCCCTTGAATAATATTTTAATGTTTTCCAATCTCTTCTTGTTTGTGTTGTTTGCCTTCCTGTTATCTTCCCTATGCTACCCAGATTTGTAACAATTTCTGATTTTTAAGACCTATTTTTGCTTTACATATAAATAGAAAAAACAGGTTTGAATCATAAGTAACTTTTAGACTTTCTGATTTACATTTACAGTTATTTATGGAAACCTATTTTTCATTTTTCATTAGCATTCAAAGCTTTATATAAGCAGTATCTGAGGCTGTTATTAGATATAAATAGGCAGTGGTATGCTGATAAAAGTGTGAAAGCCAGTGCTCTGAGTGGGAAAGCCTGGATTTCCCAATTTCTGGTGTAACTCTTCTGACACCTCCCCTTCCCCAGGCTGATCAGGGAAGGGATGCAATCACCTCTCTTGAACCAGTACAAACTGGCTCCAGCATACCACTGTGTCTTATGGCACTGACACCAGGCTTCATATTATTTAATAATGTACCTAATAATATTTTCTGTCTTAGTACATTCACATATTTTGATATCCTGTTTAAAAATGCCATCTGAACTCAGCAAAAAGGTGAATACTTTTTGTCTCATTTTGTATCACTCAGAATTTCCTTTTACAACTTGCAGAATTTTTCAATTTATGGGCAGATATGTACATTCACAACTCTATTCAAGCAAAATAGTTCCATAACATGTTTCCTTTTGAAAACCTCTGGGATGACATTAAAAATGTTTCCATCTCTTATACCCTGTGTGAACTTAATTGCTGCTTTGTATTGCTGAATTAACTAGGAAATGTCATCATATCCTGAACTTCATGCACCCATTAATAACATGCTTAATATTCACAGAAGTTTTGGGAAAAAGTAAGTCAGTCTTTTGCAAAGCAATGTGCCTCATTCTTACCTAGATAAATCGTTTTCCCTACCAGGCAATTCATTTTATTCCAACTGAAGTTCAATCAGTAACATATGTAATGTCCTTTTGGCTATTAGGTTATTAAAGCAATAGAAGAAGGTTATCGCTTACCAGCACCCATGGACTGCCCAGCTGGTCTTCACCAGCTAATGCTGGATTGTTGGCAAAAGGAGCGTGCTGAAAGGCCAAAGTTTGAACAGATAGTCGGAATTCTAGACAAAATGATTCGGAACCCAAATAGTCTGAAAACACCTCTGGGAACTTGTAGTAGGTAAGAAATATCTAAGGAAATGGAATATAGAAGAAATTCATATATTCACATATACCATTTATCTCCTCAACCGCACACCAATGGCAAATTGACTTCTGTGTTGAAATATAAACTCATATTAAATATGTGTATACAAAAGTTTATTTTTGTCCTTTCAGATGGCTTACCTTAATCAGGCCATCTGTTTAATTTTAATTAAGTGTTTAAAAAACCTATTATTATATTTTTTTCTTAAAAGTTATAGATAGCACTAGCTATCTTTCTATGAAAACTTTCTAAACTGGATTTTTGTGATAAGATGGTATTTCACATTTTCAGACTGATAGTATAATTACACGGTGTTTTATTACTGTTGCCCTGGTTTTTTGTTATATGTATATTACCTATTTTATTGTTTCGCTTTGAGTTATTTAATAAAATGATTTTACAAAGTTGAAGTTTACAAACGAAATTCAATACATGATTACAGAGGTATACCCATTACAAAGAGTCCATTCATTCTTTGCACTTGGCTTGCATCATTGTAATGTACACTAGTATTTATTCAGCCTCAGCTGCCAGGTAAACCTGATGCTCCTATTTGTACTGATAGCAAGTGAGGTATTTATGTACGCCTACTAACCCCCCAGGCATTCACAAGGGTACCATCAGTACAGCAGATGCCTAATGTCTCCATAGCACCCTTGTGGCCTGAACAAAAGAGAACACAGCCAAATGTGCTTCCTTTACTCCTAGTAACTTTTGGAAAATCAAATGAACAAATATTTACTGATTCCAAATGCTGTTGGCTATACTTTAAAAACATATGGAAGATGCAACCTGGTGGTCGTCACGTCTAAATAAAATGTAAATTTAGGAGTTTGTAGTTATTGGACCACCGGTATGCTTTAGGTTTTTATTAGCATATCTGTTTTTTAAATCATATATATCAATTAAAATGTCTAATTTTATTCTTCATACCTTTATTTTTGTATGGGCCAGGACATTCTTTCTTTGGTAGTTCATGGGAATATCTGCTTTTATGTTTCATTTTTATCTAGGCCAATAAGCCCTCTTCTGGATCAAAATACTCCTGACTTCACTACCTTTTGTTCAGTTGGAGAATGGCTACAAGCTATTAAGATGGAAAGATATAAAGATAACTTCACAGCAGCTGGCTACAACTCCCTTGAATCAGTGGCCAGGATGACTATTGAGTAAGCTTAAACTTTTAAAATTATATTTAAGAATGCATTAGATACAATCCATGCTTTATAGGTTAGGTTATCTTCTTTACATTAAAGGGATATGAACCCCCAAATCATGAAGAAAAGCATTTCTTTAGTAAGTGCTTACTATGTGCCAGACGTTATACTAAATATACCTTTGAACACATTATCTTTTAACCTTCACAACAACAAGTTTAATAAGTAAATGGTTTTATACTTATTTTATAGACAGTAAAGATAAAGTTTATTTAAATATTTAGTTTTATTTAAATATTTGAATATTCAAATAGTTTTATTTAAATATGTTTCCTAAGCTAACTCAGCTAGTAAGTGACAGCTAATACGGATCCATAGCCAGTGTTCTAACCACCACAGAGTTTGAGGCTTCCTCTTTCCTTAACCACTGTATTATTTAGGTTCCTATTCACTGGGGAAACTTCCTTCATTTCAAAGAAAGATTTGTTCTACCATGTTTGTGTTAGACTTTAAAAAATCTCAAAATTTCATTCTCAATACCAAAATGCATTAAGATATCCAAGATGACTGCTTTCTGAAGAGATCAAAAAATTCAATTCACTATAGCTAAGAGTTTAACTTACTTTTTGGAGGATATATGATTGATTGATTCTATTTTTTTAACCTGAAAAATGACCTGATAAAACAATATTTGAAATTGCTATGAATTCAAAATTAAAAGAATTTGATTTTCTTTTTTGGTTTCACCACTGATTATGTGGCCTTGTATAAATCTATTAATATTTAATATCCAACTTTCCCGGATGATGCAGTTCCTCTCAGTCAATGTGTTTGAAAACGGGAGACAATAATCATGATTCTATTTGTGGGCTACTATCTATGTACTGTCATGAGAAGGGTTCCACGTTTTTCAGATAGCATGGACACCAACAAACAAATATTCTTTCTTGGTATATTTCAGGAAATGACATGTACATAAATTTAAGCATGTACATGCTATATCTTGTTCAGTTTTCTTCTAGTTACCACATGGGTGAAGTTGTCATATTTATACCTGGATCACGAAACAATCTATACCCTTGGAAAACCATGTTTCTCAAAGTCACTGCTATGAAATATGATAGTGCTGTATTCTTGCAATATTTCAGCTGCTTGTAAATACATAAACTCAAATTTTCTGGCTTTTAGGAGAGGCAAAGTATATAAACAGATACAATTAACTTATTTCAAATTTAAGCTATTAAACATAGGTATTGCACTAAAAAAATTTACTTTCTTCCTAACCTGTAGTGAAATGATTGAACTGAACTGGAGTAAGTGTATAACCAATAATATGCTCAGAATTACCACATGATAATTAAACTCAGTGTAAAATTTTGTGTGATCATTATGATTCCCAGTCTTTCCACTAGATCCCAACAAATGTTTCCATTCATACTGTATCCTATTTTCCAGTTAAAAACTTCTAAACCCCAATTAGCTCCAAGAACTAACTTTAAATAACTTTTCCTAACCTTTCCTTAAGTTAATAATACTTTTAAGACCTTAATAATTTCTTATATAAATTTCAAATCTTTTTAAAAATAACTGTCATGGCAAATGAGAGCCTGAGCAGTTAGGTTTTTCACAAAGGAGAATGTTGATGCAAGTTACCCATCTGACCCACTGCAGGAATATGATCATGATACCCAAGAACACTAAGATAAGATCTGGCTGCCTAAAATAAACAGATTATGCAATTAAACAGTTGATGACAGTTTAGAACCATATAATTCTTTGTAAAGTACCTAATAAAAAATGCATTTGTCTTTTTCAGGGATGTGATGAGTTTAGGGATCACACTGGTTGGCCATCAAAAGAAAATCATGAGCAGCATTCAGACTATGAGAGCACAAATGCTACATTTACATGGAACGGGCATTCAAGTGTGATAAGCATTTCTCCCTTTTAAGGGAGATTATGGACTGCGAGAGAACAGTACTGGCCTTCAGTATATGCATAGAATGCTGCTAGAAGACAGTTGATGTCCTGGGTCCTTCCTACAGTGAATAGAAGATTTTAGAAGCACCTATAGACTTGAATTCCTAAGTGCCACCAGAATATATAAAAAGGGAATTTAGGATCCACCACTGGTGGCCAGGAAAAACAGCAGTGACAATAAACAAAGTACTACCTGAAAAACATCCAAACACCTTGAGCTCTCTAACCTCCTTTTTATCTTATAGACTTTTTAAAATGTACATAAAGAATTTAAGAAAGAATATATTTGTCAAATAAAATCATGATCTTATTGTTAAAATCAATGAAATATTTTCCTTAAATATGTGATTTCAGACTATTCCTTTTTAAAATCATTTGCGTTTATTCTTCATAAGGACTTTATTTTAGAAACTTGTTTATAGCTTTGGACCTTTTTAGTGTTAAATCTGTAACACATTACTACACTGGGTACCTTTGAAAGAATCTCAAATTTAAAAAATAACTTAGCATGATTGAAGATATATCTCTGTCAGAACATTGGTATCCTTTTTGTGCCATTCTATTCTGTTTAATCAATGCTGTTTTGATATTGTTTGCTAATTGGCAGGTAGTCAAGAAAATGCAAGTTGCCAAGAGCTCTGATATTTTTTAAAAAGAAATTTTTTTGTAAAGATCAGACAACACACTATCTTTTCAATGAAACAAGCAATAATGATCCATAAATACTATAAGGCACTTTTAACAGATTGTTTATAGAGTGATTTTACTAGACAGAATTTAAAAAAAAAAACTCAAAATTTAGGTTTATGACTGTGTAAAAAAGTAGATGAGGCACTTCATCTAAAGAATGTTGGTGAGGACAAGTCTCTGAAAGCAAGAACTATCCAGTGTTACCTAAAGCTTAATCTGAGCACATCGAGATTTTTTCAGTCTTGTGACATTAGGAAATTTAGGAGAAATAGTTGACATATATTTTATAACCTCTTCTGTTGAATGCAGTCCAAACATAAAATGAAAGAAATTAAGTTTTATATTAGAACTCTGAAGCATGATCAAAGGGGCAGTTCACAATTTTCACCATTAAAAAACAAATTTGCTGCACAGAATATCACCACTGCAGTTAAAAACCAAACAAAAAGTCTTTTATTTGTGAACACTGATGCAAGAAACTTGTTAAATGAAAGCACTCTTTACCCCAGAAAGAAGAGGTGAAGGATCTGGCTTTTTCTTTTTTAAGCTTTATTTATTAAACCATATTATTTGATTACTGTGTTAGAATTTCATAAGCAATAATTAAATGTGTCTTTATAGATATTGCAGGAATGTATACATATTGTGAGTAATGCTTTCAAAAGTTATGAAAATCATGAACTACCCCAGAATTGAACTGTTGTACTTCCAAAGAGAATTGGGCTGTTTATAATGATTTTAATAGAGCAAGATCCCAGGGATCAGTCATAATTGGTCTTGTTTGATAATGTGGGCATCCACAAACAAACAAACAAATAACAGAACAAAATCTGTAAATGTTCCTTTGTAAAACTTGTAAATTTTATTTATACTGTCTTGTTTTGTACACACATTTCTCTGTAGTGGGCTCTGAATACATTGAAAATGCACTATATTTTTCTATTTTACTTGCAGAGCATCACAAAAGAACAGGTATTTTCAGTGCTACATAATGTGTTTTCCCACATTTAGGACCAAAGATGGCTATAGAAAAACTCAAATGGATTGCTTCCCAAACCCCTCCCCACCTTTTTTTTTTCTTTTAAATCACTGTACAGTGTTATTTGATATTTTAATTTATTTTTTGATTGACTAGAAAAATCATTTTAATTTCACTAAAATGTTTTTTGTCCCTAAGGAAAAATAATCTGTAAAAATAATTTTAATTAGCATAATACAGTCACCTAGACACTTCCATTTGTAATCTTTGTAATAGACTGTAAATATATTTTTGGAACTATAACACAATGTGCTTGAGGGTTATTTTTCAGTGTCTGCAGTGTATACAAGTGTTTATACTAAGTACAGCACTTTACAATTCTAATCAGTAGTATTGGCCTTTGTGAGAATGAGTGAAAGAGTTTGAGTGAGTGTTCTTAATTCCGTTTGGATTCTAGACTCACTAATAATGAAATTCTTTTCTTGTTCATAGCTTAAGGTGCTTATTTTTTCTATTAAAATTAAATTAACAAAAAGCCATTCTAGAAATAGAAGACATAGTATGGTATACGCAAACGGTGTCTTTCCTGCTTTTTTCTAGCACTAGATTTATAGTTGAGTAGTCTTTCTTGAGTAGAAGGGCAGAATAAAAGTTTTTTTGAGTTTTTTTCAAAAATAACTTTTTCCTTCAGCAATATACCTCATCTGCCTTAAATTTTTTACAGCTCTTTACAGGGAAAGGGGAGAATGGATGGGAAAGACACACAGCACAATAGGAAGTGTATGATTACATCACTCTCTCGTTTGTAGGTTTCTTTTCACAAACAACATTATGATTTTGAAATACATGTATGTGAAACAAATATTAAGAGAAAAAAGAGTTAACATTGTAATACTGATTGTAATATTCTCTTCCAGAAAGAGATGAGATGGTATAATGATAAGAATGTACAACTTGCACCTTGAAATCATTTTTTGATAAATTAGTGCTCAGGGGAGGAAAAGTAGAGAAGGTGAACGGCAGAAATAGAATTCCAAAATTATAAAAATGCAAAAGGAAATGGCCTCCTTGCTTTAATAGAGCCACCTTTTTTTAAAACACTGTTCTTCACACTTGACCTGTGTTTTGAATTCAGTACTGAAATAAAAGTAACTTGTATTACATCTGAATCTACCATTTTCTCAGCAATTGATCTGGGCCTTGTTTACTAGAACTGGTGGTTTATGCTTGTCAGAGCACTATTAGTTGAATCATATTGTATACTTATGTAATCTACATTAGCTAGTACTGTTTAGGACTATATTTTAATTGCTCTTCTTATCTGTGTTTTTAAGACAACTAAAATGGTGTAATTCACCTCTCTTTTTTATTTAGGTAATGCTGATATTCTCCCTTTGGTTTCCTGAGTAGCCTAGAACTATGCTACTCACTGATGTGCATGTTCAAATAAATTACTGATGTGTATTTTTTTGCTATATGTGGAGAAATCATGGGTAACTCGGGGTGAGATGTGCTTTTTGTTGGTTGAATTTGTCCCTCCTTGCCTAAGAATTACTACAGGGGTCATCCTTTTATAAGGACAAACTGCTTTTGAACAGTGTCTTCAATGTATCAAGCACAAATAACTCTTTCTTCAACACGAATCATAAGTCTCTTTTTACCAGCTTAAAATAATAAACAAGTCTATTAGACAATATAAAGAAAATCCTGTCTCCAAATCATTGGCGGATTCCTTTATGTCCCTTACACACTTTTTATTTTCTTACATACTATTATGAGAAGAGATAAAGTTTTATTGAGATAGTTCAGTGGACCAATCAGAATATGAAGAAAAAGTAATATCCCTTGCTTCCCCTTGTCCTCTGGCACACTGACTTAATTCCACTCTAATTATTGCAGAATAACAAGACTATGCCTTCAAAGAGACACAGTGTCAAACATTTTAATTAAAACTTTTTTGTTACTTCCTGAAACTACTACTACACGGTACTAACAAGAATACTTGCATGAAAAAGGAGGTATTTTGTCATTGGACCCTGACACATTTTAGACATTTGATATAATAGGTCTACATGGAGAGTTTTTGCATTTAGGCTCCTGGACAATGCAAACATAGAATCCAAAACAAATGGGCAAAGTGTTAAATCTGGTTGTCTGATTGAGTTGCTTAATATTGATACTGACTCAGTGATTATTCTAACTTGCACCTGAAATGAAGAAAACTAAGCACTCCATATATCTAAAATGTCACTTTCTTAAGCTCTACAAACTCTTAACAAATATCCAAACATGTTTCAAGAAAATGAGAGTAACAGGCAAATGCCAGATAAGGTGCTTGTCACTAGCTATCATACTTGTAGTGCTGAGGCTCACACTAGGCTGAACTGAAATTCAAAGATAATCCTAAAATCTTGGCCTGGTCCTGCCCATTCCTGATATACATGCTAACAAATATCATGTTGGTCAAAGATGCAAGGCATGAAGCAACACTCTTGTTAAGTTCACACAGTGATAATTACATAGCTGGAAACACTAAAGGAGATCCCTGAAATTATCAAATTATCTCTTAAAGTACTAGATTTATAAGTGGTACGAAAATATAGTATCCTATCAGAAGCCACGATGAAAGATACACATGTTCCATCACTAAGTAAAAATTATATTTTAATGTTTATGTTAACCATCAGTAACAATTTTTGTTGATACACTTATCTCTTACCTTTACACTTTGTTTTATATTGTTAGCTGCAAGGAAAACTCAATATCAATTTTGAAGAAAACTCCTGAAAGGGAAACATAAGTCAGACACATGATCAAATTCCTAAATGCAAAACCCATAGCTACAGTTAGTAAAGTGATAAAAGACAGTGCATGGTGACTGGCAAATTTTCAAGCTGCTCTGAAGGGAAGAGTATCTTCTTAGTTTTATGAGGATGTCCCTCCAGAACCCCCCCACCCCCAAACACACACACACACACACACACACACATGCACACACACACACACACACACCACCAGCTGTTCTTAGTCTCTGTCTAGTGCATCTCCGCATAGCTTGAAGAATGTGGGCGAGAGAATAAAATATTTCAGTGGGAATGCTTCTGTGAGCCTCATTAGAGTTAAGTGTGGTAAGGGGGTGCTTTTTTCCAAGTTCAGTGATTGAATGTAATTAAATCTGTAATTAAACAATGAAAGACCTCTTCTGATTGACCTTGAGGTTAAAACAAATGCAATTGATTGATCCAATATAATTGGACCTATTGAACAAAGTTTTGTTAAGTAGTGATGTGCTAGTCTAGTGTTTTGCAGGTATGTAACAGTAGTAGGGATTCCTAAATTTGAAAATTGGGCAATAGTAATAAGTGAGGTGTTGTCTATTTAAACCTCCAAGAATAGCAAATAAAGCTCCATCAGATATAATCTGCGCCTTGTATTTCATTATTTAAAATGAAATAATGAAATGTCCCAGATATCTACTGCTGAAGATTATTTTTGTCTCTCTTTTGAAATTCATGACCTGTAATTAGGTATATTTGTAGTTTTTATATATAAGTGAAAATGCACAATATGTTTTTCAATGTGTAGTTAATCACAGATCTTACTCGAAGATGCTCAGAGGAAAAAAATGAGTAAATTTGTTTTAGGTAATGTTGGTTCTAGTTTACCAAAAGACAAACATACTGTTCAAGTCTCATGTAACCCTGTAACCAAAACTAAATAAAATGATTGATTAGACAACAAACTCTAGAAAAACAAATAGAGAAAATTAAACTACATATGCAGAACTAATGTTGATGTAAATTGTATGATTTTAAAAATATTTCACAATTCATAGAAATGAGGCAAACAACTTAAGAACACCTTTAAAATGTAACATGAATTTGCAGATACTTATCACACTGATAGCATAGACTCCAGAGCAAATTACAATAGAAAATTCTAAGTTTAACCTGATATTCCTCTGTCAATTTGCTAGAGATATGCACTGTTTACATTAAAAACCAGACAGAATATGAGGCTAAATGTATTCTTCCCAGATGAAAGAAACTCCCAGATTTCTTCAGCCCTGACATTTGCAGGACTGATTTCAGGAATCTGCTGGGCTGGAGATCTGTTAGCCAGACCTTATTGTAATTCTGTGTTTTCACTTATATCCTCGGCAGTTGCACATTGAGCATGTATTCACCAGAACCCAACTTAACTGAAACTACAGGAACCTGACACTACAAACGGTCATGCTTAGTTTTACCTGAAAAATGAACATGAGTTCATGGCAGGGGTCCCCAACCTGTGGTGAGTTGTATAGTTCCTTCATTATATATAACAACGTAATAATAACAGAAATAAAGTGCACAATAAGTGTAATGCACTTGAATCATCCCGAAACCAACCCCCCCAATCTGTGAAAAAATTGTCTTCCATGAAAACGGTCCCTGGTGCCAAAATGTTGGGGACTGCTGAGTCAACGTATGAGTTACTGCTGCTACTTCGACGGCTCCTCTGACAATAAAGGAGTACTTTATAGGTTATGTTCAGTGTGGAGCTAGCAGAATAAGATACAATTAAATCTCTGATCTACTTACAAACAAAACCAGTAAACATCAAATAATACTATCCTTCATATTTGAAGAGAAGCAAATAATATTGTATCAAAAATTGTGTATAAAAGGCAGAGATGAATTACAAGAAATCTTGAAAATCAGATAGGAGAAACTGAGTTTAATGGGAGAGGCACTGAAAAACTATTGGCAATTTTGACCAGCAAAAGATGTGGTGAAAGTTAAGTTTAAGGACCCAA
Organism: Indri indri; assembly: GCA_004363605.1. Lineage (NCBI taxonomy): Eukaryota > Metazoa > Chordata > Mammalia > Primates > Indriidae > Indri > Indri indri. Next base: position 161,623 of record RJWJ010000032.1, read on the forward strand.
AGTCTGGCAGTGATGTGCAAAATACGAATTCAATACTCTTTATTTCTGGATCAGATAAATAAAATATACAGATGCTCCTTGACTTATGATGGGGTTATATTCCCATAAGCCCACCGTATGTTGAAAATATTCCAAGTGGAAAGTGCATTTAAAGCTGGCAACACGGCAGATAGGCCAAGGCTTGATTTTTTGACTTTATGATGCGTTTATCAGGACTTAACTCCACTGTAAGCGGAGGAGCTCCTTGCCACTTACTCTGGGGTTTTGGTTTCTAGTGAATGCATATCACTTTCACACCGTCATAGAGTGGACAAATTCTAAGTGAAATTACTGTACATCGGGGACTGTGTGTACTTCCTGTGCTTCCACACTTTCACACCCCACCTTCGCGGTCCCTCTTGCAGTTCTAAATGGGGGAAATCCCCTTCTCCAAAACATGACTCAGAAATTATTTCCTCCAAGTTTTCACTGACACCCAGGACCCGGAATTAATTCTCTCTTCTGTGCTTTGCTTACAGTGCTGGTGCTATGATTATCCTACCTTGTTCTGTCAGATTATTTGTGTGTGTCTCTCCCACTAGATCAAGTGCTCTTGGAGGGCAGAAGCCAAATGGAAATCTTTGTTTTATGTCCTTTGGGACTTTGCAGTTTCTGGCACTCAGTAGACACTCTATAAATATTTTAGAATCCTTGAAGTGTAAATTAATTCAAATTGTATTTTTTTTTTTTTCTCTTAAAAGGTAGTGAGGATCAGGTGCTCTGAAGGATGAACGAGGTGCAGTTACAGTGGTAGTAAAACGGGTGTTGAGGGAGAGAAGTAATTTCAGATCATGGATGGATGCTTCTGTGATGGACTGGGGCAGTGGGAATACCCCAGGGGACTGGGGGGGGGGGCACAAGTGATGTGAACCTGTGCGAGAAAGGAAGGTGGAAGGAGCTGATTAGTAAACAAGGCCAGAATATACCAAACAGCAGTCTCTTCCAGATGGCGAAAAGGAATAGGAGGTCTCATTGGCTGTAAATAGCAGGGCAAGACTGAAAAACTTGAAATCAAGTAGAGGAAATTGGACTTGATGAGAAACAATGAAGGATTATTTACCAAGATCTCATTTGATGGGGCAAAGACATGGTAAGACATGCTTTTGAAGGAGCAGTAATATGCAGAAGCATGTAAACTGTGACTTCAGCTGTTTTAAAATTAGTCCTGGGCAAAGAAAAATAATTTTTTCTTCTTCTGTAAAGGAAAAAAAAAATGCCCTTATTCCAGCTTTCAAACTCAGGATAATATAAGTAACTCTATAGTTAAGTAAAAAGATAATTAAAGTAGAATTTTGTTGGCCAGCCTATAAGTCTACTTAGCATTTATATCATGAGAAGGCAGCACCCGGTGGTGGGTGATTGCAGAGGGTTTGAAGCCAGAACATATGGAATTTGTTCCTATTACTACATGTGTAACCCAGGGGAAATGCTTTAACTTCTCTATATCCTTCTTCTTAGCTGTAAAATGGGCAAAAATATTACCTACTTTCAGAGTTGTTAAATTTATTAATAGATACTCAGAAAGTACTTGTAACAATAATGAGTGCTGAAATACATGTTAGCTCTTACTATTTCTTTGGGAATTATAATATTTTGTCTGCATTTCTTTCTACTTAACAAACACAAACACACTATTGTGACTTCTGAACATCTAACTCACAAATGAATTTTGGAATTAAATTATTTCTTTGTACTAAACCTCATCCTTACACTTTACTCAGTATTTTTTGTTGCTGTTTTTCAATCTATTTTTTATTTATTTTTTAATCATTTATCACGTTTCTCAAATCAGTATCCAAAGAGTCAAACTTCATTCATCTGGCCGTAAAGAATTGTTCACCACATCCCGCTGATTTTAGCTCTTCAGCTTCCTTGAATCTACCACTATTCCCATAGCCACTGACCTAAATTAGGTTTTCATCGTCTCTCACCTAAATTAATGCCACATCCTCCAATCCTGTTTCTCTGCCTGTAATCCGTTTTACTTATGACTTCCTGAGTAATTTCTCTAACACATAGCTGATCGTGCTAGTCCACAGTTCAAAAAATTTTGATGGCTCCTCACTAATCAGAGAATCACACTCAATTATGTAATACAGAATCAACAATTGGGCCCCCACCCATATGTGATTCAACCATTCTCCCCCTTACCAATGCTCCTGCGGGACTGAACTACTTGCATATCCTGAAGCATACAAAGTTCTCGCACACTCCCTTGTCATTCATTACAAGGTCTCTGAGGAGAATAAGCAAATATATTTTATTTTTCTTAGCATAAACTAAGCCCAATGTATTGCCAAAACAGAGTTAAAGGGTGAATGGCTTCTATTCCTATAGCTCAAAGCAAGAATATGTAATTATCTTTAAAATAAGTCTTATATTAGGAATATTCTATTGGAAAAAAAGTTAAATTTGAGGAAAAACACACAATTCCTCCTCCATTTATAATTTATTTCACGATATCAGTTTTCTTCACTTTCTTTGTCTCCATTTCCTTCAGTAAACTTGAATACACCTCTGGACAAAACAGATTATTTTATGAATAAATATTGAGTTTTGAGTTCTAATGGAAAATCTATAGCATGCTAATTTATATTATCTTTCATCTGAATATATGTTTTAAATTTTATCTTTCATTGCTGTTTGTTGGAGCAATGGTGAGGAGATTTCTGCATGACTTTATTCTGCCATCTTTTCAAGAAGTTAGGAAACCTAATCTAATTTCCCATTACCCAATTATGCTACGTAATATTTTACATTGTTTTCTTAATCTATCAATATGGTGCCTCATAAATAAGGAGTAGACTTTTTTTTTTAAATCACATTTATGTTCCAAAGCCTGGCACAATGCCTGGTGTCTTGCAGATTCCTAATAGGTGTGCACTGAATGATTGAGAGGCACATGATCCTCTAAGCCAGGGACTTTCTGATACTCTAGTAGTAGGTCCTAACCTAGTACACAAAGATTATTCTCCAGTCCTGAACCTTTTAATCACTCTCATACTCCTGATGTGTGTCTCTTTTCAATGTCACAGAAGATTCCCAGATATTGCACTGTGCCATTCTTCACTTACCTCTCATCCTCATTGACCTGAGAGATAGGCATAACCCTGTCTAAACCTCAAGACCACAACAGCACAATGATCAACGCACCTCACAGGAATACATAATCTAAGTGATGTCAGCAATCCAGGGTCACATCTCAATTTCTGATTGGATAAAAACATCATAATTATAGTCAATTAACTGCTTACAAAATTTTTGCTTAGGAAACAAATATGTAATTACAACCTCATCATTCCAAAATACCAACACTAGTTGAAATATGACCACTGGCATATCATCTATATATAGTCTTCTCCCCATCCTTTTCCGAATAATCAAGCTAAACATTTCATGTATTTTCCTAGTCTTGTAGTTATTTTGCTCCTTTAGCAAGAGGTCTGGATGGCTTAATAGAAGAAAATATCACATTCAGTATTTACCTTGTTTTCTTGAGTTTAATATTCTTAAAATGGACACCTATATGCTTTATCATTCATTTACTTATGTATGCTGAGTTAAATAGGCTACAACTTGGGCTGCTATGATTCTCATTCTACCTCTATTCTCTGTTCCCAAAGCAGCGACAGACCTTGATATCTGCTTCAGCAATGTGTCTGGGAATGTGGCCAAAGAGGTTTGCAACTACTGCCTTCATATACTCAATGTGCTAATAATAAGAACCAAAATCCACTACTAGAAATATGCATTTAATGACATGCTTTTGCCATTATTCAGGAGTAGATACATCACCATGTTTCTTTCTTTTTATATATAAAGATTTAACTTTCCATTATAATAGTGAAAAGAGTCTCTCTGCATAAGCTGTGGCCATGGAATTATTACAAGTGATCTTCAGTTCCATATACTCATTTGGCACTGTATACAGGCTGAATAAACAATGCCTTGCACGTGGTAGGTACATAATAATTTTGAGTGAATGAAAAATTATGTAGCTGCCTTTGAGGCTAAATAAATACATTTCAATTTTAACTGAAGTACAATCTTTCACTCACTTGGTAGTATCTCAGTTTTGACTTTTAAGTTATAACTATCAGGTGTAAATTTATATAAATTTGATGTCAAAGGAAAAAGTCACCCTTAGAGGGGATACAAACAAACAAGACAGAGAAAAAAGTTAGAATCTCTCAATATTAGAAGACCTTACTAGTAGAAATGTTAGTCCTGGTTTCACCATTTACACATTCCTTGACATTTAACAGAACAATTTAACTCTATGAAAGTCAGTTTCTTCATCCATCAGATTGAAGGTATTTGCCTTGCTTTTTTTTTTCTTCAGTGACTGTATGAAGATTACATGAAATTAAGTAGACAAATGAGCCTTAAATGATGTAAACAAAACTTCAAATAAATTTTATCTCTTTGAAAAGAACAAATCCTTTTGCCTGTTGCCTTCTCATATGTGTTTGATTTATCTGCTAAATTCCAATATATGCATGCAGGAAAAAATATTGATGCTTTCTTAGTTATTAATGATTTTGGTATGTTTTCTTCGTATCTAAGTTGGTATTTTCTAACTTTGTTGTGGCTTCTCAAGCTTCATAATTTGCATGCTACATGGTGCAAGAAGTCCTTTGTAGCCCCTGCTTTGCTTTCCCTTCGGCAGCTTCTAGTCAAGCACAGGCTCAAGGTCAAGGATTTTCTTTTTAGCTCAAAGCTACCAGCCATCTTGCAGCATATAACCTGTAAGGTCTCCTATTCCAGGAACTCTAACTCATGTTCTTTACTCCCCAGACTACATACCATTTATGTGCTCTTACAGCCTACCCGGAGTTTCTTGGCCATCATGAATTCTGTGTATTGGCCCGGAGGTTATGGGAGGCAGGTGTTACTCAGCACTTGTGTAAGCTGCCTGAATTTAACAACTGTAACTTCTGCATGAATAAATGATGTTTGCTTATTCAGTAGTGCTCCAGGGTGTAGTAAATTTTGATTTCTCTATTTTAATCTTGTTTATACACATATATGATTATGCTTGTCCGGTTTAGCACTGTATGGAGAGTGTTAGGTAGTATTATTGTTGATGGTTTGTTGGTCTTGAAATGTCAGCATAGGACTGGAGCAGAACATCTACAGTTGAAACAACATGACTAAGGTTCGGTCAATATTGCTTTTAGGTTCTGTATAATTTTAGAGATTTATAACTTGGAAGTAAATAATCACATCAGACTCTACCACTGCAGGCCTTTTCCGACTCTCTCACCAGGTCTTAGATTATTTGAAAATCATATAAGATTGGCATTTTTGAGACTTTTTGTGGGGCCTACTTTTTGGATTTTCAAATGGCTTACTCTATTTAAAATAAAATAGACTGCACTACTGCTTTTTGATTTTAATATATTTCAGACATACAGAAAAAAGTTTTGCATGTATGTATGTAGTAATGATTTAAAACTAACCACTTCAAGATTATTGTGATGGAATGAATAAAATATTGAGATTAGAGAAATATATTTTAAAGAATTATTGGGAAAAAAAAACTTCTTTGACTTACTTGGTAGGTCTCCATCTTTGACTAGAAAAATATAACTGTCATGGTACATCCATATAATTTCTGACAATATATGACATATTGAATCTTAATTTGCATTTTGCTGTTTCCTAAAGAGCCTGAAATTCTGGTTCCCAAACCTCTCACATTTTGTTATTGAGTTAGCAGCACTTTTTTTCAATTTAACTTTACAAAATCTGGTGGGAAAAAGTAAGGACAGTCCTTGTTTCATTTCAGAAGTAGACGTCTGAAATCGTTACCTTCGAAGGATTCCAAGATATAACAATTAAGTCTCTTCTGTTCTCAGTCAGATGATACCAAGTTTGAGTAAGCTAGACATCCACACACACTTAAGCTTGGCTGGAGGAAAAGGTTAGTAATCTCCATGTGTAAAGAAAGTGGGAAACTCCTCTCTTTCTACTTTCAAATCCCAGTTCTACCAATTATTAGTGGTGTGACCTTAGACTAGGTTACATAATCATGTTTTGCTTCATTTTCCCCATTGTAAAATGAGAATGGTAAATAGTACCTGTTTCATAAAGTTGCTGTTAGAAATAAATAAGTTCATGCATGTAAAGCTCTTAGAATAGCACCTATTATTATTTTAATCATTATACTCTGTGACTAAAGATCCGTTAGTATTTATAAGTTAACAGGGCAGGAGCCTATCTAAGAATATTTCATTGTAAACATGCAAAAAGATTCACTGACAGCAACTTAAATGTCAGGCCTCAGAGCCCTATAATTATGGAAGAGCAATGATACAAAATACAGAGAACCTAGAAAAACAGCTTTTGGAGAACTTTTGAAAGAAGGCTATATAATACCTGAACATGCAGATTTCCAGAATGAAGCATGGATTCTAGAAGGAAGGGAAGAACTCCTGCTTACCCACTGTGTAGGGCATAGATGTGAACTGCGGATTTTTAAAACTCCCTCCTAATCAGACACAAATAAAATCACTGCATTTATATTGGAATAGGGCACAACTTGCTTACAGTGAAGATGACCATTCAATAAATGTGACTTTGAGGAAATCTGTCAAACTGTTTGAACCTGTTTCCTCCCTAGCCAAGTGAGGCCGAAACACTTGCTTCAAAGAGCTTCTTTGAGAAAGCAAGAAAGAAAGAAAGAAAGCAAGAAAGAAAGAAAGAAAGCAAGAAAGAAAGAAAGAAAGAAAGAAAGAAAGAAAGAAAGAAAGAAAGAAAGAAAGAAAGAAAGAAAGAAAAAAAGATATAGTACACGGCCTTAATATTAAAAAAAATGGTTACTTTCTTTCTCTTAATCAAACCAAGAGATTGACAGGACACACAGAGGTATAGAGTATAACATTTTTTTTTTTTTTTTTTTTGGTCTAGCAGGGTCTGTCCCCAGAGATAGAAATGCTGGCAGTCAAGACAAATATAGTAGTGACCACACTTCCACAGTGTACATGTAAACCCCAGCTAGTCTTTTTTTCCCAAGAAGGCTTAAAGAGAAGATTTTTTCAGCCCATATGCATCCAAAATTGCCTTACTAGTAAGAATCAACCTAGGATTTGACAAAGCCAGTGTCCCTTATTATTACCACATCTAGGACACAATGCATTCCGTCTCCACCAATGTCCCCCAAACCCAGGATATAATTAGGATGCAAACTTTTAAAGATGCAATACTCAGAATTAACAGTATATTCTAAAACTCAACTGCCATCACAAATGTACAGAATCTAAGGAGAATTTAAAAAGTCAAGGTAAAAGAGATAAAAAATCACTTAGTTGCAGAGGCAGGGGTGTAATTGGTAGAACAATAAAAATGAGCTAAGAGTTAATGCAATACAGACACTCACAGGAAATAAGTTCATTGAATGGCATGTTTGTGAACATATAAGATACCCTGGCATTTGTAATCATAATGCAATTCAATACCACAGGTAATATGGGTGAGACAATAGTTTAACTGTGTCTCAAAACTTGATGTAATTTAATAGAGAATTTATAAGCCAAAGAAGGTGAAATACCTAATTATTATTTTTATAAATTAATTTCCCGTTTTGCCCCAAACACCTTTTCCTTTCACTACCATGACCTATTGGAAGTTCATTTTCTAGAAAGTATATCAACAACCTGGCTTTATAAAACTGCATAGGTTTACAACCAATTTCTTTTCTATTTTCTAAATACCTGTAGGGAGAATCATGAAAATTATTGAAAAACACAATCTTCCTCTACTTTATCTTGATATGCATTCCATATTCTGTCACCAGTAGGAAAAATAATATCTTGCCTTCATGCACAGTTCAGCATATAAAAGGCAACTATTTGAATAACTAGGCAAGGAGCTTCAGCTAAACAACAAAACCCAAGTCAAGAAAGCATATACACCCTTATGTGAATGTTTTAAAACAGGAGCATGCAAATTTCTAATTAGATAGCAGATAGTCATTAAAATTACAATCCTAGCCAGGACAATGTTGTAGTGGTCAAAATCCACATTTGAAATACTATGAAAAGCTTAAAAAGTTGCCCTTCCGCTTCCAGTAGTTGGACTTTCTTGCTTTTACTAAAGAATTTAAAACCAAGTGTTTTTTATGACTTCTGTATCATAGACTTCCCATGATGAGTTCTTACTTATTAGGAAGTATTTTCACGGGTTCGTCAAGATTTCTGTGCTGAATGTTTCCTAATTTATTCCTCTCATTTGGAGAATAGTAGCTAAGGCTTGCTTGAAATAATTATTTTTTTTAAACTTTTAATGTCTTACCTATTACTTAGGGAAAATTCACCCTAATATGTTTATAAAGATCTTAAAGATGAAAAAGGAAGAAAGGTTGGCCTTGTTTTAAAATAAATACAAATAATCACATAAACAAATAACAGTACTAGATAACCTATGATCATCTCGAGAGAAGTACAATTTCCATTTTTACTTACATAATTTTGATAACACTGTGAAGAAGAATTTGCAAATTGCTTTTTAATATTTACAAATAAATAGAAGCACATTTGATCAAAACTCCTATGAGAATTAGCACTTTCTCACGGCATCAGCAGATTGGAAATCATTTGTCAAAAAACTTTGAGGGACCCTGGAATTTAAAACAAGGAATAGTTTCACTTCAAAGAAATCTAAATAAACAAATACCATTCTTAGTTATATTTCAAAACAGTTTTCACTGGTTAGTAAGTTATAAGTTAAAATATTTTATATATCAATGTAAAGCCCACTTTTCTCAGGAGCAATCTAAACTCACTCATTATAATTTTCTTGCCAGCCCTGTAATTACTAGCACCCTCTGTGTTAGCCCTGATCATGGTGATCAACAAATTTTAAATCTTGCCAAATACTAGTATATTTTTAAATTATTATTATTATTTTCCATTTTCCTTAGTGATTATTTATTTAAAAGCCAACATCATAGAAAGCAGCCAAACACAAATGATTTCACCTAAGTGTTTTCTTTAGTGTAAAAATCTTCAGTTTTTTTAATTTTATTTTTATTTTTTATTTTTTTATTTCAGCATATTACCGGGTACAAATGTTTAGGTTACATATATTGCTTTTGCGCCACCCGAGTCAGAGCTTCAAGCATGTCCATCCCCCAGACAGGGCACACCGCACCCCTTCGGTGTGAATATACCCATCCCCTCCTCCCTGCTCTCACCTGCCCAACACCCGATGAATGTTACTATTATATGTGCACTTAAGCGTTGATCAGTTAAGTCAGTTAATACCAATTTGATGATAAAAAATCTTTAGTTTGTACATTGATATTAATATTATACACAAGAAGAGAGAGAGCTGAGTCTAGGGCTGAGGTCTCTAAGCTAAACCGCTACTGATTCTCAAATTTGCTGCACATTAGAATTAACTGTGGGTCTTTAAAAAGATGCCTTGTTCCCACCTTGAATACTTTTATGTAATTGGTCTGGGGTACAACCTACACATCAAGACTTTTTAAAATTAAGGTGATTCGATTGTGCAGAAAAATTTGGAAAACACTTACTTGGACTTGGTTTGTAGGCTTTGAAACAGGACTGAATAACACTCTTCCCTCTCTTGCCTCACTTACAGGAAATTTTATAAATGATGATTGCTTGCAAATCTCTTTTATACCCCCTTCCCTCATAACCCTCTGGAAAAATGAAACAGTTGCTTCTGTCTTATGATTTTTTTGTAAAAGTTTAGACATGCCTACAATGGAAGAATGTTCAGGGAAGGCTATTCCCGGTAATTATGTTAATACTCCTTAGCCAAGAAATGGTACCTTGAGATCATCCCTGTGGGTCAACAGAGATATGTTTACCATTGCCATAAAATTGATTTTGGGTAGTCTGAATATATCCTTCAGGTTTGTAAAAGATTCATGAAATAGCAGTATGCTCCCCTATGGCTCATGCTATACTATGTAGATTACTAAACGCTAAGACTTTTTTTATTTTTCTAAATGTTATTATTTCAGAATTCTAAGTGATTCTATATGAGTGCACCAATTTAACTCTTTAACAGTCATCACGATTTTGCCTTCTGGAAAATATTCTTGGTTATGTCTCTTTAGCGACACTTTCAAATAAATGATGATTTTCTGACATATAATAATAGTGCTTTCTAACATCTTTATAAGAAAAAAATATAGAAAATGAATATTAGGTTTGATTGATTTTTATTGGACATGTGTGAGGTTAATAAATATGTATAGGTTCATTTTACACGGTCTAAAAATAAGACAAAAGATTTAGCTATTGCCAGAGATTTCATAGTGGTGAAATTGGTTTTAGATAACCATCTAACATTAGATGTTTTACATATTTAATGTTAGATGTTTAAATATTAGAAGTCTTCCTTCAATATATAATACCTATAGACATATATGGGTATATAATCAATAATGTAAGTTTAATTTGTTGACTATGTCAGCAGCACTACTAGATTTTATGTTTTACTTCTTTCCTTAACTAGTATTAACTAAACATTATTTTCAAATATATTTAAATATACAATAATTAAAACAATAATATTTAATGTTCTGATAGTAATAATATTGATAAACATAAACAGAATCACATTTTTCCAGAAATATGCTAAATATTATATGTGGATTATCTCAATTGTGTCTTCTAAAATTCAGTAAGGTGAGGAGTTTTGCTATCTCCATTTCTAGATAGGAGATTGGAGAGGTTCAATGATTTGCCCAGATTACACAGAGAATAAACTGTGAGAGCCATGCTTCAAATTAAGGGAGATTCTTTCCAGAATCCACATTCAATACAATGTAATAAAATTAACACCAGATCTTAGCGAGGTGTGTAACATCTAAACATCCTGAAGAAAAGTTTTTAAACATTTATTGCCCACTTTTCATTGGACAATGTGATATGCTATCCAGATATTTAGTAACACAAATGCGTATTGGGTTTTTTTATTGTTAACCAAATACTAGATGTCACTTGCAATCTTTGTTTTTATATAATCTGTATTGACAATGAACAAAATCCAAAATAGATTTTCAGAATAAACACACAAATATTTTAAAAACTAAAGACTCTATTTGAATTACTATCTGAATATAAATTAGTGAGACTTCTTTTTCTTAAAAAATAAAAACTTTTACATTAAATACAAGGGGAATATTTATTGCCCACTTGAAGTATAAACCTCATATCCCTGCTTTACCCTCCTATTACCTGATAATCACACTAGTAGTAGAGGCCAGGCTCTTCAGCACGCCAAACTCAAATGGCATAACCTACAACTGCTTCCTTTCAAGGACTGTCAATAAATACTCCAAACAGCCTTCAGAGTTTTCTAGTAGCTACATTGAGAAGGTGATATGTGTTCTGATGTACTAAGGCAATGCCTAAAACTCAACATTTTTTTTGTAAATTATTGGCATTCCATAATTGCAGATAGAAATTGGCATAATTTTTAGATAGAATGCCAAATAAGTTAATTGTCTACAAACTCTGAGAAGAGTTAATCTTTAAAAACAAATACACTAATTTTTTGGTACAGACAGAAAAACTATATCTGAAAGTATTGATGGACATAAACAGAATTACAAGAATAAGAACTACCCCCAATTCAGAGAGGATGCTGAGATAGTCCAAGGTGCCGAAAATAACACACACACACATACACACACACACACACACATTCACACACATGCATGAATTTGCATGTTAGAAATGCACAACACAGGGTCATATAGTTTTTTGCTGAGAGAATAAAGCAGCATATAAATCTAATAGCTACATTTAGATGGACATTTACTGATGATACAATTATATCATTGCCTTCTATGGAGGAGTCTAGTTGCTTTTTAAAAATTTATCACGATAATTCTGCGAGGCAAATATTATCATTCTCAGTCCAAGAAAGCCAAGTTCTAAAGCAGGTAAGTAACATATCCAAAGTCTTACAGCATCGGTGACTCATCACACTCTTCCCTGCATACCACATTAACTAAAATTGTTTTTTTATTTCTGTCTTCTTGGTTCTAAGTGTTTTCCCACCTGAGCAGGAGAGAAATACAGGCATATATTCCTAGAATACTGCCATAAAGCCTTTTAGACCCATAAAATGTGAATGTCTTACATTTTCCATTAAATAGCCAAAAATTAAAAAATTATAAATTGAGAAATACTTTTATTAAAATGATCTTTATTTCAGGCTTATCTAGGAACAGGTTTAATTTTTTAAAATAATTTTCAATTATAAAATAAAGTAATAGTATTAATATCTTGCTGTTCCCAAATTAAAAGTATAGTTGTAAAATATTGAAATAAATATTTCAATAAAATTCAATAGTCAACATGAAAGCATTTGGAATGGTGAATATTGAATAAATATAATTGTCTTCTTAATCTATGTTATAAAATTCTTCTAAACATAGTTTTCAGGTGCTGGGAAGCATGACATTTTATACTGTCTTGAAAATGAGTATAAATGGTATAAAATATGAGAAAAATTCCATGCAACTTTAAAAAAAAAACAACTTTGGAAAGTAGAAAAGACTATAGTAATTTTACAGTCCTGAATTACAAACACCTAAAATTTATTTTAATAGTGCTCTAAAGTTGTAAGGTAATACGTAGGTCTGTAGGGTTGTCTGATAATGATCCAAGACTGAAGTCATCAAAAAACACATGATTTTGAAGCTGTGCTTCCACCTGTGTTCTTCAACCCTGCAGACCTGTCACACCTCCAAGTTCTCACTGCTAGTTTTTAAAGAAAATGATTACTTAAATCATGACTAAGTTGAGAGTTCAAGGAAATGCTTAGTGGCAAAAGGAATAAATAGCAGTAACAAAATAGAGTTGGTTCCTAATCTTACCTCAGTCCCCAGATAATGAATCCGGTAACCTCTCTGAGGTTAGTTTCCTCATCTGTCAAGTGAAGACCTTGAATTAGGTCAGGGTATTTCAAATTCTACTGCGCTTCACAATCACCAGGAGGTCTTGTTAAAGCACAGACTGCTAGACTCCCCACTCAGAGTTTCTGCTTCACTGGGTTTGAGGCTAGGTGTGGGAATTTATATGTCTAACAAGTTCCCAAGTGTTGTGTTGCTGGTCTAGGGACTACACCTTGAGGACTACTGAATTAGATGACCTCTAAGGTTACTATTATGTGTAACATTCTAATTTTTCCATGCAAAGATTTCGAAATATTTCCTCAATCTTTCTTCCAACACTACACCTAATACTGACATTTTCAATCTGTTTTATACAAATACTATTATAAACATATTCTTATAATCATAGAGTCTGAAGACTCTCCTAGAGAGGCTTTATTTAGCCTTTTCTAATATCTTTTTAGGAATAAAATTAACATTTAACCTATTGCCTTTTGCCTAATGTTCTTGTTATTAACATTAATAGAAACACAGACCGAGACATTAGATAACTACCTCAAATCTTACTAGGGAAAAATCCCAAAGTTTAACTCAAATTCTTTTACCCTGGGTCACTAAATTATGCTTTAGCTCGATCTCTCTTTAGAGATGTGCCTGATATTATATCTTCTACTGAGGAAGGATTTTGAAATTATTTTGGTATCTCTCTGAACTCTAGACATGAATAGATTCAAATCTGAATCAACACAACAATCTCAAGGTGCAATTTTTCTGGGTAATAGTGTGAACACAATGATACCAACAGTCAGAATAATTATTATCACAGCCCAGCATAGTAGTTTGAATGTGTATCTGATGTGTCAGCTTTGATATGAGTTCTGGGTATACATATCCGTTCCATAATGCTTTTTTTTTTCCTTTCAAAGAGACAAGTTCAACAAGAGCTCTTTAGCAGTCATGAGGCTGGGACAAGGTTATATAGTTGCCTGATATCTCAGGCGCTCTCCTGTCACCCAGCTCTTGCTGCTATACTTAGCAAGTAATTGTCAGCAAAGAGCCAGAGGAGGAATCCAAGGGCAGACTTATACATGAAAGGGTTATTCTCTCACTGCAGCTATGGGGCTCAGAAGGCTATGGTCAGTTTCCTTGTGGCAGACCAAAATTAGTCTTTCCACATGTGCAGGTTGCTATGAAAATGTTATATCCCTTTTCCCCCCTTTTATAATAAATCCACACAAATTATTGGTGCCTGAATTTAGACTATGTCTTCCCAATATGGGGAACACAGGAATAATTTAAGACACTTTTTCGTCGGGACGAGAGTCTTTTTTTTTGAATTTCCTAACATGCTAAGGCAGGTGTGAGACTTTTACTGGGCTGGTCTTACATACTGGGCGAGCTCAGCCAGCAGGGTGAGGTGGTAATTTGTGCTACCTTCCAAGGAAGTCAAAGAGTTAAGAAAGCCTTATTCATCCAGCCACAGTCTTTATGTTGTCCTCCCGCTTGATTTGGCATTCCAATATTCTACTCTTGCTCCTTGTTACTGCTTTGGACTTTGATTGTTAAGGTTTGGTATTATGGTTTTTCATCTAGCCTTTGAAATATTTAATAAAATGTTCTATTTCTAGGCAGTTAGTAGAACTCCTTATTATATATAATGGTATAATAAATAATGAAAAACATAAATAAGAATTGTTTGCTGATTTGAAACATCAGGATAGAGTTTGAGAGAGGGAAACTCATAGGTCTTTAAATGTCCCTCAGTTATCAACAGGTTTTTGACTTGTGTATGGTGGGAAGAATAGCAAAGAACCAGGAGTAATGACAGTTCCACTCTTGTTTGGTGTCAGGGTATGCTCCCGTTAAATTATCATCGTATTAGTGAAAACACAGTGAGGCCTGATTTTAATTGTTACCATAGAGCACATTTATACTAAACAGAGTAGAGAGTCAGGAGAGTGAATCTTCATATTGAAAACTTTGTAAATTCCCCTTAATGTCTGGACTAGAATATTTTGGTAATTACTATGCATTTTAGTCAATCATATATATCAAAAGGTAAATCTAGCTGTGTGCGGGCATGTGTACATCCATGTGTTTTTTATGAGTTTTACTATGCTACAAAAAAATTCATAACTGAAAATTTTTCCCCTCCCATATTTTTGTATATTCTTACATCTGAGTGTGAAGACATACATTCTACCACTTCAAATAATGTGTGTAATTCAAAGACCTTTGTGGAAGGTAAGACATTGAGTTAACAGGCACAAATGTATGCATGGCTCATTATGCAGAGCCTTCTCCTGAGCAGCTTTGCAAGGGAAATGGCAGAAGGTGAAAGCATGGTGACTCAGTGTATACCTAGGCTTGGGAAAGGGAATACCAGAGCATAGCAAGAGAAGGCCAAGTGCAGCCAACTCCACGTTTTGTCCATAAATGGTTCCATTTCCCTATTGAGTGACCCTTGGTGATATCCTGTCATAGCATTTATCAGTTGCCTACCTACCATTCATTGTCTCATCTTCCTGGTTAAATCCTCTTATTTTCAGACAAGTATCCACTTCTGCTGCACATGCAGTCCAACCCTAAGAGTAAGATCTTCTTTACTTAGGCTTTTAAATTTAATTTTATTATTTGAACCTTAGATATACCGGTTTGGATTACTCATAATCCTTGGCTTTTGGATGTATTTGTTTCATTGGTCCAAGAATGGCCTACTTTTATATATTTAGTTAGTTTAATATCTTAATAAGAGCCCATGGACCCAACATCTCAAAGTCCTAAATCAATCTCTTATTATGTTGGTCATTATTTCTCATACTGATTTTTACCAAAGGTCAAATTAATATAGGTATTACACTCTGACCACTTGATAAAACATGTGGTAGTGTACAAAAAGCTTTTGTTTTCTTGCTACCCAGAGCCCCTCCTTTGGGGAACTGACCCTTGCTTATGTTGTGATTCTGGTGGTCTGCCAGTTCAAACACCCAATGTGACCAGCCACAAGGATGGGTTTTGGCTCATGGACAATCACAGTCATATGACATGGCAATCATGGCAAACCATCTACTGTCCTTTGTGAGTGGACCAAGGATGGTCAACTTACCAAAAATGTACAGTATGTTACACACTGATGCTGAGAGATGAATAATAACTCTCTCCTTCCTCAGGAGTTGCTAAACAGGAATTTTATGTCCCTTAAGCTGTTGCAGACCACCCCCCCTCTGCCTGCTGCTGCCTTGTGAAGAAAGTCTTCCCATGGAAAAAATAGACAAACCTGCTCAGAAAAGCAGAGATTGTAGAGGGAAGAAGAAAGTCCTGAAGATAGAATTTGAGTCCCTTTCATCACCGGGGGCATTTCTATATCTGTTAAATGTGACCATAAATTCTTTTTGGTTTATAAACTAATTTGACTTAGATTTCTGTCAATTTCTACTGAAAAATGTAATTGCTTCTTACCTCTTTAACATAAGGTTTAATCTCCCACCACGGAGAGATAATGTATCTCAGTATTTTAAGTTTTATCCTTAAAACTACTCTATTTGAATTCATATCAAATACATGTCACCTACTAGTTCTGAGACTTTGCACACTCAGTTTATCTATCCCTTGGTTTCCTCATTTATAAAATGGGCTAATAAGGGTATCTACCTCCATGGGTTTTTTTTAAAGATAAAATGAGTTAAATTACATATATATGCTTGGAAAAATTTTAGTGATCAATAAATTTAACTATTAATGTTTCTGTTTCAGCAATTATTTTGAAGGCTTTCTGATGTAACCCAGTTTCCATCCGGCAGAACTGAATATAATAATAGTTTCAGTCATATATTCTAAAGACACTTCCATTTGCATTTATGTATCAACTGTTTATTGAAAGCTGACTATGTGCAAGAAGACACTGTTCTAGACTGGGCTGTAGCAGTGAATAAAAGGCCACACAAATACATATATTACATTTTGGTAGGGGAATGCTGAAAACTAACAAAATGATCAAGTAAAATATATTTTTGTTAGATATTAATAAATACTGTGAAGAAAAATACAACAGAAAAGGGGCAGAAGACTCTAGGTTCTTTCATGGGGCCGGGGTATATGTGTGTCAATTTTAAGTAGGGTACTTGGAGAAGACACCAGTGAGAAGGTGGTATTTAAGCAAACTATTCTTAGAGGTAAAAGAAAAAGAGCATTCTGGACAGAGGAATTCCAAAAAGAGCAAATGCAGAGCTCTGAGGTGGGAGCAAGCTTGATAAATTTGAGGAACAGTAAGGAGTAGGTAACAGGAAATCTGAAAAGTCATGGGGTTAGGCAGAACCTTCTGGGTATCGTAACAGCTTTCATCTGGAGTGAGATGGTAAAGCACTGGAGAGCTTGAGCAGAACAAATGTCATGATGTTATGTACTTTTTTAGGGTTACTGGGCTACTCTGTGGGGAAAAGACACAAGGACAGGAGCGAGTCAAGAGTTTCGTGAGGGAAGGATCCTCACACAGCCCAGCACCCTCCACCCCGCGATTCCAAAAGAATCTTGGGCTCCGTGTTGGACGTGCTGACCGTTACAGTGCATGCAATGGACTCACAGTGCAGCTAATATGTCTCTGTTCCCTCTGTGCAGGGCACATGCAAACCTTCCTTAGAACTGCTTATTTTTGGCTCTCAAGCACATCCCCAGCTTCCTGCATTTTACACTTCATTAGACAAGTGTTGGGGCCCTTGTATCGCAGCACAAAGTGGGATGTATTCAGCCACAGTGCCCACATTGGCTATGCAAGGCATCTGCTAGCCGTGCAGAACCAACTCCTGGATCTTGTGTAACATCTCCTTTTGCTGTAAGTAAACACTGCATGACTTAGGCCTATTGTGCATGTAGTCTGCTCTCAGCAACCTCAAATCATGCATTGGTCTGCATAGTACTTATCTACCTTTTGACATTGGTCACACTTATAGTCTATAGTGCAGCACAGCCTGATCACTCGATAAAACAAGTATGATCTAAGAGGGAGATAAAGTAGGTTGGAGTGGGTTGTAGTGGTGGAGTTGGTAAAGAAAATTAGATTATGGATATATTTTTGAAGGTAGAGATAACAATTTCTATTGTTTGGAAGTAGAGTCTGAGCTAAAGAGGCAGAACAGTAAAGAGTGGCCACAAAGACTGAGCAACTGAAAAAAGAAAGATTCTATTAACAGATGGGGAAGGCTAGAAGAGGAGTCAGTTTGGGGCTAGGTAGAAATCTGTTTGTGTTTGGAGAAGTTAACTTTGTAGGGCTAATAGATATCCAAGTGCAGGTAGCAAGTAATAGTTTGGTAAGTGGGAATGGGATTTAGGGAAGAGACAGAGGCTGGAATATAAGTTCAGAAAGGCATCAGCATGTAGAAGGCAAGTAAAGGTATGAAACTGATGAGATAATCCAGAATGAGTGTAGATAGAGAAAAGGGACAAGGACAAACCTGGGACACTCCAGAGTCCAGGGAGAGAAAGAGGGATCACCAAAGGAGAATAAGGAGGGACAGCTACTGAGGTAGGAAGAGAGTGTTTTCTTGGAAGACAAAGAAAAAGGAGACTTCATGTAGGAAGAAGGGATCAACTGTGGCACTGATAAGTCAAATAAGATGATGACTGAGAATCAGTCAATGGGCCCCTGACAGCAGCAGCTATTGCAGAAGAGTGAGATGAAATATTTATTGGAACAGATTCAGGGAAGAATGGGAGGAGAGAAATTGGAGATAGTGAGTATTGATGTTAGGTTTCATCCTTGAAATTTATATCTTAATCTTTTGGAAAGATTTACTTGCTATTAGACATTTTACTAAATGTAAAACGTATGTGGCAATTAATTTAATAAATTCCTTCTTAACATCTAATGAAACATCTGTGCCTTTTTGTCCACTGCAATGATTGAGATGTATGGCACGCAATAAAATTATTAATAATGTTATCCTTTTGAATGAGAATCTACTTTTTGATTCACACCATTAAATAACATTCTAATCTGTGAGCCAAAATGTTAAACCAATACCTTGGACTCGGTCCTAAGAGTATTGGTGGGTAAGAAGAACATTCCTAAGTTGGTTTATTTTTCTTTAGTATTAGTGCTAACTTGGCCCATCTCAATGTCTGTAGTAAATTGCTTTTCACCTAGGAATTTGCAAATAATTTAGTTGGAGAATTCCTAACCATATGTATATATATATTTTTATTAAATCTTGGCCAGAATCCTAGAGTTCTGGAGCTGTATTGTTTTACAGCTTTCGTTACTGGTTTGTCATAGAAAGTAGAACAAAATCCAATCTTTTTCTTTGTTTCTGGGTATCAGTTTCATTTGGCAACACTAGTATTTCAATATCATCTATAAGATGTCTGATATTGGGTCATGGCTGAGACTGAGCCATTGTTGAGCATTTTTGATAACGCACATTCATAATCCTGATTCCAGTGTATCACCAGGCAGACAAACAAAGGTCAGCTATTTATTCTGAGCAATGTGTCCCTAGAAATCTACTTGGTTTTAATTTTAGTACAAGCAGATGGATTTCAATAACACACACAAAACAAACCCTGCAATTTAAGGAAGAATATTTACTTTTTTCCTAAAAGGTTCCATTTAAGCATTAAATTTTTCCACTTACAGTGATTATAAGAGTAGACAAATTTATGATTATATAGGTTATAAGAATTTTAACATGTATGTTTTAAAATATAAATATCTGGTGATCTCAGGCTATATGATAACTACATTATCTACTTCTGGCATTTGTAGATGTATTAAATAGATGTGTCATTACTGTGGTACAATAATTTTAAATATCAGATTTGAAATATCTATAGCTTAAGTACAGTTATATATAAAAATGTAATTGCTGAATATTATAGGAAGAGTAAAGACAAATTTATATAGAATTTTATTTTAAAAACCTGTATAGTCTTCTGTTTTAGTGCGCCGGGACCGTCATAACTAATATCACAGGCTGGAGGGCTTAAACAAAAGAAATTTACTTCCTCACAGTTCTGGAGGCTAGAAGTCCAAGATCGAAGTGGGGTTGGTTTCTTCTCTCCTTGGCTTGTAGATGGCCATCTTTTCCCTTTGTCTCCACATGGACTATCCTCTGTGTCTCTATGTGTTCCAATTTCTTCTTCTTATAGGGCACCCATCATGTTGAATAGGGCCCACTCTAATGAACTCAGTTTAATTTAATTACTGCTTTATAGACCCTATTTCATAGTACAGTCACATTCTGAGATGCTGGGGGTAGGACTTAAGCATATGAAGGTGGGGGCAAAATTAAGCCCATAATATCTTCTATTATATTAAGCAATTTGAAATCATGTGTATCCATCAACCAATAAATGGATAAAGAAAACATATTCTGTATACACAGTGGAATACCCCTCAGCCTTAATAGACAGGAACATTATGTCATTTGCAACCACATGTATGAACCTGGAAGACATTATGCTAAGTGAAATAAGTCAGGCACAGAAAGACCAATACAGCTTATTCTCACTTACATGTAGGATCTGAAACAATTGAATTCACAGAAGCAGAGAGCAGAGAATGATGGTTACCAGAGGCTGGGGAGCATAGGGGGATAAGAAGGTGTTGGTGAAACAGTACAATGTTTCAGTTAGGGAGAAAAAATGATAAGTATTTGAGATGATGGATGTGTTAATTGGCTTGATTCAATCATTCTACTTTATATACATATATTATAGCATTACTTTGTACTCCATAAATATATACAATCATAATTTGTCAATATCTAATAAATAAGTAAATAAATAATAAAGCCTAGAGCCAGGGGTCCTTGAATGTATTTGTATAGCCTATCAAAAAATTATTTTTAACACACACATGCACATTTATTTATTTATAAATTGAGACATCTGAAACACGCACAAAAGTGTGCAGTTCAAAGAATAGCCTAAAAATGAAATATATTAAATATTTTCTCTTTGTCATGGCTTTATACTATTGTTATCTAGTTTCTCAAGATGCAACCTGTGCTTAAGAAGAGGCCAAGCCAATCGATAATAAATACAATTTTATATTACTTATTTAATTTTAGAAGGGAGACAACTTCTAATTAAATTGTCATTGTTTTTACCTCATAACATGCTGGAGAAGAGCTCTGCTCTATGTGAAAGATACTGCACTAGGACTTTCTGAATCCTTTCTAGGATTCAGAAAAAGTTGTTGCTATCTTCATGATGCTTAAATTCTAGTAGGGGATATAGATAAAGAATAAAAAAATAAATATCAACTCTAATGCACTAAGTACAAGAAAGAAACATCCAACAATATAAAGGGAAGAGCTATTTGAGATGGAGTGTCAGAGACACCGGAACAGAGACCAAAATAAAGTGAGGTACAAAGCCTTGGGAAGGTTTGATGAGGCAGGTAGTCGGTTCGTTGTTGTGTGTCTGGCTGTCGCAGGAGGACATAAGTACCACAAATACAGGGAATCTCAGGTACCAGGCTAACTGCAAGTACCACAATACCTTAGAAGTGTCTGCTACAGAGTAAAAATTCAATAAATTTTCAATTAAATAATCTTTAAAAAGTATTACATTTACCTTCTGAAAAACTAGTTTGGTGATAAGTTAGGAAAGAATTGTAAAAATACAATGTACAAATATATTTTAATAATAAATCTGCCAAAGATTCTTTGTGAATAATTATGTGAAAACAAGTCCAACAAATGTAAAAAGTATCAGTGGAATGTTGATTATTAAAGATACAAGGAAACAAAAGTAGACAACTAAATAAGCAGAAGGAAAGGGAAGTCATTCCATAATAATTCAGTTTCTGTGGAAACCCAACTTCCAGGTCCCAAGCTTCAGCCCTGAAACATTTTTCAGAGACTTGCTATTTGTTTGGGCTCTCTGGGAAGCAGATGCTGAGATGGGTTAGGAGTTCAAGAGTTTACTGGAGGATAACATCCATGAATGATAAAAACAGAATGAAGAAAGAGAGCAGGGAAAGAAAAAAGAAAAGAAAGAAAGAAAGAAAGAAAGAAAGAAAGAAAGAAAGAAAGAAAGAAAGAAAGAAAGAAAGAAGGAAAGAAAGAAAAAGAAAGAAAGAAAGAAAGAAGGAAAGAAAGAAAGAAAGAAAGAAAGAAAGAGAAAGAAAGAGAAAGAAGGAAGAAAAAGGCCTTTAGACCTCAATGCACCACACTGCTTGCAGTGCTGAGGAGCGTGAAAGGGAAGGTGGAGCGTGGAGGTGGGGAGAAACAGGATTGGGGAGAGAGCTCCTCATGCTGAGTTGCAGATCTGAAAATGTCTCCACCAATCCAACAGGGAGCTCCAGAGAAAATCCTGCCCTTAGAGGATGCCCACATTGGGCAGAAATGGCTTGAGCTGCCGCCCTTGGACTCCTACGGTGATCAGTCGTTTACTGGGGACTGCCAGAGTAGAGCAGAGGCAGAAGATGCTGGACGGATACCCGGAGGCTGTCTGCTAACGTTGCTACTGGCAGCTTGACAGCAAGCTCCTTCTTGAAGGAAGATCAGAAAGGTTCACCTCCATGCCTGCCACAGGCATAGAAGAGGAAACAGCTGTGATGTCAAACTGAGTGGCCTTCCAGGGGATTCATATCAGTGGACCACCTCTTCCATTCTTGTTCTCTGGTGCTGGTGTTAATAGTTTTATCAACAATCATACTTGTTTTGTAGAAATCTTTTTATGAGCCCTGTATATTTTGCGAGTGTTGATTTTGTTAAAGGTAGATTGTATAAACCAAAAGTCCATGTAATCGACCACAGATAAACTGCAAACACTACAAATTGCTAACAATAAACAGAGTAGTGAGGGTGCTCCATCCTACCTCCTAACCTTTTCTCAAATTCTGTGTAGACCCTCCATGATCCTACTCGGTGCCAGTTCAAGTCTCTATTAATGCTAGCATAATTGAATTTCTTTATTTCTGTTATATTTATTAAGACACACACCCACGCAACTGGAAACTCCAACATTTCCTTTATTGCCTATTTGCAGTGCGGTAATTATAACATGTAATAAGGAGATGCATAAGAGCAAAACAGGTCTGCAGGCCTTTCGAAGACAGGATTCTGTGAGGGATTTCGTTCACCGCATCTGCCAACTGCTGATATTGGGTGGAATACTGTCAATTCAGGCAGTGCTACCTTTAGTTCCAACTCAGGTGGCTCTTAAGATAGCAATTTAATGACCATTTACTGAAGGCTTAATATATGTCAAAGGATTCTTATATATAATTATTTTCTCCCTAATCATAGTAATATTAGTCCCTCCATTTTTTTAGATAGTAAAATTGAGACATACATAAAAAGAGCTTAAATATCTTGCTCAAAATGATACAACTGGCACGTGGCAGAGCTGAGCTTCAAATCCAGGTCTGATTCCAAATTTTATATGCTCATGTATTCTAATTATTTCTCAGAACGAGAACTTAAATGGCTTGCTAAAACATTAAGTTACCAAAAATAGAAAGAATATCACTTTTTGTCCATAAATAGAATATGAGGATATGTATATTTATATTTGTTTAGTAATTTTTTTTCCAATCTCATTACTTTATATCTGGTTTGCTATGGGCAGCTACCTTTTTCTATGCCATATTTCTATTTCAAAACTCTCTCTTTGTTGCTGTGATCTCGAGAGCAAGTTTCTTGTTAGTATTCAGGCAACAATGAGAGGAAGCTACTGAGCGATGCCCGTGAAGGAGGGAAGGCTGTCATTATAAACCGAGTATATAGCAAGTATCAGTGACTGCTTGTTGCTCATAGGATTGCTTCCTCCCTCCCTCCCTCCCTTCCTTTGTTTTTTCCTTCCTTCCTTCCAACACGGGAATCATTTAGAAGCACACGCTGCCTGCCTGGTAACATGTTGAGAGCAATAGTCGAGTCTGAGTGCATTGAAATCAAAGTGGCGAGCTTAAAGGAGAGTTAGGGAGCACACCAGGTCCACAGAATGAGCCTCTGAATCAGGTGGAGGCATAGTTGATCTTTCAGAGGGCAACAAACTCTGCTTTTTTCATTCTTGACAAAATTACTTAGCATTGCCATGTTCCTGTTCCTACTCCATGTTCAAAAATCCCTGGAGAAAGTTCTGCTAGGAGACGCTACTGAGAGTAGCCACCTATATCTAGCTCAGTTGCCATTGGCGTCGCTGCCTGCCAGCTGGTGCAGATCTTCTTGTACTAAGACATGTGTGACCTCCCAACGTTGTGCAGCGTGAGCTCTCATGGAGCAAGGATCTTTATTTGGCTTCCACTGGCTCCTCAGTTTTGCTCCTGCCACAATGAATGAGGTTACAAATCCACAATTTGAAAATGTACTAGGCAATCATTTCTGGACAGAACAAATGTAGGTGGAATAGCCCCCTGATCTGGGAGTAAATAAGTTACTTCCCTAGAAGAACTCTCTTTGGTCACCCTTGAGAAACTGTGTAACCTCTGTGCAGCCAGTGGTACACACTCAACTCTACTTCTGTTCTAGAATGTAAGCTACGTAAAAGCAATAACTGGATCTGTCTAAATATGCCCACATTCCCAGAAATCTGGTATTGAGTTCATCATAGGTAGTTGATAAATATTTATTTATATGAATAGATGGGCTGAAGGAAAGGTTTTTTTAATTTTTGTTGGTTAGTGGATTGGCATTACCCTCATGGTACATTATCTCAAGACCTGTCATTAAGTTCTTGCAAATCTCCATAAAACTTCTTATCTCTGGCTTGGTTTTTGTTTTTGTTTGTTTTGTAGCTTTTTTTTTTTTTAGTTTTTATTTAATTTTTTTTGAAAAATTATAATTATATATAAATATGACTGCAGAACACAGTAATGTTGTTTTATATATACAAAATATATATACATATATAATATATAACAATATGTACATATAATACATAATATACACATAGCATATATATATATACTGTGTATACATACACACATGTATATTTTACACTATAATATTAATACATTACATATATACACACACAATATAAAATGATTTTGAACTACTCACCTTAACTAGTTTCCTGCAAGTTCTTCCTTGTCCACCTATAACTGGTTCTCTCTGTCACTATTTACATCTTCTCTGGCTCTGGCTAATTCTCCAGGATCTGGCTTCTTGCTTTCTCTAACCTCTCATTCCTACCTGTTTCTTGACACTCAGATCTCTGCTTCCAGGATTTTTGCTTCCCAGGGCCTCCCAAGCCTTTTTATTTCTGTGACTTTTAAGCTCAGTGACCAAACCAATCTTTCTTTCAAACAACCATCTTCCTGTCACTTCTCCTTCCCTAACCTTCATTTGTGTTCTTTCAGTGGAACTATGTCATGAACGCTGGGGATTTTCTTCGAAAGTAATGATGCTTGCTAATGTGAAATGCTTCTCTGGGAACAGAGACTGACAGGCATAGCACAACTAAAGAACCCTCATGCAAGGTAGAAATAAAATGCAGTGTGGCTTTCCATTCTCTGTACTTTGAAGAAATGTTGTCGTTCAGCAGCCATCTAAGCAGCTATTTTGAGTGTATCACTGAGCCAGGCTCTGTGAGGAATACAAAGAAGCAGGTTCCTCACTGTTCAGTGGCCTGCAGGAAGAGTAATGCAGTTGGGCATACACAACTAATACAGGGAAAGATAACGGAATAGAAAGCGTATGTGAACACTGCCAATATAACAGGAGCAAGAGGATTGCTAAGATTCCCAAAGACCAAAAATAAATGTTTTACCTCGGGCTGGTTTGGTTTCACTCCTAAAGAACTGCAATCATCTTGGGAGAGTTTTCATATGCCGGAAACAGCCAGTGGGACAGATTCTAAAACCTTTTATCTATCATATTTCAAAAAGAGATAATGAAAGGTGTTTCTTTTAAAATGTATGCATTTAAATATTTGCCCTTCCAACAACTTATACTGCAAATATTTTTTCCTCATGTGTTTTCCATACCTATCTCACTTTAAAATAAAAATCAAGGAAGGTGACCTTAAAATGTATTATCTTTGTTATTTTTAGGAGTATTAAATATGCAAACATTTGTACAACCCAGACCACAGATCATGTAAATAGTTAATAATTTATCTTACTTTTTTTTTTCAACTGAAGAGAGTGTTATCTTCCATACTGCAAAGAATTTGGCTCCTTAGTCAATGATGCTTAGCAAAGGAAGCGGGGGAACATTGGGTTACAATTTGAAATGTGGATATGTTTCAGCTGTCACATCTCTGAAGTAATAATTCCTTTCTTTTGACAAAACATAAAACTTTTGTATAGGTTATCTACTGTTATGCAGCAAACAATCTTAAATTTTAGTGGCTTAAAGGAACAATGCTTTCTTATTTCTCATGGTTCACAGATTCACTGAACAGTTCTCACTCAGAGTCTCTCAGGTTGCAGACAGATGGTGGCTGAGGCTAGAGTCATATAAAGCCTTGACTGGCTTGAATGTCCAAGACGGCTCACTCACATGGCTGGCAGTGTAGTCTGGCTGTTGGTTGAGAGTTCCTCTAAGACTGGCGAGTAAAACACATATATGTGGACTTTCCATGTGCCTTTGGGCTATAGACAACACGGTTCCTTGATTTTAATTAGACGCAAGAAAGAAATAAAGATCATCCAAATTGGAAGGGAAGAAATCAAATTATTCTTGTTTGTAGACAATATGATCTTATATTCAGAAAAGCCTAAATAATCCAACAAAAATTATTAGAACTTATAAAAAATTCAGTAAAGTTTCAATATACAAAATTGACATACAAAAATCAGTTAGCATTTCTAAAAGAAACCAAGAAAGTAACCCCATTTATGATAGTTACAAATAAAAAATAAACTTAAGCAAAGAAGTGAAAGATCTCTACAATGAAACTTAGAAAATGCCGATGAAAGAAATTGAAGGGACACAAAAAATGTAGATATTCCATGTTCATGGATTGAAAGAATCAATGTTATTAAAATGTGCTTTCTACCCAAAGTTATCTATAGATCAATACAATTCCTATCAAAATACTAATGACATTCTTCACAGAAATAGAAAAAAAATCCTAAAATTTACATAGAGCCACAAAAGACCTAGAATAGCTAAAAATAATTCTGAGCAAAAAGAATAAATCTGGAGGCATCACATTTCCTGACTTCAAATTATACTATAAAGCTATAGTAACCAAAACAGCATGGTACTGGGATAAAAACAGATACATAGACCACTGGAACAAAATAGAGAACCCAGAAATATATCCACACAAAAATCAACTCATTTTTGGTCAAGGTGCCGAGAATATATATTAGGTAAAGGGCAGTCATTTCAATCAATGTTACTGGAGAAACCATATGCAGAGTAAGGATATGCCCTTTAGATACTCTGCTAGAAAAAAGGACTTTTTAGAATCCTAGGGATGTTGTCCCACAGCACCTTAAGAACCTCTCAATGAAAACAGGAACTTGTATCTAAGAATTTAAAAAAATAAATAAAATACAATAAAACGAAATCATCTAAAGTACGAATAAGTGGTTAACATTCTATGCCAACCATACATACCAGTAAATATTAAAAAAATTTCCAATTTAATAATGTGTAATTCACCTACTTTTTTTTTTAGGAATGTCAAGCCATTTATAGTAATATAATTAAAGGATTTACTGAAATATTCTAAGGCTAATTTGATTATCTAATTCCAATCAGTTAAAACCTATTGACTGTCTTCCCTTGATGAAAATAAATGATCATGTAATATTTGTAAAAACAAACAAACAAACGAAAAAGAAGTTATCAAATCTGGCTTATGTCTAATAGACTAAAGGCCAAAGCGATTTTAAAGAAATGAAATTTGTGAAGGAATTTTATTTTCTAGCTTGGATTAAAAAAGACAGAAACAATTAAAGCTGAAGAACTCTTCTAGGAAAGGAAGCCAGCTGAGAAA
Source organism: Indri indri (assembly GCA_004363605.1). Classification (NCBI taxonomy): domain Eukaryota; kingdom Metazoa; phylum Chordata; class Mammalia; order Primates; family Indriidae; genus Indri; species Indri indri. The sequence continues at coordinate 189,440 of RJWJ010000032.1, forward strand.
GGTACAAATACGGATCAAAATTCCAACAGGCAGAGCCTAGAACACAGCATATCACTTCAGAGAACAGAAACATGGCCTAATTCAAAGAAAAGTTACCATGCGCCTGGCTGGATTTCAGAAATGCTTTAGACTAATAACTGCTATGTATTTCCCATTCCACACTCTCCCACTTTTTACACTAGATGGTTTATTGCATTTATCTTATTCTTGCGTGAGCATTGTATGGTGAGTGTGAGGGAGACAGATATCTTGTCTTTTTAGTTCATGAGTCTTATTGAGAATAATTACACTTAAACCTCTTTCACTCTCAAACCTGATTTAGATGATAATTTCCTAGACTTTTGAGATAATACCATATTGGAATGAGAATATGTGGATCTTTAAATGGGCATGAGTATGTTTTGCACGTGGGAGAGACAGGAACTGTAAAAGCCAGAGGCCAACTGGCAGGAGGCCTTGCTTCATGCACATGTGCTGCTTCTCATCAAGATGTGGAGTCTAATGCACTTCTCTGTGAATGTGGACTATCCTGGGAACTTACTAGACTAATAGAATAATAAAAATGACAAATTGGGACTTTCAAGACTGGATCATAAGAAATCTTTCAGTTCTTCTGGAGACCCTCAGAATGCTCATTCTGGGGAAAATTCTTCCAATCAATGAACATGGAATATCTACATTTTTTGTGTCCTCTTCAATTTCTTTCATCAATGTTTTATAGTGTTCCTTGTAGAACACTCCACCCTCCTCCAATCTGCTTGATTGCCATTGAGTTTTACTGTGATATGTGCACATGAGTGTTTATCTATTAGTTCCAACTTAGTAGTGATTTCATGTGGTTTTTGTTTTTCCATTCTTGTGATACTTCACTTAAAAAGATGGTCTCCAGTTCCATCCAGGTTGTTATAAAAGGCATTAGTTGACCAAAATTTTTACAGCTGAGTAATACTCCCTGGTATACATATGCCACATTTTATTAATCCACTCATGTATCGATGGACATTTGGGTTGTTTCCACATCTTTGCAACTGTGAATTGTGCTGCTATAAACATTTGAGTGCAAGTGTCTTTCTTATAAAATGTCTTTTTTTTCTTTGGGTAAATATCCAGTGGTGGGATTGCTAGATCAAACGACAGGTCTACTTTCAGTTCTTTGGGATATCTCCACACTACTTTCCATAGAGGTCGTACTAGTTTGCAGTACTACCAACAATGTATAAGTGTTCTTTTCTCTTCACAACCATGCCGGCATCTGTTGTTTTGGAACTTTTTGATAAAAGCCATCCTCACTGGAGCTAGGTGATATCTCATTTTGGTTTTGATTTGCATTTCCCTGATGATTAGAGACATTGAATAGTTTTTCATATTCTTATTGACCATTAGTCTATCTTCTTTTGAGAAGCTTCTGTTCATGTCTTTTGCTCACTTTTTAATTGGGTTGTTTGATGTTATCTTACTGATTCACTTGAGTTCTTTGTAGATTCTGGTTATCAGTGCTTTACCAGATGAATAGCATGCAAATATTTTCTCTCATTCTGTAGGTTGTATATTTGCTCTATTGATTGTTTCCTTGGGTGTGCAGAAGTTTTTAAATTTAATCAGGTCCCATTTAATTATGTTTGTTGTTACTGTGATTGCCTTTGGGGTCTTCTTCATAAATTCTTTCCCTAGGCCAATGTCTATAAGAGTTTTTCCAACATTTTCTTCTAGAATTCTTATAGTTTCATGTGTTAGGTTTAAGTCTCTTATCCACTTGGAGTTGATTTTTGTGGGGGTGAGAGGTGTGGATCCTGTTTCAGTCTTCTAGATGTGGCTATCCAATTTTTCCAGCACTGTATATTGAATAGGAATTCTTTTCCTCAGTATATGTTTTGGTCTGTTTTGTCCAAGTTCAGATGACAATATGATGATGGTTTTATATCTGTGTTCTCTGTTCTGATCCATTGGTCTATGTCTCTGCTCTTGTGCCAGTACCATGCTGTTTTGGTTACTATAGCCTTTTAGTATAGCTTGAAGTCTGGTAGAGTGATGCCTCCCAATTAGTGCTTTTTGCTTAAGGTTGTTTTGAGTATGCAGGATCTTTTCTGGTTCCATATGAAACATAGAATTATTTTTTTCAAGATATGCAAAAATTGACATTGGTACTTTAACAGGGATACATGGAATCTGTAAATCATATTGTCTGCAAACAAAGATAATTTGACTTCTGCCTTTCCAATTCAGCTGACCTTTATTTCTTTCTCTTGTCTGATTGCTATGGCTCAGACTTCCAGTGCTGCATCAAATAGAAGTGGTGAAAGTGGGCCTCCTTGTTTTGTTCAGATCACAGAGAAAAGACTTTCAATTTTTCCCTGTTCGGTATAATACTAGCTGTGTGTTTGTCATATATGGCCTTTGTCCTGTTGAGGTATTTTCCTTCTATACCCATTTTGTTGAGAATTTTTATCATGAAGGGTTGTTGAATTTTAATGAATAGTTTTTTTTACATCTATTGAAATTATCACATGGTTTTTGTTCTTCATTCTGCTGATGTGATACATTATGTTCTCTGAATTGTGTATGTTGAACCATCCTTGCATCACTGGGATGAATCCCACTTGGTCATGATAACTGATCTTTTTAATGTGTTGTTGCATTTAGTTTTCTAGTATTTTGCTGAGGATTTTTGTTCATCAGAAACATTGACCTACACTTTTCTTTTTTTGTTTGTCTGGTTTTGGTATCAGTGTCATCCTAGCCTCATAGAACAAGTTTGAAAGTATTTCCTCTTCCCCAATTATTTAGAATAGTTGAGTAAGATTGGCATTCATGCTTCCTTTTTTTTTTTCTTTCTTTATTTTTTTGAGACAGATTCTTGCTCTGCTGCCTGGGCTAGAGGGCCACGGCATCAGCCTAGCTCATAGCAACCTCAAGTTCCTGGGCTCAAGTGATCTTCCTGCCTCAGCCTCCCAAGTAGCTGGGACTACAGAAATGCACCACCACACCTGGCTACTTGTTTCTATTTTTAGTAGAGATGGGGTCTAATTCTTGCTCAGGTGGTCTCAAACTCCTGAGCTCAAGCAATCCTCCTGCCTCGGCCTCCCAGAGTGCTAGGATTACAGGCATGAGCCACTGTGCCTGGCCTAGTTCTTCTCTAAATGTTTGGTAGAATTCAGCAGTGAAGCCATCAGGTCCTGGGCTCTAATTGATGGGAGACTTTTTATTACTTCTTTATTTCATTACTTGTTATTCATCTATACAATTTTGTATTTGGTTATGGTTCAATCTTATTAGGCTGTATGTATCTAGGAATTTAGTCATATACAAAAATAAAATCACAGTGGATTAAAGACTTAAGCGTAAGACCTGAAAACATGAAGCTACTAGTAGAAAACATTGGGGAAATGCTCCAGGACATTGGTCTGTGCAAAGATTTCTTGATCAGACCTCAAAAGTACAGACAACCAAAGTAAATAGGGACAAATGTGATCACATCAAGCTAAAAAGCTTCTGCACAGCAAAGGAAATAATAATCAAAGTGAAGAGACAACCTACAAAAGAGGAAAGAATATTTTCAAATTATTCAACTGACAAGTAATTAATAACCAGCATATACAAGGAACACAAACAACTGAATAGCAAAAATACAAATAATCCAAATAAAAATGGGCAAAAGATCTGAATAGTCATTTCTCAAAAGAAGACATACAAATGGCCAACAGTCTATGAAAAAATGCTCAACATTGTTAATTACCATAAAATGCAAATTAAATGCACAATGAAATATAATCCCGCCCCAGTTAAAATGGCGTTTATCAAAAAGACAAAAAGTAATGGATACTGTTGAGGGTGTGGAGAAAGAGGAACACTCACACATTGTTTTGGGGAATGTGAATTAGTACAGCCACTAAGGAAAATAGTCTGGAATTTGCTCAAAAATCTAAAGATAGTAATATCACATAATTCAGCAACCCTACTGCTGGGAATATATCTAAAAGAAAGGAAATCAGTATAAAGAAGAAGTAGCTACACTCTCATGTTTATTGCAGCACTATTCACAATAACCAAGATATGGAATCAAATAAGTATCCATCACTGAATGAATGGATAAAGAAAATGTGGTAAGTGTATGCAATGAAATATTATTCAGCCATAAAAAAGAATGAAATCCTGTCACTAGCAACAACATGGGTGGAATTGGAGGACATTTTGCTAAGTGAAATAAGCCAGGCACAGAAAGACAAAGATCTCATGTTCTCACTCATAGGTGGAAGCTAAAGAAAATTGATCTCATGGAGATAGAGAGGAGGATGATGGTTACCAGAGGCTGGGAGGGGTAGCAGGAAGGTAGGGAAAAAGTGGGATTGGCTAGTTGATACAAAAATACAGTTAGATAAAAGGAATAAGATCTAGTATTCAGTAGCACAATAGTGCAGTTATAATTAACAACAATTTATTGTATATTTCAAAATAGCTAGGGGAGTGGAATCAGAATGTTCCTAACACAAAGAAATGATATATGTTTAAAGTGATGGATATCCCAATTGCCCCAATTTGATCATTACACAATATATGCTTGTATCAAAATATCACAGGTACCCCTAAATATGTATGGCTATTATGCATCCATAAAAATAAAAAATAAAAAATAATAAAATAAAAGGCATATATGCCATATCCTCCACATTCTTAGAAATCTTATTGTTTATTTGTCAGAGGGTCTTTAAACATATCCTTAAATCTTTCTGAGTTGTCAATAAAGGATCTTAGAGCTGTACACTTGACTTTATCTTTATCATGAAGCCATTTCTTGCTCTGAGAAACTTTCACTGGCTGGAAAGAGTATCCTAGGCCCTCTACAATTTTATTTTAAACTCCTTTCTCTCTCTCATTATTTGCTGCTAAAAGGAAAAGCTGTCATTTTCATCATTCTGCATATAAATCTCTTTAGCAAAACACACCAGGTAGGTATATATTTATTTTCCATGTAATCATAGATAAAAATGTGTTGCCAAACTTTCCTCCATTATGTAACAGAGCCTGACTCTTCTACATCTCTGATAACAATGTCCTTCATTGTTCACTAATAGTCTTCTCAAGGCTCTTCTGCTTTCTGCTTGCCTTCTAGTTCCAAATCAAATGCTATTTGTTTCAGATTTTTATTATAGCAGGACCACATTTCAAGACATAATTTCATAATTTGGTTATTTATTTCTGAAAACAAATTACTTGAAAGCTTAGTGGCTTGTAACACCCAGTTTACTTTACTCACAGCTTTGCATGTCTGGAACTTCAGAAGAACTTTGTTAGGAATTTTGTCACGATTTATGTGATATCATCTGCAGAAGCTGCGTTAGAAGATGCACTTCTAAGATGGGCTTTTCACTCCCTGTGTCTGGTGTCTCAATGCTCCTTGGCCTCTTTCTTTCTTTCCACGTGGTGCCTCATCCTCCAGGGCCTTGCTTCATGCCTTAGGCTTTTTATAGCATGGTGCTCTCAGGTAGCACCACTTATTATATGGCATTTACCTTCCAAGAGGAAGGAAGCAGAAGCTTCTGGACCAGAGAAAGTCAATGTCCAGAATTGGCACAGCATTATCTGCTGCATTCTATTAGTGAAAGAAGTCACAGACTCCACCATCATCAATGAAACAGACTGCAGTTTTTTGATGGGAAAATGCCAAAGTGTCATTGTGGAAGAGGAAGTAGGTAAAGAGATAGAGTTGTGAGCCTCTGAAAAGTGACGTCTGCCACTCTCTCTGGCGTTCTCGCCAAAATCTTCACTCCATAGTGCCTCATAACAGTATCCCTACTACCCATCCACCGCATTCGGTATTACTAAAAATTGATATCTTATCCCAATTAACATAAAATTAGCATTTAATGAAAAATGGAGACCTTGGTACATTGATACTTTTAAGAATAAAATTTAGATGTTAAAAGTAGGCTCTGCGCTCCATCAAAAATCTGGTCATCTGTAATTCCTCTCAAATGTGATGAAACATTAGGAGAGCACAAAGATTATTCTGAGATGAGCTCAAGCCTTTCCTTGATCCTTATAAGATGAATACCATGCTATCCTGAGATGTAAAACAGTATTTACAAGCTTTTGTATGAAAAGAGAGATCCAATAGTTTTTAGATACAATTTGGCCATCTGCATTTATTTCTAAAGAAACTTTAACAATCAGGAGATTGCCAAGTAATCTGTGAAATGCACAGTATTCAGCATATATCTACATATATTATTGTAACTTCAAATCGTGACTTTTAATTTTTCTCAACTTGTGATTTTAAGAATAATTTATTTAAACAATGATATAAACTTACCATAGAAACAAAACACAATTTTGGGTTTAGAGAGGATGTTACTATGAAGTGGACAAAAATCAGTTAACACTTCTCTCTGTTTGAACTATAATATTTTGGTAACATTTTATAGCAACCAAAGAATGAGAGAAAATCTGTTTTAAGCTTTTGTCTTTTAATCCCATTGGTCAAAATTCATTCATACTTGTTCCAATGTCTAAATAGCATATACTATTTTCTTTATTTTATACTAGCTACTCCTATACTATAAAATTATTTTTGGCCACTTTCCTCAGAAAACTGCATTTTTTGATGTTATCTAATGAAAATCAGAATGTGTAAGATGCACTGATTGGGATTTTCTTCTCTACCATGGCATTCATCAATAAGAACAATGAAGAATATTTTATATGTAAGTATGGTAGACTGATATGCATATCATCTAGAAGTAAACCTAATTTTACCTTAGTCCAGTAAAATGACAGGCTATGGTAATTCTAGGGTGTAAAACCTCACACTGGATTCAGCAGCTTGCAGGACCTACTACCAATATGGGAGTAAGAGATTGGATAGTTACGTATATAGATGTAGGTAGAGGACTCCTGGGACTTGGAAAACACAGCATCAGAAATTCTACCATTATCTAATTGAGTTAGGAGTATTACTTTTATAGGCTTTCCTCCTCCTCTTCCTTCTTTTAACTTTTTTTGAAAGCTTTTAGAGTTTTTAAAAATTTCTTTAAAAACAGATGTATTAAAGTATATTTGCATACAAGAAATTGCGCCTAGTTAAAGTAAAAAATTTGATGAGTTTTGACATGTGACACATGACATGTCCATGAAACCATCACCATAGTAAAAATAATGAGTATTGCATCACTGCAAAAGGTTTTCTCACATCCCTTTGTAACCTCTCCAAAACCTCACCCATACTCCCATCCCCAGGCAACCATTTATCTGCTGTCACTATAGATGAATCACATTCTCCAGCATTTCATAAGAATAGAAACATTCAGGATGTACTGTTTTTTGTCTGGTTTCTATCACTAGGCATAAATTATTTTGATTTTTATTTATAATATTAGGTATATCAGTAGTTCATTACCTTTTACTAATAAGTAGCATTTCGTTTTATGGAACTACTACAATTTGTTTATCCATACACCTGTTCGAGAATATTTGAGTTGCCCAGGTTTTGGCTATTACAAATAGAGCTGCTATGCATAATTGCATATGAATATTTGTATGAACATATGCCTTCATTTCTCTTAGGTAAATACCAAGAGTGGAATTGATGGATCATATGGTCAGAATATATTTAACTTTTTGAGAAAGGGTCAAATTGTCTTTCAAAGTGTTTGCAACATTTCACATTCCCATCAGCAATGTATTAGGATTCTAGCTACTTCACATTCTCACCAACATTTAATGTGATCAGACTTTTTAATTTTAGATATTCTAACATGTGTATTATAATAGTAGCTTACTTGGTTTTCCCCAGGGACTAATGATGCTAAATGTCTTTTGATGTATATATTTGCCATCCATATGTCTTTTTAGATGAAGCATTTGTTCAAATGTTTGACCTACTTACTTATTGAGAATATTCTTTTCTAAAATTGATTTTTAATTCAAATTAATAAATAAAAATCATATACATTTATTGGGTACAGTGTGATATTTCAATAAATATATACATTGTACAATGATCAAATCAGAGTAATTGCCATATCCATCATTTTAAACATTTATCATTTTTTTGTGGTGATAGCATTCAAAATTTTCTCTTATAGCTGTCTTGAAATATAAACTACATTGTTATGTAAATACATTATATTTGCTATAGTCACCCTATTGTTAAGTGGAACACTGGAACTTATCCTTCCTAAGTGTAACTTTGTAACTGGTCTATTGGTGACTATTTTTATTGTTGAGTTTTGGAAGTTCTTGCATGTTTTGGACAAAAGCCCTTCAGCAGCTATATGCTTTCCAAATATTTTCTCCCAGTCTGTAGCTTGTTTTATTCTCTTAACAGTGTCTTTTGAAAGGCAGAAGATGAAGTCCAAGTTATTAACTTTTCTTTAAATATGCTTTTTAGTATTGTATCTAAGAAATTATTTCTTAATCTAAAGACACAAAGATTTTTCTCTGGAAGTTTTATAGTTTAGGCATTTCCTTTATGGTCAGTGATTCATCTTCAGTTAACTTTTTATATGGTACAAGTTAGGTCTCAAAATTTTTTAAATATAGATATACAATTATTTTGATACCATTTCTTGAAAAGACTATCTTTTTTTCCACTCAATTTCTTTGAACCTTTGTCAAAACTCAGTCATCCATACATATGGGTCAATATCTAGACTATTTATTCAGTTCCATTGATCTATTTGTCCAACTCCATGCCAAGACAATACACTGTCTTGGTTACTGTAGCTTTATAATAAGTTTTACAGTCAGAGAGTGTTAGTACTTCAACTTTTCTTCCTTTGCAAATTTGTTTTGGATATTCAAAGTAATTTACATTTCCACATGAATTTTAGAATCAGCTCATCAATTTTTAGTTTATGTATATTATAAAAGCCTTGCATTAGTATACTCTATTTCTCCCCCTCAGTATTGGTGCTACAGTTGCCATTCATTTTACTTTTAAATATATTTTAATTGCTGCATTACAATCTCATTATTATACTTGCTTAAAAAGTTATCTTTTAAAGATAACAGGAAAAATCTTATGTATTTCCTCTCATAGTTACAACTTCAGGTGCTCTTCATTACTTTTGAAGAATCGCATTTCCATCTGGGGTTATTTTCCTTCTGCCTAAATCATTTCCTTTAACATTTCTTGGACAGTAAGTCTACCGGTGATGAATTGTTTCAGCTTTTGTATAGTGAAAAATGTCGTTATTTTGCCTTCGTTTTTGAAATATGTTTTCGCTGCATATTTAATTGTAGGTCATCAGGTTGTATCTTTCATTATTTTAAAGCTGGTGTTCCTTCTTTCTTCTCATTTTCCCTGTTTCAGCCACCTTTGTTACTCTGTTTATGAGGTGTCTTTCTTTCTCTGGTTACTGCTAAGATTTTCTTTGTATCATTGGTTTTAAGCAATTTGACATGGTTGCGGTGGTGTAGTTTTATTTATTTATTTATTTATTTATTTATTTATTTATTTATTGAGACAGAGTCTCACTCTGTTGCCAGGGCTAGAATGCCGTGGCTTCAGCCTAGCTCACAGCAACCTCAAACTCCTAGGCTCAAGCAATCCTCCTGCCTCAGCCTCCTAAGTAGCTGGGACTACAGACATGCACCACCATGCCTGGCTAATTTTTTCTATATAATTTTAGTTGTCCAGCTAATTTCTTTCTATTTTTAGTAGAGATGGGGTCTCGCTCTTGCTCAGGCTGGTCTTGAATTCCTGAGCTCAAACCATCCACCCGCCTTGGCCTGCCAGAGTGCCAGGATTACAGGTGTGAGCCACCGCGCCCGGCCTCGTGTAGTTTTATTTCTCTTACTTGTGCTTGTGTTTGTGTGTAGGTTAACAGTTTCTATCAAATTTGGAAAATTTTTGTTCATTATTTCTTTATATCTTTTTGTCTCCATCTTTCTCTTTCAGGTATACATGTATTTGGCTGCTTAATGTTGTCCAAAGCTGATTTTTCATTCATTTTTTTAAAAAAGTCTGCGTTGTCTCCATGTTTCATTTTGGATAGGTCCTACTTCTGTGTCTTCAGATCATTTTTTTCCTGCAATGTCTAATCTGCTGTTAATTTGATCTTAGATATTATAGTTTTCATATCTAGAATTTGATGAGTGTTTTTTACTGTCCATGTTTCTATATAGCTTTTAGAATATATGGTCTATAGTTGTAAAATCTATTTTAATGTCTTTATCTGCTAATTCTAATACCTGTTTCAATTATGAGTTGTTTTCAATTGATTAACTTTTCTCATTATACATTCTATATTCCTGTTTCTTTGCATTTCTGGTAATTTTTGATTAAACGCCAAACATTGTGAACTTTCCTTTGTCGAGTTACGGATATTTTTGTATTCTTATAAATATCGTTGAGTTTTGTTCTGGAACATAATGAAGTTACACTAGAAAAATCTAATTCTTTCAGGTTTTGGTTTCAAGTTCTGTGAGGAGGGACCAGATCTGCGTTTAGTCTAAGTCTCACTTTCCCCCCATGAAACCATTCCGAGCACCGCACCTAATGCTCCAAGAATTATGAGGATTTCCAGTTTGACTGATAGGAGTAGGCACTGTTCCCAGCCATAAATGAGCTCTGGGAACTGTTCTTTCTAATCTTTTAGGGTGGTTCTTTCCATGGCATTGGGTAGCCCCTCGCAGGTGTGCTACACTGTGTTGCATAATTAAGTACCCTCTTGAGGTCTCCAGTGTTCTCTGTCCATGCAGAGCTCTAGCACCTTGGTCTCTCAAGAATTTCAGCTTTGTCTCTCCAACTCAGGGAATCTGCCAGGTTCTTTGTGAGTCCCCTTTCCTGAACCACAGCCTGAAAACTCACTCACGCAGAAAGCTGATGCAATGACAGGACTAACGTTGTTTGTTTCCCAGCTCTCAGGGATCTCTGTTCTTTGTTGCTTGATCACTAGTGCCTTAAAGTCCATTGTTTCAGATATTTTTTTTTTTTCCTTTTCTTTTTGGCTTCAGTAGAAATGCAAATTTGTTCCCTGTTATTCCATTTTGACTTGAAGTGGAAGTCTTGGCATTTTCATTTATAAGTTAGAAAAAAATATCCCCTTCTAGTCAGTCTAGGCAAAGTGTCATTTATTGGTTTTCAATGAAGAAAACAAATATAACAAACAAATATAACCCTAAAAGTTATCCAGTGTTTAAAAGAGAATTTGAAACCATTCTGAAGATTTAACAGAGACATAGGAAGTGCCAGAGAGGAAGTCCACTCATAACTCACTCATGTCCCCAAGTCACCAGCCACCCAGTGCTCACTCTGCCCTTGGAACTATCCCCAGACCCAGCATGAGTAGAAGTGTCTCTCTCCTCACCTTTTTATCTCTTTCTTCAAGCTATGTAGTTTGACATATCTGCCTTTTTAATGGAAATTAATACAAATTTTCTAGTCTTCTTTCAAATTTCCTCTCTACCAAACTCATAGGTTTAGACTAAAAAGTTCTGCCCTCAAAAATTGTAAAAATGGAAATGTCCCAATAAAGTGCTGTGTGTGTTCATGTGTTTGTGTGAGAGATAGGGTTATGAATATATATATTCTAACTTTTCTTTTATATTTATCACTACCTTCACCCTGGAAGAATAATAGGCTTAATTAATCACCCTCATAATTACACAAATAACATATCTGTCAGGTCCTGATTTCCTGATTTATTCATTCATTCATTCATTCATTCATTCATTCATTCCTTTAGCAAGGCAAGCATGAAACAGTTTATTGAGAGAGGACAAGATGGGTTTATAGAGTAAGAGCAAGATATAGGTTTACAGAGTAAGAGCAAGATGATATGTTCGCCACAGAATGGTGGACAGGCCTTTTGTAACAAAAAGGGCCCTGCTTTCCTGATTATTAAGATACTCTCCAGCCTTAACCATCTAAAAGTCCTTTTGGGCTGCATGACTTTCAATCCTTGGTGTGATTCTAAAGACATTTTTAGAGGACTAAAGACCTGGACTGATAGGCGGTATCTCTGTGTGTCATGACGAGAAGGCAGGGACCCTCTGCATGTTTTCCCCAAGGATCACCTTACCTGGGAGAGGTAACACCTGCGTTTGGGGCCACCATCGCACTGTAGTTTAAAGGTTAGGGAGGAGTCTGCAGGGAAAAGATTAACTTCGCACCTTCCTGACAGTCTGAAATAAATGGCACTGGCCTGATCTGTTACAGTGAACTAAGCATGGATAAAGTCTGCTCAGAATAACCAGTCACATACGGCTGTGGAGCTGAGAAACCTTTGCTGAGAGAAGCACCTGAGAAGGCAAACAGAGCTGTCTTCCTAAAAGCTCCCTTACATGATTTCATTTTGTTATAATATCTGTGCCATGTCTTTCCTACAAAAGAGAATCTTCAAACTAAAATAGTAAAACAGTGTTAAAAGTGAATTTAAATTCAGACTAGGAAAGAAAGAAAACATTATGCATGATGACAAGACAGCACTTAAATATTTTAAATTCATGTCTTTAGGCAGAAACGAATTAAATCCCAGTTTAGTGTAACATTTTATTCATTGATTCAGTAAATATTTTATTGAGTGCCTACCAAGGACCTGTACTGTTCCAAATGTTTATTCATACAGTAGGGAGTAAAACACATAAAGATCCTACCCTCAAAGTGCTTTTATTTGTAATTGTGATTGCAAAAGCATTATCTTTACTCTTTGAAATGTCATGGGGAATAGGAAACTGCCAGATAACTAGAGATGTCAATTTTCTTCATAAAATTGAAAGGGAAATGGCAGCAGCAGAATTCAGAAACTCTACAGCCTCGATGACAATGCTGGATAAAATTGGAGAATAAATCTTAATCCTTAGAACAAAAAAAAGGAACGACTTAGTACATGCCCACTTAGACTAATCATATTAACAGCTTTTGCTTCATTTTATCATTGAATTATGAAACAGGTAAATCAGGAGAATTCTGTGCAAAGTACACCTTGATTTCAGCAAGGCATTTTACAATATTTCCATATCACTTTGAAGATCAATTAGAAGGAGATAAACTGGCTGAATAAACACCACCTAAGAATCTAGATTAAATGGAATGAAGCCAAGTTGGAAAGAGATTTAAAATTTTTAGCTGATATAAATATGTCTTCTTCTCATCTAACAGGGACTCTTGACCCTAAAATAAATAAATAAATAAATAAACACAAAGAATACCTAGTAGCTAAACGTAGGCACAAGTATGAAGGAGAATAAAAACATCTACCTCATAGAGTTTATTTGAGGATTAAGAGTTCGTGTGCTTGTCACATAACAGGAACTTCATAAATATCACTCTGATCTTTCACTCCTCGACTCAAAACATAATATTTACTTTTCAGCCTGTTCTTGAATATATGCTTAAATATCACTATTATCTAGACAAAATATATGCATACAGATTTAATATCCCTTATGTGAAATGCTTGGGACCAGAAAAGTTTCATGTTTCAAATATTTTTCAGATTTCAGAATATTTGTGTTTACATAATGAGATATTTTCTGGATAGAACCCAAGTGTAAACATGAAACTCATTTATGTTTCATATACACCTTGTACACATAGTCTGAAGGTAATTTTATATAATATCTTTAATAATTTGTGCACTTGTCACATGAGATCAGGGGTGGAATTTTCCACTAGTGGCATCAAGTGGAAAAAAAGTTTTGGATTTTTGAGCATCTTGGATTTGGGGTTTTTGAATTAGGGATGCTTAACACATACTATAATTCGAACTTGGGTAATATCTGGTGTTCTATTAGTTTAAAAAATGATCTAGAATCACCCTTCATTTATTTTATAAAATCATTTAAATTTTAAATGTTGTATATACACTTATTTTAAAACACAGATAACTTATTAACATTTAATAAGTAGCATTTATTCTTACTAATGAGAGTTCAAAATATATAATGAATTTATTTTTTAAAATGTCTACATTTTCTCATAAAATGAAAATGGAAAGCATACTTAACCATGATCTCATCATAATCTATTAATACATCCTTGTATTAATAGGATGTATTAATTAATACATCCTTGGTTTCTCTTTTCTGTGAATATTAGTAGCTGAATGATGTTCTCATAAAGATATGTATGCAAGGATGCTCTCTTCAGCATTGTTTGAAATCCAGAAAAAACACTGTGGTTTGAAAGGAGTGGTTATGTAAGATATACTTCATCTATGCAATGGAATTGTATGCAACAGTAAATAAATATTAAGGAGGTGAACCTGTAAATATTGACATGGAGAGATCTCAAGAGAACTAAACAAAAAGTCTCAGGACACTACAATGTACTTCAAATAGTGTAAAAAAGCGAAAGGACAAAGGATATATGTACATGTGTGTGTGCATGTACGTGTGTGTGCATGTGCAAATGCATAGGAATAGGGGCTAGAAGACGGTACTTAATCTTTTGATAGTGATTCCTGATGACAGAAGAGGGAATCGGTATGGTAGAAGTGAATGGGACATTTATATTTTGTTCTCGTTACTTCTATATTGATCAAATATGTTACAGAAAAATACATGCATACATTTCTAGTATAAAAATAATGAATAATAAAAATGGCATTGGTATTTGTTATAGGGATTTAAAGAAAAGATTAACCAACACTCCGAATTTTTGGTCAAGAGAAGGATTCTTCTTTAAGCCAGGTTTTGCAGAGCATATGGCTACTGGAAGAAAAATCAAAGACTTAAATCCAAACTGAATTAGTGTTTAAAAAGAATAATGAAATAACATTCCTGTGATTAAAATTTTCTTCAAAAGTCTAATTTGCCTATACAAAGAAAGCAATTTTGACATTTACAATTAGTCTTTCTTAAACAATAAGAGCAAATATAATTACCGTAATTTCTTTTTTGCAACCATTTCACAAGAAAAGATCTAAACCAACAATTTGAAAGAGGAAGATTATTAATTTTATTTTATATTGTCATTTTAATTAATTTGTCTCCATTGATCCTCAAAAGAGGGTAAGAGCTCATCTTCTACTTCTGATGTTTACAAAAGGAATTCAGGTCTTGCAGTTGATTGTGATCATGGTATTCTCCTTTGCCACCTCCTATACCACTTCTTTTCACATTCTTCCTCTTCCTTCTCCTCCTCCTTCTTCAAACGGCACTTCTTTTATTCATTGGATATAAATATCCTACCAAATGAGAATATGTAGAATGGATTTACCTGTTGCTCATATGAACTGAATCATCATCAATGAAAAAAAGATTAAACATTCTTATCAAGTCAATCTTTGGAGAGACAACCCTTGAATTCAGTATCCCCAGCAATACCTCAATCATATACTCCCGCCTTTACCTTTTTCAATTTTGATCCATAAAATATCAGCACTGCTGGGAATAAAATAAAAGGTCTGATGACAATCAATTATTTCACTTGAATTTAGATATGTTCCAGAGAAATAACTGGTCTTTTCTTAGGGCAATGTCTTTGATGTTGCTGGTGTCAAAAATGTCATCTCCTCCTGCTAAAGAGACCCGTATCCTTCTGAACAGGTCATAACTTTTCTGTCTATCTTAGCAAGTTATATCTTCCTTTAAAGAGGCTGTCAGTTTGGTCATAGGTCATTTGAAGCACTTATTTTGTAAATTGTGGATGTTTTATTCTCTCAGAGGTGCCAGAGCACTTTGTTCTTGTTCCTTTCTAAATTTTGCAATGAAAAAAAAAGAGCTGTCATAAATCACCTTCTTTGACTTTCACTGGGTCAAGACTGTATCTTTCAACTTCAAGAAACAGTTAACTACCACATAGGTTTCTTTGTCCTGCCTATTATAAAGAAATAGACAAACAGTTAAAAAGGGAAAAAAAAAAGATATGTCACTGTCTGTGTGATAAGCACATTCCTGTTACAATAATTGTGTCGCCATTCATATCACTCTACATGGAGAGGGCCTCACTGTCCCACTCATCGGATACAAGAACAAGCCTTCTCCAGTTTCAACATCCCATTCGTCCCAGACTCCACCAGTGTTCCTTGTCTGCTTGCAATCCTCTTCTCATTACCCCAAAAATAGAGAGGAGCAAGATACTATCAGGATTTGAACTGGACAAATATTTAGGTTTAGTTGAATTCCACTGTGACCACGTGCATGTTTTAAAACATTATTCAGGAAAAAAACAAAACAAAACAATGACAACAACAAAAAACATGCTTTGGCTCTGCATATATCCCAGCCATTTGACACAAACCCAAGAGAGAGAAGTGCTAAGCATGACTGAGGTTAAATTTTCAGCCATCTCATTTGAAATCAGAGTTTAGGTGGAAGAAAATAAAGTGATACTTTATTCAATCAAAAAATGTTTATTAAATATCTACTGTGTCCTCAGTACTGTTCTAGGTGTTGGAAATAGAGTTGAAGGAAAATCAGTCAAAAAAATTTGGCCTCATGGCACATCCATTCTGGTGCATACCTGTAACTGTGGACTGAGAACCTACCTGTTGCATGTCAGACCTTGCTTGGGGTTTTCTAACAATACTCCTTGACTGTGTGCCTCTGCTGATGTCCAATTATCATTCCAACACTGTGCAGAGATAACTGTAAATTTCCAGAAGTAATTATGGATTTTCAAATATTGTAGTGAGCACAGATATAGCTACAAAAATTTAAAAAATGCTTTAAAATACTTGGCTATACACAATGTGATAAGTGCATGGCACAAGGGAGACTTGTTAGAATTTTCCTACAACATTAAATATTCTGTTATTCTTGAAGTACAACCAGAAAGGTGGTTACATATAAAGCAATAGATCTGTAGTTCAGACTCAGAATTTCTTTAAAAAAAATTGATATCTCATTGTGGTTTTGATTTGCATTTCTCTAATGATGAGAGATGTTGAGCATTTTTTAGTATGTTTGCTGGCCATTATTCTGTCTTCCTTTGAAAAGTTTCTGTTCATTCCCTTTGCCCATTTATTGATGGAGTTGTTTGGTTTTTTCTTGTTGATTTTTTTTTTTTTTAAGTTCTAGGTAGATTCTTATTATCAGTGTGGAAAAGAATCTGGAGATACCTCAAAGAGCTGAAAATAGAAATACCATTCTATCCAGCAATAGCACTATTAGGCATCTACCCAAAAGAGCAAAAGATATTCTATAATAGAGACATCTGCACCCGAATGTTTATGGCAGCACAATTCACTATTGCAAGGAGGTGGAAACAACTCAAGTGCCCGTCGATTCATGAGTAGATTATTAAAATTTGGCATGTGTATACCATGGAATATTACTCAATTATAAGAAACGACAGTGATCTAGCACCTCTTACATTTTCCTGGATTAAACTTGAGCCCATTATCCGAAGTAAGGTATCACAAGATCGGAAAAACGAGTTCCGCTTGTAGTCGCCATCAAATTGGTACTAACTGATTAACACTATGGTGCTCACACAGTAGTAATATTCTCCAGGGATTAGGGGGACGGGAGGTGGGGGTAAACTCACCACTAAAGGACATGGGGAGCATTGTAGAGGGGAAGGGCATGCCTCTAACCCTCGCTTGGGTGAGGCAAAGACATAAAATGTAACCAAAATGTTTGTACCCTCATAATACCCTGAAATAAAAATAAAAATAAAAAAATTGAAACTCTGGAACTTTACATGATAATATTGCCAGAGTTCTGAGAAATATGTTTATCTCTATTGCCTGGACACACCATCTGAGGCTTTCTACTGAGCTAAGTTTTTGGCATAGGCTAATACTATAATGAAAATGATGCTCTTTGGAAATACATGTACAATTTGGCAATAGAGATTATATTCTGAAAATAAAACTTCTGCCATAGAGAAAAGATATCTGGAAGTTAGCAAGTCATGGTAGAAGTGCTGCCGCAAAGGCAAATATCTAAATTCATCCCACCTAATGGGAATATGACCTGGGCAGCTCGGTTTTAGTGAATGGACTTATGAAATGAATTATAATTTAGCAATTATGAATGAATGGTTTACACTTTAAAAGAGATTTATGAGCATATTAAAAAGAAAAGGACTTTCCAGGAAAAAAAAATGTCCTAAACACTTACCAGAAGGCTGATTAAAGAAAAAAAAGTAATAAGGTGCCTCCATTCTTACTGAGGTTAAAAATTTTAATCCAGAGGCCTATATAACATAATCTGGTTCAGGATGATTTCTAACAGTTTTGACAGGGTCCAGCTAAAGTCCTACTGTGCTTTTTTGAAGTTTTCCCTGACTGAATACAAGGACCTCACCCCAAATTTTAACCATTGAAACCATTAAAGGAAAGAGAGGAGATGGAATTGCTCACATATACAAGCCAGTGGATCCAGCTAAGGTTATTTGATAAATAACAACTCAAGCCATGCTAGTCAAGATTGATGCTATTATTGATAGCAGATAAAGCATCTAAATTAAAGCACTTTTGCAGTGTTCCTAAGAACAAGCTTCCAAAGCAAAGGATTTCTAGTACTCTAAAATTGAACCTGAACCTTAATATGCCATTTACGTGTTGGCCAAAGGCCAGGATAGGATAACACTGTTCATAACACTAGCCCATAACCAAGAATCATCAGCCTCACAAAGAGAGCAGATATCATAAAAAAGACATTAAAAATTCCATGGAATGTCCCATGAAGTGGATTTAATATGCTAAGTACATATTAAAACAGACTTAATAGAGCAAACATTGAATAAAAAGGAGAAATAAACTTAGGTAAAATAGATACCTAAAATCATAAAGAGTATAATGTACATTTTACATGTCAATAAACTTGAAAATACGGGTATATTTGGGGAAAATAACAAAATGCCCACATTGGTGCAGAAGACATAACAAATTTAAATAGATTGATAACCAATAAAGAAATTTGAATGTAATAAAAAGGAATTCTCTTCAAATAGTTCTAGGCCTAGAGAGTATCACAGGTAAATGTCATTAAAGTATCAAGGAATAGATTCTATTTCTCCTTCCCAACATACTTCTGCAAATTGAATCAATACACTAAATTGAGCAAAGTATCCAATTCATTTAACTATATATTACTTTGATCCTTAAACTAAGAAAATAAAATTGTATGTAAATATTAATTAAATATTGATGCAAAAATTTAAATTAACATTAGCTGATAAAAAAGTGCAGAGTATTAAGAAAATAATTCATTATAATTGAGTAAATTTTACCTTGGAAATGCAAGAATAGTTAAATAGCAGAATATCTCTCAATGATTTCCATCACATTAATGGGGAAAAAAATCACAGGCTTTTTCACATATGCAGAAAAGTCATTTGAAAAGTTTCAACATTTACTTATGATAAAAGTTCATAGAAAGTAGGAATATACAAGAAATTCCTTAACGTGATAAAAGTTGTCTTCCAAAATCATAAAGCAAGTGTATGAGGAATTTTAGAAATACTATCTTTAAAGTTTAGAAGAGGACATGAATTCTTGGTGTTGCCTGTATTGTACGACATATTATGGAAGGTCCTGGCAAAAGTAATATGATAAACTTCATGGAATAGAAAAGATAACATTGTTATTAGTTAGATAATTTGGTAATTTACCTAGAAAACAAGAGGAATAAGCTTTTAAACACACACACACACACACAAAAGACTTCAGTAAGATTGTTAGATTGAAAAAGGTAGCCAAAAGTGAGCAGTATCTTCCCATATCAGCAACGACCAAAGGTAATATAATATACAAGTGCATTGTATGTTTGGAAATTAATCTGACATGCTGTTAAAGGATATAATAGAAGACCTGAATAAACAGAGAATTATACTGTGTTCATAAATTGGCCAAAAACATCATGGAGAAGTCAGTTTTCTTTGGAAATAGGAAAGGATTCTTGAAAGAAGCCACAAGACCATAAGCAATGAAAAATCTGGATTTATTTTCCATGCTAAACAAGATATCTTTATTTTTAAAATAAAAATCTAAAGATAAGTGACAGCTGAAAATGTTTGTCATGCAGATAATGAAAAGAATCATTATCAGTAAAGTGTAAAAATTCCAATAAATTGGTTTAAAAAAGCAAGCCAATAAAAATATGGTCAAATGATATGAAAAGGCAATTAGAAAAGACAACATTAGAATGATAAGCATGTGAACAATTTTAAAAATTAAAATTAATTTCAACAATATCTCCAAAATATTCATTATATATTAATTCAAAATTAATACTAAATTAGAGTTATTAATTTAAAAATACCAATGGAATACCATTTTTACCTATTAGATTAACAAAAATTATAAAATCTGATGTTATTGTGTGTTGACAAGGCTATTGGGTGCTGATTCTCTAACATTTCTACATATTGAAATTACCCGAAGATCTTTAAAATTTACTAATGCCTGGCTCCCATCCAAGCTTTCTGATTTAATTGGTATAAACTTTCAAAACCGTGCATATGATTTAGCCTTGAGCAAAGAAATATCATGTGGGGTGTGTTTTATAATTTCAAACAGTCAAAGAGATGCTAGATAGAAGATTAGATTGTAAATCTTATGGAAACATCATTTCTAATAAATGAAAGTTACAGAAAAAATTAGGAAAAACTTTTATCAATAGTGTCCAAAGACAGACAGACTTTCTCTATTGGTTGAAAGCTACATATTGTTGGAAATGTTCAAGCGCATGTTGGATAGTTACATAGAAAGTAGGGTGGGTCTACAGAAAAAAATTCATACTAGATTGGTAGTTGAAACAGATGATCTAACATGACACTTACAGATGTGACACTTGAAAAGCTGGTTACAATCCAAGCTGAATCTTCTTTTTCACCTTTTTACCCCTTCTTTTGCTTTATAAGAATTCCTGGCTCAAGGCTTTGTCTTGGAAAATAAAAGATGTCATAACTTCGAAGGTGGCTGTGTATTTTCAATTCCTGTTTCTACATAATTTTATTGGTCTCTAATTAAGTAGTGAGATGGAAAATAGAAACATTACACTGATCAAAGTACATTTAACAAAATACTTCCCATATTGGAATAGAGTTGGGATTTTTCTCCACCTTTGTAGATGACACTGGTATATTATTCCAATTAGTGTAATAGAAAACTATAGAATGAGTGGCTTATAAACAACAGAAATTGATTTCTCACAGTTCTGGAGGCTGAGAAGTCCAGGATTAAATTACCGGCAGATTAGCTGTCCGATGAGGGCTCTCTGCTCATAGATGGCACCTTTTATGTGTCCTCGCATGGCTGAGAACAAGCTCCCTTGTGCCTCTTTTATGAGGGTACTAATCCCACTCATGGGAGTGGAGCTCTCATGACCTAACCATCTCACAAAGCCTTCACTTTTTAATGCTATTGCAATGGGGATTAGATTTCAACCTATGAATTTGAGGGGGGAAACAATTCAGTCTATGGCTACTGGGCTCCTGCATCAGAGATCAGGCCTCTCCCTATGGCAACTCTTTGGCTCTTCAGACCCTTTGGAACACTAGGTCATGGTCTCCTACAGGACAGGAGGTTTGACAGTGTGTGCCTAAAAAACCATTCATTTGTGACATTTCAGTTGTTCACTAAGAACAAGGCAATTCAACTCTGTGACACTATACACTGAAACTCTTACTTGGCGTCTGACAAGAAGGAAGTTTTCAAGGCAAATAATCATATACTACCATTCAAACAACCTCATTATATGATTTATGTATTTCAACTATTACATAAATAATGACTTTTTTTATTCAGGATAAGAACTATTCCTTATAATATTTAGTAAAAAAAAAAAAAAAAGATGATCCACATGTATGCATATATATTAACATACCCTGTACAGATAAGCTTCCTTTGCATAATTTCCTCCAGAAGGTTATAAGTGCAATTATTGACAGGAGAAACAGGATGGATACCTGTGACCACCAAAAGAAAGTTCCTCAGTTCTTGAAATAGGTTATTAATCAGCAGCACAGATACTAAGGTGGAGTTGATTTGCTACTTTTAACTATTGTCTTGACTTCAACTATTTAATCAGTCTTAACATCTAATTTTCCTAAATTCCTATTATCTTTGTTTTTAAAGAAATTAACCCCATGTTCTTGGCTAGGTGAAGATGAGAAAGAAGTAGGAGGAGGAGGACCAATCTAAGAGTTAGCATTCATTATGAATTATGATATGGTAGGTATTGTGCAAAATACCCATGCGAATTTCTTACTCAAGCCTCACAGCGCTTCCATTAGGTGTTACAATTACCTTTCTTTTACAGAGGAGGAAATTGAAGCTTTAGGGAGATTAAATAATTTGCCCAAGGTCGCATAGTGTGTGATAGAACTGCGATTTGAACCCAGAGCATCTGACTTTGCCATGCGTGCATTGGTCTGTAGAAACTTACTAAATGTTGGTAGAAGATAAACTTTTTAAAATACCATATTATATACAAAGAGAGCTAGGATGAAGTATCTGTCAAAACAATTCAGTTTTATGTGAAAATACTTTGTAAAGGAGTTTTTATTTAATATCATAAAATAATCAAGAGTGGCATAAACCTGAAATCAAATACAGAAAGACATCATAAATTTATAATACCTTAATGCAAAATTTGTAATTAATTATTCCTAGGCTAGATAAAATTTACCTGTGCACATTTTTAAGAAAAGAGCATTGTGTGTAAAATAACCCCTAACTGATATCTTTTAAAAAATTAAAGCATAAATTCTGTCCTTGTGTTTTGACATTATTCAATATTTGCTACCAAATGGCACTGCTACATCCAAATGCATTTGATTAAATTTAGACCTGATATGACCTCCTTTTAGAAATATATCATAGGTAGTTCAAATAATGCTAAGATTTTAAAGTAATATAATTCATTTAAAATATGTAATAGTAGATATTTCCCTAAATCAAGTAATACTTCCATCCAGTAGTTCCAGATTAAGGAGGTTTTATTATAGCTATTTCAATCAATGCCTATAATTTTTATGACTTTTGAAGAGATGTTGGTGTTTGTTAAGATGCTTCAATTGTAGGATACAATAAATATTCATGTTTCCCTTAATAGCATGTGTTTTTATTAGTGGAAAGTAATATTACATGGTTTCTTCATTTTCAGTTTTATATTCAAGTTGGTTTTAAGTTCAAGCACCTGAGACCAAAGCTAACTACTATTCTTAAACTCTACATTATATAGAACTTTCTAAAGTTGGAACATGTTGTTCTTGCTACCATTTGGGGGATTCTGTTTTATAGATAAGTAATAACTTGCTACAGCACTTGAGCAAAGTTATTAATGCCATTTCCAATGATGTTCTTATTATATTATACCCCTGACACCAAAAGCAATAGTTAGGGCTAAAGCACAGCATAGGTGCTTGTTCTGAGCCTGATCAAACAAGCTTAATTATGACCTCCAGATAAAGGTACTGCCATTAAGCCATTGAATTATCACAGATAAGGCTGAGTTTCCCTTACTGTCTGATGATAAATCACAGCTAACAACGCAAAGGAGTTAGAGCTCACACAGCTAATCCTTCGGAGGTTTTGAATGGGCTGGTTCACCTACTGTTTTGCATCTATTTATATTGCACTCAGAACCCCCAAATGGCCTCTGCTTATCTCCAGCTTTAGATAATTTATGCTTTTTGGTGTGTCACCTCACTGCTGAAGCTGTTATCAGGGATGAGGAGGTTTAGGAAATCGGATCCACTGAAATGCTAATCCTCCTGCCAATTACTACACAAAAACAAGTTTTCTTCACTGATTTGCCTTTGTTTATTTGATACTGCAAATGTGGATTTTATGATTACAGTCTAGGACAATTGTTTAGCTCGAAAATAAAATAAGCATTTAATTTGACTAGCTTTCTCTTTTCACAACAGTGGTTGGGCAATTTACACTGATTCAAATGGCCAGATGGTTTCCTCTCTGTCACTGACTAAATAGATGTGTAAATATTTTTATTTTCATAGAGGGCTGGTCTTGAAAAGAGAATTTGTTAAAGCCCCCCTCAATGGTGGGCTCCTGCTCCAAGATGCACTCATCCTAATTTAGATTCTTCAATATGAAGTATCTTCTATGTGAAATTATTTCCCACGGAAATATGATGCCTGTCTTGGAATTTCATTAAGATAAATTTTTTTCATCCCTTCTGCTGTCCAAGTTTTATGAAATCTTATCTGTGAGAATTTTATGAGGTTGTTTGACTAGTAGTTAAATGTATTACTTTTTGGTGATATGAAACATTCCTAAATGAGTAACTACCAAGCTCATAAAATTCTCATGTGCTTATTAGCATAGTATAATGAAAATTTGAAATGCAAGGTTAGACTGTACTTTCAAACAGGCAAATTAAACTTACACCTAGATATTTACTTTTTATCAATAATATCACTGAGGTTTTAAGCTTTGGCAAGGATGAGGTCTCCCAATTGTCATGATTGATCACCAATTATTCTAGTCTTCTTGTGTTGACTATTGATGCCAGTTATTGAGATAGTAATCTTTGGAGTGACAAAGGAAGCTACAAAATTAATTCAACCTTGAGATTCCATTACCACTTTATGTCACCTAATAGAACATTTGATATTTTTAATCCTAGTTAGAGGCTTTCTCCCTAAGCTATTGCTAATGGCAGAAATGATGGAAAAGAAAAATATCTGACTTTATAACTTCTGCAATTCTTTTTCCTTCGGGCATATTTCATAGTAAAGCATGTATGTAGGTGGCTTCCCAAATGCCTCCTTGATTCTTCTCTGGAAATATTAGGCAGGTATCTGTATTTTAACTTGAAAATTAAATACTCATAAGACTTATTCCATCATATGTGAAATCTTTCTCTCTTAAAGGGCTTGTTTCTGTATTTTAAATGTGAATTTTGAAAACTTTCTTAATACTTTTTTCTAAGACATCACAGTATTTTAAAAAAATCTGGATTTGTAAAGCCATGCCATTCCAGGAACTACTTAAAATTGAATTTTAGGTGAGATATAATTTGATAGCATATATCCTGAAGACACATATTGAGTCACCAGCCAAGTGATACATGTCATTGTTTACTCTACATTTATAAGCAGACACATTCCCTTTGAAATGGCAGGTTTTGTTTTGATTTTATTTCTCTCTCATTTAACATAATGTTTTCTGGTTATCAATTTCAAATTTTCCAGGTGCAAATAGACTCCCATGATGACATTTTATCTGGTTCTACTGGTATTCAGGTCTATGATAATATAACTCATTACTCTTAAAATAAATGCACAGCAATAATTAAGCAGGGCTGCCAAATTGTTAGCTTCTCTGTACATGGAATGAAGTTTTTCAAAGAGAAGAGCAAAAGCACTCTTCATTTCATGGCACAAGTAAGTCATGGTGTGAACAGAAATTCAGTATCACTTTCATTTTAGTAATAACAGTATCTGCTGCCTCATTTGGCTTTGATGTCCAAGGATTTGAAATTAAGTGACATTAAGGCATTAAGGAGTATAAGTGTGTGTTTATTTATTTCAATCTATACAACTCTTCTCTCGCTTTACAAAACACTTTTAGTGACTTTATGTAACAGAGCTCTATGTCAGAGTCCTGGTAGATATCATTCCTTTCTCTGAGCATAAAAACAAAACAAAACACAAACAAAATATAAAATAAACAAATGAAAACATAATAATATGCTTTGTTGCTGGTGATAATGATTTTTTTTGCAAGAATGGAGAACAAATATGATGAAATGAATTAAGCTTAAAGGAGTTATAAAGTCTCAATTTGTACAACGTAGAAAATTACTCTTATTTTTTCTAGGTTGTTTGTAAAAGATTGCTTTCCTATACCACCTCTACTCTAAATCACCGTCTTCTCTCTCCTCTCCTCTTATCTAAAACTGGCTTTTCCTTTGTGATATCTTTTCTTCTTCCTTTCTATTCTCAGATATCTCCGCTATTCGAACTGCCCTGCTTGGTTCACATTTCACACGTGGACCTCATGGTAGTGAAGCCTCAAAATGCTTTGCTATGAACAATGAGGAAGAGGGAGAGAGAGAGAGAGAGAGAGAGAGAGAGAGAGAGAGAGAGAGAGAGAGAGCCCTATGTGATACTAAAGCCTTAAGTAAATGGAGTAAAAATTGATCTTTATATGAAAAAAGTTAAGCATTTAAGTTTTTAAAATTATTTTTCTGAAAGTATGTGCTACCCTGATGATCCAACTTAGCACAGGTCACTAAACTCTTCTTAGACAAACCTCTGTCGACTGAGGAAGAGAGAAAAAGAGGAAGGGAAAGGGAATAGGAGAGGGAGAGGAGAGGAAAAGAGAAAAGAGGTTGATCTGTAAAGGACAAACACAGAATCTGAATATTCTGTTTCACATGACCTGGATAAGTAAATCAGACAGGTATTCATGTTTGCCATTAAATAATACACACAGCTCAACTATCTGCATTGCAATTTTTCTCTACCAAAAGTTTGGATCCCTTAGGATCATTGAAAAGATCATTAAAGGCTGATTATTGATCTTTAATTTTTCCATATTCATAACACATTTACTATTTGGACTATACGATTGAGGATTGGCTGTGTATTATATTAATATTATCATTCTTTATTAATAATTGTTTAATATATGTGAATTTTGTCTTCCTAAACAGATTCTGATCTCCTTGAGGGTATAAATGCAACTTATTTTTTTAATATATATTTATTGACTGAGGATAGTGGTGGCCACATAGCCAAAGGCTATCAATATACATTTGGGGATGAATTAAGACAAAGAGATCATAGGTGAAGATCAGTGTGCAGCTGCTTAAAGGTGGTATCCACAAGGTACTCTGAGGTGTTGGACTGAAGAATGATGTGTGTTTGCAAGAGGAATCTGACAGCGACGGCAATAAAACAGATAAATTTTGATTTTTCTGATAGGTCAAGAGACTCCATAGCCAGGCCATTTGGCAAGTCACTGAACAATCGTTTAGGATACGTAACTGTTTTGGTAGTCTGCACAATTTAAAGCAATAGCTATAGGTACTTCGGAGAATAGAAAGAATTCTGTTGGACATTTCTTTAATATTTCTTCGTAGGTCTTTTTGCAATTCAACATAGTACTCTCTTATGTTATGCAAACAAAACAAAACAAAACAAAAAAACAACCCATAACTATTAGAGTAGAGGCCTTTAAAGCTATATTTAGACCAAAAGAAATGGGGAAAGCTTTTTGACATTGGCCACAGAGAGTGAGGATTTTTGTCATAAGTGTTTGTATCCAGTTTTTAGAATTGCAAAAACAATAAAGTCAAACAAAACCCAATGATCACATGGTGTGGTTTAAGTAAAGCAAACACCTAAGCAAAACAAGGAAATCACCAGATATCTATGTAAACTTGCAGTTTGTTCCCTGATTTATGCATGTGTATTCATGTGAGATATTGACCCTGTTTTATGAAAGCTTGCTGAGAAAAAAAAAATTGGCTTTAGGATTTTATTAGGTTTTTTTCAGAAGAAAAAATTTTAAAGCTGTTATAAATCTTGCTAGTCTCTCTAAATCTGTGAAAAATATTAGAGTACTCTAGAGCCAAGGTGAAAGCCTTTATGTGTATTTGTGTTTATTTTTTTTTTCTCCTATTTTTCAATAGGGAAATCTCAAAGGCAAAGACATTCCTTTGTGTTTCACATTAGTGTTTGGTACATTGGTGTGGAGACAGGGCTGTTTCTCTGGAGATTCTGTTTCCCTTTCTCAGTCTCTCCCACATTTACTTGCAGGAGATACCAAGCTAACAGCAACCTCGAATGAAGGAAAGGACAAAAGAAGACTCCAAAGCTCAAGAGGCAACCTGGAGAAATGGAGACAGAAGATGCTGTGACTTTGATTGAAGGTTGGAGCTGAAAGGGACTTTAGAAATCTGATACCCTCATTCTATAATGAAAGAAATGAAGGCCCAGAGCCTGTAAGTAACTTAAAGATATTCAGACAAGTAACTAATTAGTGGCCAATATGGAACTGGATCTCCTTGCAGCTCCTGCTTCTAAGCCTTTCTCCCTAAATCAAATTGTCTTTCTTCTAATTGATATGTTAGCGAGAGGAGAGGTCACACAGTTTAAAACATCTCCAGACTTTTAAACTGCTCACACAAACCTGAGCTTTGCCTATTTTTATTATTGCTGAGGGCAAACCTCCAGCCCAGTGTTTGAGTCCTACAGTTCACAATGTATTCACTATAACCTGAAGAATGTTTGGACCATAGCTTGAAAAGCTACACATGGAAAATCAGTAACTGATTGAGTGACTACAGATTGGTTGGGAAAGTAAAACTGGTGCTTATTCATCTCTAATGAAATTAGAAACAGACCGCTGTGTGTTGTGTAAATAGCTCTGTAGTGGGCCTGTGTGTTGTTCATAACTGGCGAGCAGGTGTTTAAACCTGT
This sequence comes from Indri indri, assembly GCA_004363605.1. NCBI lineage: Eukaryota > Metazoa > Chordata > Mammalia > Primates > Indriidae > Indri > Indri indri. Next base: position 217,731 of record RJWJ010000032.1, read on the forward strand.
TTTTGAGGTAGCCAAGGCGAGGCATTGTTGAGAGCAGAGAGTATGTTGGCAGTAAAGGTCTGCCTGAGATCAAGAGCATAGCAAGTCAAATAGCTTGTTCTACATGCTTTTGTGTTCCAAAAGCTCATGGCAGTGAACTGAAAAGATTAATCTTTTTTTTAAGATAGAGAGCAAGAGAACATGTGAAAAAAAAAATATGCACTGACAAGGTTGTGTGATAGTTTGGAATAAAGTACATGGTAAAATTTTTGCACACATTTGCAGTCAATTTTGGAGAATATGGTTGTAAGGAGTATTCATCTCTTTTTGAACTGAGAGAAGGAGGGCTGACCAAGTCACCAATGTTGTAAACATGCAATATTTTAGGTGCATGTTCTCAAAGGCAATATAAAGCCAAATGCTCATAATTAACTCATCTTTGTGCCATTAATATACAATATTGTTGCCTGCTTCTTTTTGATCTTTATAGCAAATAGAAAGGAATGTGCAAAATAGAGCTGCCTCCCCTTACCTCTGTGAGAACTCAGGCAGCAAGTGTGTGGCTCCTGCTGGGCAGTGTTGTTAGCTGTGCCTGCAAGCGCTGGCTGGCATATAACCAAATAAACCTGCAGATGGAAGAGAGAAACACCAGTGATCTTAATATGCTGTTTTACTTTGGTTTTAAGTTTGCAAATAATTTTGGTTAACTGTCAATATGGAGAAGGCCTAAACAGATCCCAGAGGAAAGACACCATACAAAGAAATTCCCTTTTAGTGACTGCCAAATAAAAATTTTAAACTGATAGAAATTAAACATGGAAGCTACATGGTACTAACAGGAAGGCATTCACTCATTCCATTCTTTTATTTATTTATCTACTTTGTATTTGGTGATCTACACATTAGAACTTATTCTAAAGTGAGATCTGATAGAAGTCTAAAATCAGTATTAAGAGGCATATAAAATGAGTTCATAAGTTTTATGTCTTTTGCAAAAAAGAGGTAAAATAATGGGGTTATGGATTATTTTTTCTGTCAATAATACATTTTCCTCTACTACTCTAAAAGCTATCCTTAATCGTTTTTTCATGATGCATCATTGAAAATGACGAACTGGTATAAAGAAGACATTAAATCAGTACCTGTAATGGAATGTGACTCCTTTTTTAATGTTTGGCTACTGACAGCTTTCAAGATCCACTCCTGCCTCTTCGTTTCTTGCCCCACTTCTGGGAAAATCCATAAGAAGTCTCTCATGCTCCTTGCCTTGTGCCAGTGGGAAGTCCATTGGCCTGCCTGTGCTCGAGCTCCTTCACCTTGGACTCGCCCACTAAACACAACCCCCAAGTGAATTGCTCCTCCTTGCTCTCTCAATATATTTTCAATTTTCAGACTTGTGTGGCAGTTACTCTGTCATTTCCATAAGTCCTTTCTATAAGACTTCATTGTGTAATAAACTTTTTTATACCCTCTCGGCGCATGTGTGGTATCATCTGTTCCTAATACTGAAACAAAATCTTGGGTAAGAAGTTGATCCTCCCACCTCTGTAGGACAACCTCAAGATAGTTCCAAGTACATCTATAGAGATGCAGACATCTATAGAGATATCACATAAACTATCAGATGTAATATTCATCAAAATCCAAGGATATAGGTAAACTGCTGATGAAAGAGTATGCTTCGTGTGACCAAGTAAATTGTGGGGTTCCCATTCAAATTTGGGTCTGAGTCCAAAGTCCATACTCTTTTTTACAACATGTATCAGAATGATTTTAGCTGCATGTATCAGAAGACCTACAATTTTCAAAGAATGAGTTAGATAGTTCACAAAAGAAGAATGGAACCAACATCAGTCAATTCAAGATGCAGTTTCAGAAGACACAACAATATCCAATGAATAATAGGGACACTTCTCATCACATACCTATTTTTTCCAATAAGGAGATGTTTTCCAGAAATCACCAGATTTTTGAACTGGGGTCACATTTGTAAGCCTCAATCAGACACTGGCAAGAGAATTGACATCACCTTGACTAACCTATAGTGGACATGATTCACCCTGGGAGAAGGAGGGGTCTTCTACCCTGAGCACGGAGAAAGAGTGATCTTCTGACAAAAATAGGGCTTTGGCACCAAGAGGCAGAGGAGAGTGGTGTTTCTTGAATAGACAACACACTTTGTCTACCACTCTATCTTATGCTGCCTTGTATGTGCTATGCTCTTATAAACTCTAATATCCTAGTTTATTATACATTTAATACACTTTAGCTTATTTTAAGTGGTATTTATTAACTAGTCCACATCTTTCCAAGTTAAACAACAACAAGAAAAAAGAAGCAACCCAAAGACTCCCCCATCACCCTGCTCTCAAAGGCAAGCTATCTGTTGCTTTTGAGCCTGGTAGCTGCTGAGAATTCTAGGTGACCAGGGGTAGATGGGTGGATGAAATCCCTGAGTTTGTTTAAGTCCCTCCCATGTGGGCTATTTAATTAATTAAAAGTGGCATCAAAGATCAGAGGAATGGATTAGGCGAGTAGTGGATCCTGGGAAGATCTCAGGTTTGGTATTTTGGTGTTTGATGCATGGACTCTTTCACAAAAGAAGATACATGATCATTCCTTTTAAGAGACCCTAGTGAACTTGACCTGCTAAACACCAGAATAGAACTAAAATTTTGGCTGAGTCTTCCATGATTCTGAGACTATGACAATGGAGGAAAACCAGAAAATAGAATGATCTTTTTTGGGTATTTCAGGAAGAGGTTGATAGCCTACCATTAAAGACAGGAGGGCAGGGTGAGATAAGCCTTTTGCCTTTCATCATCTAGAGAATCCCTGCCTTAAATAAATTCCAGCCACCAGAGCTGAGTTCTAGTGTGCTAGTTGAGAAAATAAGTGCCTAAATAAGGGGCCATAGCATCCAGAGAGAGAAGGATTGCAATTCAGGATGCATGCCCAGTGACATGTGAGCAAATAACTGAATTTTTAAAAACAGGAAGGAAAGAAAAATAATATACCTAAAGATATCCAAGTGCCACACACACACACACACACACACACACACACACACCCCAAGTTCTTGATCTTAAAACTAGACAAATTAAATAGATGTTTTAGAGGGGAGAACAGTTACTGTTGAAACCAGAATTTATGACTGAATGATTTACTACAAGAAATATCTCAAAGCACAGAAAGAAAGAAAAAGAGAAATCATGAAGAAAAAAGAAGCTGTGAGAATAGCTCCAAGAAAAAGAACACAAAAAGGTGATTTAAAGGAGGAAAAAAAAAATAGTAAATGGGTTGGAGGTAATTACTAAACAACTTTTAGAAATAAATTTTCCTGAACCGAGAAAGGATTTGAGTCCAGAAATTAAAAGGGCTGACTAAGTTGCAGGCTGATTTAATATGAAGATATACACAGCCAAGTAAATCCTTGAAACATGTGAACTCCAAGCATAAAGAAAAAAATTTATGTTTTCAGCTTGAAAAAAACAAGTTACCAAGAAAGGAAAAATGACCACACTGGCATAGGCTTTATAATTTGACATTGGAAGCTAATAGACAATAGATCATTTAATGCTCTTGAGAAAAGCAAACAGCTTGCAAAGAATCTTATACTCTGTCATTTTCTTGTTAAAGTCAAAAGTATTGATACCTTTAAAAAAGAAACAAAAATATATGGACAGACTTACATGAACTCAAATGGTTTGCCATAGTATCTAAGGAAATACTTGTGGAAAGACCATAAACAAAGACAAACTAACCATAAGAGAGATTACAAGGTTTAGGAAAAGGAAATAGTGGTGAGCAATGACATTTAATATATGTAAATTCAGTAAATGCAGATATGAAGAGTTTTGAAAGCTAAGGGACTTAATGCAAAACTGATTCAAATAATCACTAAGCTGTCCTAGCAAAACCTAGGAGTTGGGGGTGAGTGTGAGGGAGAACAGAGAGGTTGAAAATGTTCTAGTGGTCTCACTGGGGACGAGGAAAGGGAGGAGAAAAAAGAAAGAGGAGAAAATGTATTCTAAGTGTCTTACCCTATTGAGGGTTAGGGAGGGTAAGTGGGAAAAAAAGAGGAACTATGGATGGTAGGGAAGAAAGAATTAAGTCTTAAACAACTAATAGCACATATTTATGGCTTGATTATGACAAAGAGAAAAGGACTAAAATCACTGAGTAAAGAATTAAGAGTAGAAACTCTAATTTGGGAACGTATAGCATACTCATCAACTCAGTCAAAATAGGGGAAATATATAAAATGTATATATTATTCTTTATTCTTTATATATTATATCTTAACGCCAAATTGTGATCCAGTGGATTTACTTGGTGATTATTAAAAAATGATTTCTGACCTCAAATACAAATAGATGGGCCAACACCTTACAACTTCAAAGATAGCGGGGGTGTGGTTTCAGAGGGAAACAGTGTTAAGATAGAGCAGAAATCCATAACAGTGTAAACTCATTCACTCTATACCTCTTAAAAATTTGTTTTCATGTGATTAAATAAATTCACACTCTTTTTCTTCTCCTTTTATCTCTGGCTCCTAAATAGGTAAAATAAATGTGTTAGTTTTCTAGTGCTACTGTAACAAAGTAACACAGACTGGGTAGCTTAAACAATTGAAATTTGTTTTCTCACAGTTGTGGAGACTAGAAGTATAAGATCAAGGCATTGGAAGGGTTCATTTTTTTCTGAGGCCTCTCTCTTTACTTTGTAGATGGCCATCTTCTTCCAGTGTTCTCACATGGTGTTTTCTCTGTGCATGTCTGTTTCCTAATCTTTTTTTAAATTAGGCAGCCAATCACATTGGATTAGGCTCACCCGTATGATCTCATTTTACCTTAATTACCCCTCTAAAACCCCTATCTCCAAAATACAATTACACTCTGACATGCTGGGGGTGAGAAATTCAATATGTGAATTTTGGGAACACAATTCAGCCCATAACAATAAAATATAAAATAATAAAATAAAATAAATTTTTAAAAAATGAAATAAAACTCTGACTTCCTTCTGTGAATTCTGAAACATTCTAGGCCTGAGTTTCTGAGGTCATTCTATAAACCTTTGATTGCTCTACAAACTCTTGGAAATCTTAAAAATATGGGTAGAACTGGAAGTTTTGCAGAAACCCAGGGGAATTTTAAAAATACTTTTTTTTTTTTTTGAGTATTTAGGGATACCAAATATAAATTGATTCTGATATCTATTTGGAGATCTATCTAATTTTGAAATATTAAGAAGTTTTCTAGAGGAGGCCCTCACCCTAGCTCCCTCAATATCCATGTATGAAATACTCTCCTTTTCCTGTTCAGGTACCTCAGAAGGTCTTCCATAGGCAATATCATCCTGGGAGAGTAAGCAGGAATCTAGGAAGAATAAATCACTGAATGCCCAAATGGGTTTTTTAAAACATTTTATCGAAGCATAATCTTTGTATATATGATGAAACAATAGTGCTGAAAGCAATAATTTCTCTCATTCTTTCTATCCTATTTTAATAATCAGGTGGTTAAAAAAGTAAAGGGTTTATTTTCCTTTTTGTTTTTGATTTCCTCTAAAATCCTAGTGCAAAAGATAAAATTCTAAATTCTAGAGGACTGAGAATATGAAATTTAAACTATAAACCTTATAATTATTAAAACTGTGTAATGTTATTAGAGCCTTGGTTTCTACCCTAAAGGAGATAGAATTTCAATTAGCAAAGGTGAGAAGAATGTGAGTCATAGAATACAGCATAGACCCTAGTGGCTACCTGCGGAAGGACTTTGTATCCTTCTCCCTCCAGTGGTTGTAATTCCATTGATGTCCATTGAAATTTCACATAAACCCTCATGAAATCTGGGTGGCTTTAGACAGAAAGAACTGGTGCCTGGCTTTCATGGATACAACCCAATTACTGCCAGTCTTAAAGGAAGGCAAGTCCAACATGGTGAATGAGTGACAGAGCAACAGAGATTGGGGGAGGAGTCCCAGAAAATGAGTGGAGGGATAACAGCAGAGTCCTCAAGAACAGCAAAGGTTATGGCAAGAACATGAGTTGACTCCTAAAAGCCAGGCAGGACTCTTGTGCCAGAAATTACCACTGTTGACTGATATTTGTTTCTCTACTCCTTTGGACCACTGAGAAAGATTGCACTTTCCTGTCCCCTTGATAGGAAAGTTAGATGCGGCAATTAGCTCTCTTTGGCAAGTAAAATGTGACAGTTGTTGATATGTGTCACTTGTGGGACAGGATGTATTGCTATTTCTCTTTTTCCCAGTCATGGCAATTGCGTAAATGTGTTTAAATGTCACCATCGCAAACTGATGGATACTCTATCAACTGAGATACAAAGGTAGTGACAAGATATCTAGGGCAAAGTTACCTGTTGACCCATTTGGTCATGTAGCATAGAAAAGAAATAAAATTTTGTGATTTTAATTGCTGAAATTTTGGTCTGGCAGTACCACCTCACCTATTCTAGTTGACTAAACTAGCCATCTCCACGCAAGACAAGAAATGACATGTGCTCTCAGACAAGACTATTGTCTCCTAATGCCAGGACAGAAGAAACATCCTGGCAAGTTAAATCACTTCAATGGATAAGGGAAGAAAAAAAGGTAAGAATCTGAGAGCAAGCACAATTAAAGTGACTAGAGACAGAATGTTAAACTAGATGCAGCTCTATTCATGAGTTAGCAAAATTAAGTTTCTCAAAATCAGCAGAAATGGAGACTAAGGAACAAAGTTCATTCAGTTACAGGAAAATAAAAGTCATCTTTATACATTCTATTTTAAGAATTAAAGTGACCATGACAAATTACAAGGTATGTCCAGAAAATCATATTGTTTAATAATATAATTGATTTTACTCTTCACTATGTGTTGGTAAATAAGTCCTGTGAACATCTAAGAACAAAATATTACAGACTGATATATTATTGTAGTGTTATGATAGCACAGTGTTACTCTCTGTTCTTAGATTTTTTTTAAACAAAACAAAACAAAATAATGAATCTTTTCTTTGGGCTCCTTTATTCACACTTAGCATATTATGTTCAGGAATAGTTTAAAGCAAAAGAATATATACAGGAACCCAACAAAAAAGCCGCCTGATATTTTTTTTTAAATAAATGAATGCAGAGAGTCTAAGTTTTATAGGTGTTGGCATTGGCTTGATCTATGCTGGAAAGTGGTGAATAGTTAGTCAGCAATGGACTTACAATGAGGAACTGGACCTACAGTGGTTGGCATAAATCTCAAGTGGCTGTTCAAAGATCCATGAACATTCATATTGATGTGGTGATTACACTGAACACTAAGGCTAGTAATTACACTCCTTTTGTCATCCTTTGCCAAATAAGAATAAGCAGGCTCACTATCCCTTTAATTACTTTCTTCACTGGATAGACAGAATTTGGTTTGGCATTTTATGTTACAACTGCTAATGCTTTTTAATATAATTATTTATTATAATATATTAGTTACATAGCATCATAATGTAATTATTCAATAACTAATATCAATATTAATATAAATGCATGCCATTAATTATAGATTAAAACAAATTATAATTAATATATAATATTAATAATTATTTTTATATTATTAATAAGTTGATACATTCCCATTTGAAACCGATTTTACCATTCACACATTCAAATGTTCAAGATATATTTAGATGACCAATTAGAAAAAAGTAACTTTTTAAAGAATGAATACTTCAAAAGTTGAATTGTCAAAGCCATGGGTGGCTAAGAAGTGAAGGTAGTGAGAACTTGCCTTTAGTTTAGTAAAAGCATCACTACTTAAAGCCATGAAATACCTGTATTCAATACTGTGCAATTTACTTGTTGCATTGCATTGCAAGCATCCTGAAGCAAGTATCTCACTTAATTTCCTAAACTTCATACTAGGGGTGGCATACTTATTATGTTCAGAGATCTAGAAATAATTCATCTTAATTATTAATTTTGGCATAAAAATACTCATTATGTGAAGAGTAGTGTAATATTATTGATAATTTTAAAGATTGATTCATTTTGATGTAAGTTTGAATTAAAGCTCAGTGTGTGTGGATTAGCTGGCAACATGAAAAAGTTCAAGAAAACTTTGTTGTCTGAGGTCAGCTATCTTTATTTTCTATTTCAGTGCAACTCAAATTGTGATCTATGAATTGTTTGTTTCTAATTTCTGATGAAATAGTTACAAAAATTGAGTGTGAGAGTTTAGGGCAATTTGACATACAAACCTAAGATGAGTGAACTCGTGCAATTGAACAGGGAATATGCCAGTTTCTGTTTTGTTTAACTTCTATGTGAGTCACCTGTAGCTTGAGTTGCTTACTTACATTGTTCCAAGACAGACTAGGAAAAAAATTGAATAAAAACTGGTTCTTCACCAGGGGTAATTTGAGCAGCACTAATCTACATTACTTAAGGTGGATGGTAGTCTTAGGTCAAGATAATTTACTTTTTATTTTTCACTTATTGTTATTAGCATTTGTTTAAATGATTATTTAAACCAAACTGTGGCTAATTACCAATCAGAATTAGCAACTATACAAAATGATATCTATTTTCCTTGCAAATAACTTGTGTGTACTTGAATATGTTATCAGTGAATTCATAAAGCTAACGTGGATGGTTATAACTAATAATAATAAATATGACAAATATAGCTAGAAATTACACAACACATGACATACCAGGCTAAACATTTCAAAATCATTGTCATTTAATCTTCTCAATAACACTGGAAATTAAGTGCTATATTATCCTTGAATAATACAGGAAGCTGAAGTACAGAATAGTCAAGTAAATTACCCAAGGTCAAATATTTAGGAGGTGGTAATCCAAGGATTTGAATTTTGGCTAATACATACGCTCTGTACCTCCTATTAGTGCTTCTCTAAATTTAGCATGTATGAGAGTCACCTGCAGAGCTTGTTAAAGAGATTACTAGTCCAGTAAATCTGGGAATGACTCAAGAATTTGCATTTCTAACAAGCTCCCAGGAAACGCTTGATGTAGTGATCATACACTTGAGCATTACAGGATCCTGTGGCGGGAAGACACTGAGCAGTTACTATTCCTTTCTCAGGTGTTATGCCATCCACTGTCAAAGGATGAAGAGACCATCACACAATACCTGAAATAAAAAGCACAAAGTTGAATTTACTGTCTGAGGGCTGTACTGGTCTGGCACAGCCTCAGAGAAGAGCAGAGGACAGGTCTCATTTGGAGTTTTAGGGAAGCATGGAGGTCAGGAGTGGTAAATATTCAGAAGAGCAAGTGGGTTGACATCATCTCCATAAGTTTAGTTAGTGGCTGTTTGTTACTATAGCTACAGAAAACAATCAGTGTTTTTCTATATATGTGGAATTTCTTTATTTTTACCAGCAAACTTGGTACACAGATCTACTACCACAAACTCAACCACAGTCTTCTTCATGCCAGTGCTTCCATTTTTTGCAAATGCAGTTGATAAACAAGTCTAAGGGAATACTTAGCAAATTATATAACAAGATATCAATTTAAATGTCTTCATCCATCTGTTGCTGGTGTGCTTAGAGTGTTCACTCAATACATGGTTGCTGAAATTGTAAATATGGCAGAGTTTCTGAAACCAAGTAGGATTCCTGAGGATCCAATAGTAAAAATGAAAGAAAGATACATGAATATCTTTAGCAGATGTGGGTAAAGGGAGGCTCTTCCAGAAACTCTTTTTCATGTATAGCACATTTCTATATCTACGATTCATAATTTATAAACATCTAATTCTCCCATTCATTACCAACATAATCAGCAATGTACTTACACAGAATACTTATGTGTGTGCATGTCTGTATATGTAAATAAATACAACACATACATGTGTATACATGTGAATGTATATATATATACATAAAAAGAGAAAAATTTATCTTCATTTTCTGGTTTGTGCTATTATTACTCTTCTTAAAGTTAGACACTGAGAATTATGAATGAATTAGCTCATTACTGGCAGTTAAATACTTATTGAAATATTAACAATGCCATACAAATTCTCTGTACTATGTAGTTAAGGTTAATAAATGACTAACATCGCTAATTTGTTCTAGTTTTCCTTATAGGTTTGACTGTGTAAAACCTCATATAAAACATCTTACTTTTAGAAATGTAAGGCCAATGTTTAAAGGTGACAAAGAAGTTAACTCACAATTTATATAACTATATGTTTTTGCCCTAGAACTAATCATTTTTTCTATGAAGTATACTTTTGCAATTATTTTCCTATTTAGTGCTCTGTGACTGATTAAATGTTTTAATGCTTCTTCCCCAGGGATTAACCTGGAAATAGATATCCAGAAAAGAAGATTACTCTACATAAAATATTGATATATTCATGGCTATTTAGGTAATACTACCATTTTATCCATTTTGAAAAGATAAAGAGCGAAGATTTAATGTAATATATAGAATATCAGTAAGTAATTATTGAAAGCAAGGATCCACTATTTGTTTAAATTTTGCTGCTTCACCAAAGAATTAACAAGGATGAAGCATCGAAATTTTCTGTAGAAATCATGTGCTTTATTTTCTTAAGGACACTAGCACTTAAGTTCTTTGATTCCACTAAAGCAAGGATTTTTGTCTGCTTTGGGCAGAGCCTAGAAGAGTGTCTGGCATTTGGTAAGTATTCATGTCTTGATTCAGTTAATTAATGTATTTAGGAGTAGTTTTCTGTGAGAACCTAAGCTGGTGGTCCAATGAACACAGAGGCAGGTCTGCTATAGAGAAATCAGCATGAAGTTGTTTATTCTTGTGCTTCTCAAACTTTAATGTGATTTGTAAATCACCTGGTGATCTTATTGCTATGTAGATTCTAATTCATTAAGTCTGGAGCCAGGCCTGAGAGTCTGCGTTTCTAACCACTTCTCAGCTGATGCCAATGTTGCTGGAATCCCAGTCACAATTTGAATAGTGATGGTTTAGTCACTTCTGCAATAAACTGGTCTTCACTCCTTGCAAGGTAAAACTGGGAACTAATTGCATGATAAAAAATGGAAAATAAATTTTATGCTAGGGACATTAAAGTAAATAAAGTATAATGCAATGTGATTGTTCATATCTCTCTTTGTAAATTTTACTTGGTAGAACTTCATAGTCTCGATGTGTTTATGAAGCAATGAAGAAAATGTGTTCTTTCTTTTAACAAAGGGATCTTAGTCCTGACTGGGAAATAGACTGAAGCAGCTGTCAGTTCACTTAATTGACTGTTACTACCAGAGCATGTGAATTTCTTCAGGTGAGCTCAATGAAAGAACCACTCTGTTTTAAACAAATATGGTTGGTTTATACTTTAGGTCCTCCCTCAGTCTTTCTTCCCCAAAGTAAAAAGTTTAGTTTTACTGTGTCTTTTTTTCTTTATCTCTTTAAATAAGACTTTCCTATTTAGGAAGTTTTTAGAGAGTGTACAAAGTTGGCAGAGCTGGCCAACATTTCTTGTGTATGAGTGTAAAGAAAGTAAAATGTTTTGTGTTGGCAGAACTATAACCATTCCAAACTTATGGAACAGATAAGAACTATAAAACATAGTCCTCTGGAATGAAGTAATCATTCTTGGGATGTAATGTGCCAAAGAAAGAGAAATCTCTGAGTTTGGCTCTGTGAAATGTTTGATCATCCTAAAAAACAGGCTTTGAAAACAACGCTATAACATCCTGCTGCTTTTAAAGTCTGGGTGGCTTGATCATACAGAGTTTATTGAACAAAACACAAGATAATCCTCAAGCTGTTTCCTTTTCAAGGTCAAGTTCATACTAGCAATTACAATGGTGTTTGTTGAAGTCACTTGAATGGCAGGTATAAAGGCAGCCACTTAACCAAACTGGTTGATCAGGTGATTTTTTGAATTTTGCTCCTCACTTTTCTGTTAAAAGAATCACTTGTGTGGAAAGACAAACATGTTATTGGCCTAGCCCAATTAACCTTAAAGTTAACAGTTACTTATATAGAGACCTATCAAGCATTCTCACAGAACTGAACAAGATCCACTCACATTTGATTAAATATAGTGTTTAGATTCTCACCACATTGATAACTCAAGATTTGGGAATGGAAATTGACATTAGTGTTCTTTTTGTGATCATGTTACTTAAAATATGAACCAATGAAAACTTAATCCTAATACAGTGATTAGACTTTTTAAAATTTGGGGTTTTCTTCTTGTATATGGGCCTCTGTTTCATGGTACTTTCTCATTTTTCCCCTGCCAGTATGTACTAATATTTTAATATAATTAATCATACCAACCATAAAATAGGCCTGGATTATTAATATTATCACAGATCATCATATAGTTGAATAAACTTTGTATGGTAGTTATACATCCGTTAGTAAAGTAAATATTTGATCTGGGTATCAGCTGCTTGTTACGTGCTTTGTTAATATTAAAGGTATTAAATTCTTCTTGGGAAAAGCAAAAGATGTTTGGGAGAACACTTGTAAATTATTATTTATACTATCATACCTCTTTTTGAGAAACAAGAAAGTGTTTTTAGTTACTCTTTTTTGCCAGTTGTTATTATGTATATTACCTGCATGGCCATTTTAGTCACAATAGGAAAAAACGTCTTCTTTATAATATACAATCTTTAAGTCTCAGAGACTTAAGGCAACAAGAATTGATGGCTCACTCTTGTGAGTTCTTTGTGGGTCTGGATGACTCCAGTGGGCAGCTGTCCTCCCCAGTGACTCGTTGACCCTGACCACTCCACCACTCTACTACCTGAGCAAAATGTCGATTGGTTGTTCCAGCAAGAGAAAAAGAGCAATTAAAGAATTTTACTGGGGCTTTGCACTGTCATTGCTTGGAGAGACAAATTTTACTTCTACTCATATTTCATGGACATAATTAGTCAAATGGACTTGCTTAACTACAAAGAGACACATGGAATATTTGGCATCCTGTATTTCCAAAGCAGGAAAGAGTTTAAAAAAAGACATGCCTTATTGTTAACAGCAGATAGTTTGGGGGAGTGAAAGAGAAGTGGCCAGGAATGGTTTTATTCAAATGTAAATAATTTTTTTAATATTGTTTTATTTATAATTAAAATATACTTTAAATCCTATAGATCCTTAACAATTACCCCTGAGGGGCAGGGGAATCCTCTAGCTTAATTTTATAAAAAGAATATGACTAGTTTAGCATCTTATATGAATTTGAGACTCTTTGTCACTCAGAATTGTCCTTTTAGTTTTCTTACTTAAAATTTTGTAATGCTATAATTCTTTTTTCTGTGACTAAAAAGTTCTGAGCTTTGTTTCTATATACCAATGACTCTGAATATCTGATTTGCTCATAAGTCCTGAATAAAATAACCAGAGGTTTTTAAAGTCTATCTGGTAAGTCCTCCATGAATCCCAATGGAGCTTCATCAGAGAGAGATATTAAATCTCCATGGGAGAATGTTTCCAATGATAAAAACTTCAGATACGTTTTATGTTTAATGTGATTGAGAAAGTCAGAATATAAAATTGTGTAAGTTGGATAAAGCCCTAGAAAGTCACAGGCTTTCAGTGTTCACAGTAGGAAAGAGAAGGCTGTTTCGTAAATTTCCACAGTGCATGGCTTCAGGGAAGTGCCAATTTGTCTTTGGTTAGCTAATTTAGCAATATCTGACCTTATCCGGGCTTTTGTTTCACTAGCTCACTTTGAAGGTATATAATTTTTTATTCTTTTAGACACATATTATGAATTCTTTAGATATGAATAGTGTCATATGAATGCAATCCTTAACAAAGCTATATAACCGTAGTTATTTTAGGTATAATATAATTATGAAACAATCGGTACCCTAAGCTTTAAAAAAAAGTGTGTAGTCTGGCAAGATAGTATAGGCTGAAGGTAAAGATTTATGGAGGAAATTCGATAACTCAGTATTCTTCAAAGGATTATCTGCATAAGCAAAAGAGTACTAAGCTGAGGTAATCACAGAAGGAACTGTAGGACTCGTTTGAAAGCAAGTTCAGGCCTAAAATTGCATGCAAAATGCAGGCCAAAGCTTGCATTTGTAATAACAGTGTGGATTAAAATCTGCTTGTCTCCACAGCCATAGAATAATATTATCAGAAACAAATTCCCATGTAAGGACTATATTAGTGGCAGAAACGGTCTCCATTGTAGCGCTAACATAAAATAAATAGGGTTTTATTGAGAGGTACTACATAGTTTATAGAATCTTTAAGAGAGTCAAAAGTTTAGACACCACACAGCTGAAAACCACACAGGAAAAACACAAATAGCAAAAATATTCAACTACATCATGGAGTTATTCTGGGGTAGTGTAATTCAAGTGTGGTTTGTTGACCAACTGCTGATGTGCATACTGATTCTGGTCTGAGATGAGAAAAAGTGATCGTATCAGATTGCAAACAACTATGTTATCAGGCACGCCATTTAGTTTAGCTGAAAATATTTTCATAAGGAGACCTCTTAATTAAAGAAGCAGTGTGTTTATATTTGGGTGTAAGCCCTTGTTCTTGTCTGAGATGTGCACATTAAATAGCACTGCTTTGAAGATATATTGTCTTCACTACGTGCCATGTGACACTTACGATTTGACTCCATTATAGTCCATTAAAGAAACCCCAGAAGAACCAGAGAATCAATCCCCTTTTGAGCTAGAAAAGCTCCCCAAGATTCCTATTGCTTCCAGGTCATCTGTGTAGGTTCTTCTTTTTGGGAGAATTGGATGAGTTTCCTGCCCATAATCTGCAAAGGGATCCGAGAAGTTTGGTTTTTAAACTCTGTGGCATCTATAACATGAAAATAAGTAGCCAATCCAAGCAGGGAAATACTTTTTCTAAAAGGGAAGAGCTATCAATGAACTGACTTTTCAGACATTAAAAAAGGGAGAGGTATGTAAAGAAACCATCAAAGTCTAGATCATGGCCCAAAAATGTATATACAGCCTCATTTTATTGAAAAAATAGACGATATTGTTTTTCTTAGATTTTATTAGGAGCACATGTGTGATATATTTGTGTACAGTTTTTTGTTTGTTTTTAAAGTCTGAATTATCCACAAGAATCAAGAATTAAAGAGTATTTTCATAGTGGAAGTGGCTTTGAGGCCAGCTATTTGAACCTCTCCCATTAAAATATTTGTTGAAATATGATATTATTTATCAACATACATAATAACTACTAACAAAGCATTGTCAAATAAATTTCTTTGGGATATGTCTGAATAAGTAGTATGATATATAATTAGCACATCTCTTTTATGTAAAGAGGTGATTCTTGAAAAATTAATGGGCTTATTTCATTGGAATATGCATTTACTTTGAAAGTTATTAATTGCTTAATAGATCAAGTAATATTTGTGATTGAATGTCACTTTCAACAATTGGTGTCAATTAATTAGTTTTACCATACTTATGAAATGCAAAATTGTGTTACTCATACACTTTACCATTGGACACTGGTTTTATATATAATCTGACAGAGAATAAATGGTAGTAAAAAATTGGGTACAATAGTTTAATCAAATATTTTGTGTAATGAAAAAACTGTCATCTAGAACCTAGCTTAAAAACCTTTTTCAGTTCATGAACCATTTTGTGGCTAGGATAAAAGCCATGAATACTATTACCAGAAAATTGCACATACACACCATTGTACATGGTTTCACATAAGATTTATGGATCTTTTGAAGGCTATTCTCAGACTTCAGGTTAAAAAATCTTGATCCAGAATAGAAAAGAAATTACCAACTTTTTCAATAATTAGACTTGAATACCTAACTCAATTTTTTTTAATATAATATTTCCTTTTGGAGCTAAAAGTTGAAGTTTGATTCCTAACTCTTAGTGGCAATATGATCCGAGCATATAAACTCTTTGAATTTCAATTGTCTCACTTGGAAATTGTAGATGACAATAATTACCTCACAAGATCACCGTGTTTCCTTTGGTATGTACCTAGCACAGCAGCTGTCACAAAATTTTAAAATAAATATTTATTTACTCGTTTCTTCATTCATTTATTTATCTTTTGATGAATGATATTGCTCAGAATCTCTTGATCACTTTGTGGTTATATAATTACGTTCAACTAATACTTATTGAATGCTTATTTTGTACCAGGAGTTATACTAACTGCATGCATAGATGATCAAGACAGAATCATATCCTGCTCCAGAGGAATTAATAGTATAGTGGCGTGTAAAGAGAAAATTACAATTTGTTATAGTAAATAATATAAGAAATGGGCACAAGATTGTATGGGAGCCCAGAAAAGAAGCAATATGATAACCCTGAGAATTCATGGAAGGCTCCACAGTGGAGATAATACCTAAGTTTCATCAATAATATTAATAATAATGAACTCTCTGGTTGCTTACCATATGTTGATTATTTTGCTATATGTACTAATTTGATCCTCATAAAACTTCCATGAAATGCATATCTACTTACCTATCTACTTTTTGAAAAATACCCAATTGACAGATCTGGCTACTAGGCTAAAAAAGGATGAACAAAATTTCTAATGACATACAGTAAATTAGTGACAGAGTTGGAATTAGCTTGGACTTCAAACCTGTGTTCTTTAACAATCAGGTGAAGAAAGTTGGGAATAGCATTTCAGGTAGAGGCAGTAGCCACAACAAATGCATGGAGACATGGAATGGCATGTTGTATGAGGGGACTAAACAGAACAAAATAACAATGATAATAATTTCAAACACAAATAATGATAAATTTCAAGATATATTTAACACACAATTAAGCATGACATAAAGATTGTC
The DNA here is from genome assembly GCA_004363605.1 of Indri indri. Classification (NCBI taxonomy): domain Eukaryota; kingdom Metazoa; phylum Chordata; class Mammalia; order Primates; family Indriidae; genus Indri; species Indri indri. Next base: position 234,499 of record RJWJ010000032.1, read on the forward strand.
TAGTTGTAAGAAAAGAGAGAGAGTAATCATAATTGAATTACAAGTGTCTCATTTGTGGCCTCTAAATACCATGGAGGAAGGAACCGATTTAAGTGTGGGAAGACGACGCAACCAATATGAATAAGTTGGGATATCCGGGAGGCAGTGGGATACACATGAGTCTTTAGCACAAAAATATGGTCAGGACTAAAGATAAATTACGATTAACATTAGTTTAAAGATAGCAGTAAAAATCATTAGAGTGTATGAAAACAGCGTAATGTAAAGGGAAAATGGGATGGAACGTTTATTTTGACCAAAACATACTCATATCCCAAAACATACACGTGTAATTTATTTATTATTTATGAATTAATTAAAAATTATTTTATATTGCCTGCTTGCAAAAAATTGTAATAAAAGTAGAATCTATAGCTAAAGAAAGTTAAGGAAATATTTGATTGAAAGTTAGTTAAATTAACATGTTTACTCAATGAGACTATGCTCATAAGAACACTCTTTAGATGAGCCTCCCTGTATTTTTTTTTGGCTGGGAATTTAAATTAGAGGCATCTTTTGGGAAGGTAATTGACAACTTTTTGTTTTTTCAATCAGTTGTACCCAAATTTCTCTAATCACATTGGTATTCTCATTTATAAGTTCCTTACAACATCTTGCAATTTTTAACTTACAAGTATCTGAATGTGATATCTGGAAGCTAAAGGGAATTTGGACTGTTTCTCAAAACACAGTCCTTTATTAGAAGGCTCATAATAAGGATGCGGTTTTTTACAAGACTTCATCTCCCACCTTTGATTGTTTAAAGGTTATGGGAGATCATGTATCTAATCAGACAGGTTTGATTTTTCCATTGCATTCATTTTCAAACAATCTCAATACTGCATTATAGTAGTCAACATTGTTTTAACACAGTGACACGAGATGACTTGTAAAAAAAGACTTATTTTGTGTAATTATATGGTTAGCTTCATTTGGCTTTACATGTTATGTGTGCATTTATAAAAGATATAAAATCAGCAATGTAGCTCCTGGCAATATTAAATGTTTTAACCTGGAAACACTTTAACAATGACACAAATTATTTTCTTCGCTCTTAGTTTGGCCAAAACTACTTGTATATTTTAATTGTAAGCAAATAATCTATAGACTATAACTTATTTACAGCTTTGATTTTTGTCTATTCAATAGCCTGACTACATTACAGTAAATTGCGATGGGTCAAATCATGAATGGCAATAATTGGAGGATAATTTGACTTTTGAAAAAAAAATGATGCTTTAGCTTCAAAGCTATTCTTCCTTTAACATTTCCTTTCTTTTTATGATTTCTTAAAATCTTTCTGCCAACAAAGGCCCCACTGAGGTTCATAATTAGTGGAATACAATTCTAAAACTAGAGGTCAGGGACATTAATTTGTGAGGAATCATCTCACTGTGATCTCTGTGGCAAAATTCCAACTTGAGAGGTAAGTTGTTTATCCCCAAAATATGAATGTTCTATTTCTACTTTTTAGCTACTTCTATAAAAAAGAAGAAACCAGAATATGTGATTATTTGTGAGTGGGAAGATAAATAGCTATATTTTGTTGTAAATTAACAAAGTTTGGCCATCTAGTGGAAAAAAGCTAATCATTTAATAGCTATTACATTCTATCTTTGGCTCCAGAAGCTTTGACTATCTGTTAGGAAATAAGGTGTGGAAGTCTTCAAAGTCTCTTAATGGTAAACAACACACAGCATCTGCAATAAGTTTTGTTTAATTTTATTTTCTGTCTTTAATATACATAATAGAGACATAAGAATGACAATCAACAATGCACATTAATAATAATTCCCAATTTGTGTCTGATGCCTATTGGTATTTAGAGCTAGCTGGCATTATATGAATGTATTCTCTCCCCTCCCCACCAACTCATCCCCACTGCAGAAAAGGAAAGAATAACTAAAGGGTTATTACATGAAAGTGTAGAATTTCTTTAGTAGAAATGCAAAGACAAGTTTATGGCGAATGAAGGATAAGGTTATAGATTGGAGGGATGTTAGTAAGCTAGCCAGCTACTATAGTTTTATATATCACATTCTGTCCTTGCCCTGAGCAGTTAATAGAGTTTGTTTTACCTGTTTATCATGTTGATATGTATTTATTATGATATCTTTTTCAGTAGAGGAAGGCATTTGCCCTCTATAATTGTACATAAACCATTCTTGTGAAATTCACTGGTGTATAACTAGAACATAGTTTTTTGGACTTTAACCTTCTTGTTCACATATGCAGATCAACAGATTTCCAATAATCTACATGACATGTAACCCACTAAATATATAAGGAAAAGCATTTCTTTAGCATCCAGATACATCAGATTTTACTTTATTTCTAATTTAAGACATTGCAGATCAACCTGATCCCTTACTTAGCCTTTTTAACTTCTTTAAAGAAGTCTCAATGGTTTTAATTCTCATTTTGTTCAACAAATTCTGTTTCTTATTTTTTCTTCATGTTTAGGATCTCCTGGTCATAAAGACATTGCCCAAAGAACTCTGAGCCCTGAACTGTCTACAGATAGAAAGATCCCAAAGGTAAGTGTAGCAATACTGTCTTCTAGTCAGAGCCTGTAGGAAAGATAGTAACTGCCAAATTAACATTGAAAAGAGAAAACAAAAAGAATATCCTCAATTTGTTTTAGTTTAAATTCCTTTTAGCAAACCATAAAATTGTAAAATTAAAAATTAAAGAACGGAAATTGCAATTAAGATTCTGTGAACAGCTGACTATTGTAAATATTTTAGACAATATGATTCCCAGAGATCCTTTTTGAGTCTATCAATTGAGTTGGATGGCTGTTTACTTGTAGTTTGTTTTCACTGAGGCTCAACTGAACAACTGGACTGCATAGTTTGGCGATGGGGAGACTCATGGAAAATTTGAGGATATGCTTCAATGTTACAAAATAGAGATACGTCTTGTTATTTTTAAGACATGAGGTACCTGCTAAATGTCACATTCGAAAATGTTTTCTTTGTGGAAAAATGCATTAATTATTTTTAAATTAGTGCTCCTACAATGAAAGAGTCTTGTTTATATGGACACAGTCAAAAAAGGGTATATTTCCACATTTTCATATGTAAGTAGTCCCTATACTCAACTTTATATATAATAATTCTATGTGAACATATGGCTCTGTAATATTCAGAATTTCTTCTTTTTCTAATGAGAGTCCTTTGACAATTGTAAAAAAGTTTAAAGTCACATCTTTGTAATAATGTTAAGTGGTAAGGTTTAGAGATTACAATGTACATTATTAGGATAGACTGTTAGGTTTTACTAAAACAGTATTTCTCTAAAAATAGTAAAGACAGCTTAAGTTTAATTTCAATACTGTGTTAGTATCTAATAAATGCTACAACTAAACTTTCCGGGGAATTTCTCCCTATTTTACCTTCTACCTCATTACTCTTTAAATTTTTAAATATTGCTTCCATTGTCCTTCCTCGAAGTTTTTTTTTTTTTCTTTCTTTTTTTTCCTCTCTCTCTAAATTTGTCAGTTTTGAAATAGTGGGAGTGAATTTTCTGCATTTTCTTTTCAAGGATATTTAATTAGGAGAAAAGAAACAAGAATTGAAAGAAGTGTGTCTGATTAGCCTGTGCTTTACCCATACTACTGGCTAGCATGGGGAATAAAGCCAGTCAGCAATCATTACGCTTTTTAAAGCAGACCACAGCAATTGATTTCCATTATCTAGCATAGCATCTATTCCTGTGCATGTTTGTTAGATTTTAGAAGACACGAACTTAAACAGAAAACTTTAACTTAAGAAATAATCACCAACACCAATTAAAAGATTCAGAATCTGAGTGACTTTGAATCTCAAAGAGAAATATAACTATTAATTTTTATATTTAACAATTGAAATTTTTGATCAAAGATCTGTTTTAACATAATACGGTGATTTAAATCCTTACATTTTGTATGAAAATATAGAATGCTATTACCTACTAGTCTAAGTTAGACTATTTTAAACCTATAGAATGTTATTATTCCACCAAACGTAAATTAGAATATGTTATGGTTCTCACCTACTTTATTCTTTTCTCATTTACGATATTAGTTTTGTTTGCCTATTCTTAAAACATGTCATGATTGTAAGATAAAAGAATTCTGTTTAGCCTTTAAGTTCAAAAAAGAAATTACTGATTACATACTATTTATTGATTGAATTATAGGACTGTGTTCACACTGTGGGAACAAGAAAGTAGTATAGGATGGGGTTACTATCATAGAGAAAATTATGAAGAGGACGAATCTTACAAAAAGAAACATTCGCTTATCTTAACTATTAATTTTAAATGTAGATTTGTACTTTTCTTAAGCAAGGAACTGAGACAGTGAAGTAACATCCAGAAAAATCCTTTGGGACTGCACAGCAAAACCCTTGATCCTTGGTACAATGTCCCATGTGCAAGACAGTTCTGCTTTAAGTTTAAAGAAGTACACCCAAATGACTTAAAGATTATCTAATGCACACTTAGCTTTAATGTTAATGATGCCATTCTGATGAGGTAGGTGGGTAATGAATATGGATGTTTCTATTGTATATCGCATATGTATAAAGTAAACATGAATGGAGGAATGAAGTTGTTGAGGACTTTTTCCTCCAGATAAATTCCATTCTAAGTAGCTTTGTTCAACTTCCTAGAAAATTATTTTATTCTGACATCACTTCCAGGGTCTTTCATCCCACTTGAGTGATATGCTATGTCTTGGAGCAAGGTGGAGTATTTTTTAAAAAATAAAAATGTAAAACATTATTTTAAAGAAGTATTAAAAACATATCCATTGTCTAGGCCTATTATTACCTTTCGAAACATTATCTTTCATTAAAAATAAATGCCTAGTTTTGTATATTTATGGTACCTAATGAATAATATAAAGCTATGGCTCACTTGATAGACATAATGCTATACAATTTTAAATTAAAACCCCTGCAACACTCCACATAGAATAAGCTATGATGGAAGCAGAAAAATTAAAATTCTCCAGTACACCTTATGCAGCTTCTGGTAATTGAGTCATTGGAAAAGTGCCAAGGGGCCATCTGGCTGGCTGCATGGAAGAGTATGCTGACCTGGATTAACTGCCACACATGTAACCTCTTAAACTTATAGCTGAGCTTGTTCACTTAATCTCTCTTTGCAAAAATTTTGTAGGACTAAACAGGCAGCATCAGTATGATTGTTCTATGATGAAAATCAAGAATGAAGGCACAGATGACGGAAAAAGTGGCTATGGTTATTCTTCCTGTGGTAATTTTTGAGTCAGTGTCCTGGCACCGTTTAATGGATGAGACTCTGATGTGGGTGCTCACTCTCTTTGGAGTTGAGGCTGAATGTGAAGGAAGTTACCGCTGCACCTCATGTCCTTGTGCGAGTCTTCCTGTGTTAGCTGCGGTGGCGATGCTTTAATGGATGTTTGCACAAACAGCCTGGTGATGCTCCCTCTCTGTTGAAATGTTGTTTGATGCTACAAGAAGCAGGAAAATGTTGTGAAAGAAATTATTGCCAATGATTTTATAGTAAGAATATGAATTTCTCATTAAACACATTCAATTATTAGGGGTATGGAAAATAATTTGTACAACTGAATTAGCCCGTTAGGGCTCTCACTTTTCTTTGTAAATTTCAGTACTTCATCTACCTTTTCTCCTCGTGAAAAGGTAATATGTCCTCTCCAGGATCCCCCAACTATTATAATAATTTATATATATATATATATAAATTAATTATATATAATTATATAATAAAATTATTAAAATACGTTTTGTATATAAATATAAAATCCACCAGCAATGACTGGTGGATCAGCAATAATATGTAACTTAAGACACAGTAATACCACATATTTCTTTAAATTGAAATGACATTTTAAAAGTCATTTTCTACTCTCCTTTTCCTTTTCTACTTTGTCTTCTTTCCTACAGCAGGTGATTTATACTTTGGTTATCTGATCAGGCCTGACTTTTTGTTGAAAGAGTGAAGGTTAATGGCATTTTTTCCCTATCCTTTTGTGTCCTCTGTTATCCTATCAAAGGATGACACATTGACTTTTTGACTAAAAATGATTAAATATAAAATTGCCAGTTCTTCAGTAATAGCACATGCAGTCTTGTTTGGAGGAAATATAAGACAAGATTCATAAAATAAATAAATATTAATTATCAACACTTATGGAAAACAACTGCCCAAAGATGTAGGAAAACATTTAGTGAAGAAAACTTTAGCAGTCCTGTTGGCTAGGAGAGGTCGAAGAAGTATCGCAAAAAAAATTTTGCATTTGATGTAAACAGTCATAGTTTTTCAGTCAGTGTGAAAAGCATTATTTTTTAGTAGTCAAAGACAAAAACATTTTGCCAAAGGGATCAGGACAAATACATTGTATATTGAAAGAATAGGAAGAAGTGTGATGGGAAGTAGTGAATGGGTGATAAGACCAGCTGGTTAGATGTATCTTAACTTGTGTCTGGGCAGATACTCAGGAACCATTTTTATTTCTCCTCTCTGTCTAGGCTTCTACTTTATTCAAAGGATCTGAGTCATGTAAATCTGGTGTTGACCAACCATATGCTGCATTCTCTGCTCTTCAATTTAGTTGTCAATCAAATTTTAAGCATATATAAGTAGAAATTTGGAGCTGGTATTAAAAAGTACATTATAGATCAACCATTTCATATTTTATGAATAAGAGAATGGGAATACAGAGGGCTGAGTGATTCGCCCAAAACCACTCAACTACAATTTTAATATTTAACACTTTTGTAGAATATTATGTCCTCCTACTCATTTTCAACTACATTCTCTTTTGTAATGTAGATCCGCCTCCTGTGAAATTTTATTTTTCCTTTAGGAGAAAACATTTTTGAGGTGTCAGTAGATGGGCTTAAGAACTAGGGCTGGATTTTGGCAAAACGGGGTCTAAAATTGCCCCAGTTATTTTTACTACATCATGTTTTTTGCCACACTCAAGACTTGGAAAAAAAACAGTGAGAATATGCAGGGAGGGTCAGATTTACTACTGTTATTAACATAAGGTGAGTAACTAAAATACTTTTTTGAAATAGCAATCATTATTCCATGTGCTGCTGAATGAAAATATAAAGCATGTAGCTACTTTGTTTAATGAAAAACATTTTCAGCAGAAGTATGAAGAATAGAATACAACTTAAATACAAAGAATATTATCCAATTATATTACCCAAAATACTCATGGAACCCTGTGCATTGCTGTCTCCCTAAATGCCAAAACTCTGTTGAGAATACAAGAATAGATGAAATACTGGATTGCTCTCAATTACCGAGAGGGGAACAGATATGTTTAACAGTAATTGAAATAAAAGAGAGCCCAGAGTGGGGAGTAAGTCAGTGGGAGAAGGTTGGTTATAAAAAATCTTACCTGAGCCTACTTCTAGAAACTTGGCAGGTCTTCAGAAGGCCAGGAGGAATCCAGATTTCTTCTGAGAATCAGATCAAACTTTTCTCAGAACCTCCCAGGGGTTGAATGAGAAAACCATATTGGAATCCCTTTGATTTTTTTTTTCATTTAAAGTAGGCTTAGAAGATCCCAGGTTACTAATTTAAAAAGTAGACTATATGTTTCAGGGTATTTTGACTCTTCTGGTCTATATATCTGGCTAAATTTTTTTTAAGGAAAATCCATGATAAATTGGCTTAACCTTAACCCCAACTCTAAAGGTTAACTCCTAATATTAGGGAAAGTTTATGTATAAGTAAACTTTTCTTTTCTCTTCTCCATTCTTTGTTACGGTTATTCTAAATAAGCACTCCCAGTGGAAACTTCATATTTCTATTATTGCAGATATAATTCACAACTAAAAAGACTCTTACGTTTCAAAAACAAAAGAAGGAAAGAGAAAGTATAATTTTATGCATGCTTAGTTTTGCTCACCAACGTTTCTCTGAAAACCAGTTTATAAGTCTGCATGAACTCATAAGGAACCATTGATGAAAAGGCACATATATGTCCACTTAAGAAGAAAAAACCTGTTAGATGATATGGCACGATAATGAAATTAGTTGATTTAACATGCTGAGTCCTGTAGTGAGTATGTGACTATGTTTCTGTCTGTATATTTGGGTAGTTCTTAAGAGTGGAAGGAGCAGTGGAAAAAAACGAAAAGAAAAGAATCAGAGTCTTAGGTCTCAGTGAAATTGTGATGCTCCTTTTAGTATGTTGACCAATTGTAGACATTATCTGAAACTACATACATGATATTACAAAACATTAGCATGTTGAAAACACTGATAAGAAACGAAAGATATAATCTGTCTTTGCACCTCTCTTCTATGTTTGTTTGGTAAATATTCTGAGGAAATAAATTATTTAACTCTATTAGGCCAATTTTTCTTCCTTCTAACTAACTCTTTGGCAACAGAAGGATTCAGATAAATGTAGCTAGTTGTTTTAAGCCCTTTAAAGAAGATATTTAACATCTAAAAAAGTCTTTCAATTACTGTATAGGAAAGCCGAGAGCTTTTTAAAAAAGGAAAGAGGTTTTTCTTAAAAAGGAATAACGATTGGATGCATTTCTCATCAAAGTGAAGGATTCATAGCAGTGAATAAAAGTCTTCTACAAACTTTTACACAATGTACTGTGAAAATTCATTTCCTCCTTGTTGCTCTCTCTATTTTGGCTTCTTGCCCTACACAGCTAACGCATTTAGTTTTGTCAAATTGGAGAAAGCACAATACGTCATTTTGTACTTGAACTAATATTTGTGGAAAAGTGTATGCTCTTTTACTGTCCCACAATAAGAATAGTCTATAATCATTTTTTTACAAAATGATGAATACAATTAATTATGCATGATTTATATTTATTGTTTACGTGATTGGTAGAATTTCATCAGTGAGCTGAAAATCTTTAGTATTGTCGAAATATTTAAACGTGACCTAAAAAATTTAGAGAAGCTCACTGGGCATTTTAAGTACTTTTATATGGTCTCTATGATTTACTAGCTTCAGATAATTTATTTAATTAAAAGCAGATGAAACTTTAGCACAGTGGACAGGAGAGACGTAACTAGAAAGAGTCTGAAGAAGCAGTAGCTTCTAACTACACCTAGTTTTATATCTATGCGTTTAAAATATGATTGTTTTGTTCAAGTTGTTGTGCATAAAATTCCTATGGAAGAGAAAATAATGGTTCATCTTTCTAGATGTGAAATTAAAACCTTTCTTGCAGTGGGACAAAACTTCTCTTTCTGGTTAAAGATATATCAATTTAAACAAGATGATCTTTTTAAAGACTGCTTTGGTGTTTCCAAAGATTCTATTGTTTAATCCGCCAAGAAATTCTGTTTCTACATCAGTAGAAGTTTTAAAACTCCAACAGGACCATACTATTTCCTCAATAATAGCAAGGGAATTAACTTTAATGCAGTAAATTCACAAGAAACTCCTATGATAAAAAGATGCCTCTCAGTCCTATTATTTAATTGATCTTTTTGGAACAGTTCATTTGTACGCCAGGAAAAAAAATAATAAAGTAGGTTATTAAGTTCTTTCAAATGTATGAAAACAATGGTGACTAATACCCAGAAATCTTTTTATAAAAGGCTTGTGTGTTTGAACCGTCTAAATTCTAATCTCTAATAGGTGGTTCTGGGCTTACCATTATTATTATTTTAAGCCTAAAACTTCCTTGGTAGAATTGAAATAAATTTGATTTAAATTCCTTTTATTCACTTATGATTGCATGAAATGGATTTTACTTGGACAATGTAAAATATGTTAAATTTCAAAGCATTATACTTTACTGTTCATTTCCTGTCTAGTCATTTGGAGAAAGCCACACTGTGTGGCAGAAAAAACACCAATTGAGCAGTCAGGAGACATGGGTTCTAGCATTTTGACCTTGAATTAAACTTCAATTAGCTTCTTTGTGCCTCAGGGTCCATATCTGTTACATGAAGGAGTTGTCAGGGGTTGTGAATAAGCAGTCATAGCTAGATTCAGCCCACAGATCTGTTTAGCTTTACCCACATGGTATTTAAAAAAAATGAATGAAAATGGCTGTATCAATTCACACTCCCATCAGCAGTGCATGTGAGTCACAGTTACTCTAAATCCTCACGCATACATGATATCATCAACCGTTTTTTTTCTAGATATTTTGGTGTGTTTGTAGTCATATTTCATTAAGGATTTAATTTGCATTCCCCTGATGACTAATAAAGTTAAGTGTCTTTTCATGTATTTCTCGGGCATTTGGATAGCCCATTGTGTGAGGTCCTTGTTTGATTTTTTTTTCCTTTGGCTTATTTTTTTTTTTTTTTGAAGTTGGAATGTCTGTTTTTTTCTTCTTGATGTGTTAATGAATTCTTTAGATATTCTAGATATGAGTCTTTCTTTGGATAAATGAATTCAAAGCATGTCCTCTTACTATGTCTTGCCTTTTCATTCTCTTAAAGATGACTTTAGATAATCTTAAATTTTCAAATTTAGTAAAGTTTGATTTTCAACCTTTTCCTTTATAGTTAGTATTGGTTTAAATTTTTGTTTAAGGAATATTTTCCTCCTCCAAGTTTATCAAAATAAGTTTCCTTTGTTATCCTCTATATGCTGTATCTATGAACTATCTGGGTTACTTTGTAGATACTCCTTGGTGCATATGCTGTGATTTAGTACTTCAGTTTCAAGGTATATCTCCAATAAAAATGCACACATTTGTGCACCAAGTAAAATGTACAAGAATGTTTATAGCAGTGTTATTTGTAATGCCCCCAAATTGGAAGAAACTATTCATCAGCTTTGAAATGGATTGTGATATATTTTTGCAATAGAATAGTACACAGCATGGAGAAAGAATGAACTACCATTACATGGATCAACATGGGCAAATTTCACAGGTATAATATGAAGTGAAAGAAGCCATAACCAAAAGAGTAAATGCCGTGTGATTTTACATATATAAAATTCAAAACTAGATGTAATGATTATGAAGACTGATAACTGAATAGTGGTTACCTTTCGGATAAGCAAAGGTTAAGGCTTGAGGACAGGCATCAGGAAGATATCCAAATGTCTGATAATGTTCTGTATCTCTCTGTAGTGTGTTCAGAGTTCTGTAAACTTGATAAAAATTCATCAACGTTTACACACAAAATCTGCCCTCTCAATCATTATAATGTATTAAGAAAAGTAAATACTTACTAAAGCTAATATTTTAGACATATATAAATATAAGAATATCATTGATATATGGAATAGAACTAAGATACTAGTTCAGAGTAATCTTTATCAATACATGTCTATATTTTTATAAAGTTCCTAGTAAGTCTCACTTCTCCTACTTTTCTTTTCTTTTCTTTTCTTTTTTTTCTTTTTTGAGACAGAGTCTCACTCTGTTGCCTGGGCTACAGTGCCGTGGTGTCAGCCTAGCTCGCAGCAACCTCAAATTCCTGGGCTCAAGCAATCCTTCTGCCTCAGCCTCCCAAGTAGCTGGGACTACAGGCATACCTGGCTAATTTTTCCTATATATTTTTAGTTGTCCAGCCAATTTCTTTTTATTTTTCATGGAGACGGGGTGCTGCTCTTGCTCAGGCTGATCTCAAACTCGTGAGCTCAAATGATCCCCCCACTTTGGCCCCCCAGAGTGCTAGGATTACAGGCATGAGTCACCACACCCGGCCTCTACTACTTTTCTTGCACAATTAAAGCAGTTTATTCTTAACTTAATACCCTACTTTTGATCATGCTGCCTGCCTATTTAGAAATCTTTGATAATTTCCCTCCACCTATAAACTGCAAATCTTAAACATTTAAAGTATCTATAACATGATGCTGGAAGTGTGTGGAAAGTAACCAATATATATCGAGGACCAATTATACGCCAAGTGCATTAAATTGGTCACTTTAGTGAATTTAACTCTTACATTAACTTTACAAGTTAAATAATACTATTTCATATTTTATGTTGAAGTGACTGAGTTTCCACATAGTCTGAAGTTACTCAGTTTATGGAGAATAGGAACAAGATAAAAACATAGATCTCTAACGCTCTAAAAAAAATACTACTTTTACTACACCTTGGAGCCCCTATACTCACATGTATGTATCCAATCTATATTATCAACAATTGTTCATCTTCCTAAACTCATCATTTCAAACTAACTTAGTTAAAAATCTGCCTCCCTCAATCTTAAACTTACTTATCTCCTAATTTTTCCTTATTCTAATGTCCTTAGAGATGTGGAGTGTTGTCTTTTTTATTTTCTGTCTGCGTATATGTTATTCATTTATGCAGATCACTTTTGAGTCCACCTTTATTCTAAAGCTTTGCCTAACCGCTAGAGTCATAATAATCTTTTTCTCCTCTGAATGCTTAACTGTAATTATTACTGGTTATAAATCATTCATTATGTATAAAATTGCATTTTTCTGTGTTACCTTGAAATATTATTTATATTCAGTTATTTCTTTTCTTTCCTTTTTTATTTAAAAAAATTTAGAAGGTAAAAGTGATTTTCGTTATGTGAATAAAAGTTATGTTAAAGTCAGGACTTTCAGTGTACCTATCACCAGAATAGTGTATATTATCCTTGACAGGTAGAGTTTTATCCCTCTCCCGCTTCCAACCTCCCCTCTTCTTAGTTTTCCATGCCCATTACTGCTCTTTATGGCTATATATATCTTTTGTTTAGTTTCCACATATAAATGAGAACATGTGTTATCTGTTTTTCCATTCCTGAGATAATTTCACTTGGGATAATTGTCTCTAGTTCCATCCAAGTTGCTGCGAAGACATTATTTCATTCCTTTTTATGGATGAGTAATATTCCACGGTGTGTGTATGTATATTAAATTTTCTTTATCCTTTCATCAGTTGATGGGCACTCAGGCTGATTCCACATCTTTGCTATTATGAATTGAGCTGTAATAAACATTAGGGTATAAGCCTCTTATTTATAAAATGACTTCTTTTCTTTTGGGTAGATACCCAGTAGTGGGATTCTTGGATCAAAAGGTAAGTCTACTTTTAGTTCTTTGAGGAATCTTCATACTTCCTTCCATAGTGGTTGTACAGTTTACATTTCCACCAACAATGTATAAGCATTTCCTTTTCACTGCAACTGTACCAATGTCTATTATTTTTTGACTTTTAATAACGCTGATTCTAGTAGGGGCAATGTGGTATCCTATTGTGGTTTCAATTTGCATTTCCCTGATGTTTAGTGCTATTGAAAATTTTTTTCATATATTTGTTGGCCATTTGTCTATCTTCTTTTGAGAAGAGTCTGTTCATGTCTTTTGCCCATTTTTTGGTGCTGTTATTTGTGTTTTTCTTCCTGATTTGTTTGAGTTGTTTGTAGATTCTGGATATTAGCCCATTGTTGGATGTATAGTTTGTGATTATTTTCTCCCATTATATGGGTTGTCTATTTACTCTATTGATTATTGCCTTTATTGTGCAGAAACATTTTAGTTTAATTAAATCTGATTTATTATTTTTATTTTTGCTGTATTTACTTTTGAGGTCTTACTCATAAATTATTTGCCTAGACCAATGTCTACAAGAATTTTCCCTACATTTTCTTCTACAATTTTTATGGTCTCAGGTCATACATTTATATCTTTAATCCATCTTGAGTTAAAAATTTTGTATATGATGAGAGAGGGAAAAATCCAGTTTCATTCTTCTGCACATGGTTATACAGTTTTTCCAGTACTATTTATTGAATAGGGCATCCTTTTCCCAGTGTAAGTTTTTGTCTGCTTTGTCAAAAATCAGTTGGTTGTGGCAATACAGTTTTATTTTTGGGTTCTCTATTCTGTTCCATTGTTCTATATATCTACCTTGATACCAATACCATCCTGTTCTGGTTACTATAGCCTTGTAGTATAAATTGAATTCAGGTAATGTGATGCCTCCAGATTTGTTCTTTTTTTCAGAATTGCTTTGGTTATTTGGGCTCTTTTTTTGGTTACATATGAAGTTTAGGATTATTTTTTCTAGATCTGTGAGAAATAACATTGGAACTTTGATGGGAATTGCATTGAATCTATAAGTCACTTTGGGCAGTAAGGATATTTTAACAGTGCTGATAGTTCCAATCCATGAGCATGAGATGTTTTCCCATTTGTTTGTATCATCTATGATTTTTTTTCATCAGTGTTTTGTACTTCTTCTTGTAGAGATTTTTCACCTCCTTGGTTAAGTATATTGCTAGGTATTTTATGTTCTTTGTAGTGACTGTAAATGGTATTGAGTTCTTAATTGTTATTAGTATATAGAAATGCTATTGATTTGTGTATATTAATTTTGTAACCTAAAATTTTACTAAATTTTTCAATTCTAGGAGTCTTTTGGTGGAGTTTTTAGAGTTTTCTAGATAAAAGAAATTATCATTGGCAAATAGGATTGTTTGAACTCTCTTTTCTGATTTGGATGTCTGCTATTTCTTTCTCTTGCCTGATTGCTTTGCCTAGGACTTCCAGTACTATGTTGAATAAAAGTGGTGACAGTGGGCATCCTTGTCTTCTTCTGGCTCTTAAAGAGAATACATTCAGCTTTTCCCCATTTAGTATGATGTTGGCTATGGGTTTGTCATATATGGCTTTTATTATTTTGAAGCATGTTCCTTCTATGTCTAGTTTGTTGAGGGTTTTTATCATGAAGAGATACTAGAGTTTATTGAATGCTTTTTATGCATCTATTAAGGTGATCATATGGTCTTTGTTTTTCATTCTACTTATGTGGTGAGTCACATTTACTGATTTATATATATTGAATCATCCTTGCATTCATGGGATGAATCTGACTTGATCATGGTGGATTATTTTTTTGATATGCTGTTGAATTCAGTCTGCTAGGGGAACAGGGGAGATGCAGTATGCAACACTATTAAAGGCTCTTGGTGCATCTGCCCCTCTCCTACCTGTTCAAGCTTCCAGAGTAGGACCTGAGCACACCATCCAGGGATCCATCCCTGTCTTCACCAAGACACAGAGATCCCAGTGGTGGAGAACAAGTGTACTGTATCTTCTATCTGTTTTGTGCTGAGAGAAGAGGGCCAAGATGAGAAGGAATCAGCATAAAGTCTCTGGCAACATGAAAAACAGTCTGTCTGCACATGCCCAAAGGATCACAATAGCCCCCCAGCAATTAATTCCAACCAAAAGGAAATTGTTGAAATTACAGATATGGAATATAGATTATGGATGGCAAGTAAGATAAACAGAATTGAGAAGACGGTAGAATACCATCTCAAAGAAACCAAAAATATAGTTCAGGGCATGAATGAAAAATTTCTAAAGAGATAGATAACATTAAAAAAGAGATAATAGAACTTAAAGAAATGAAAGAGTCATTTAGGGAATTTCAAAATATAGCAGAAAGCTTTAACAACAGACTAGAACAAGCAGAAGAAAGAATTTCAGAGCTTGAAGACAAGAATTTCAAAGTTACCCAGTCAGTAAAAAGTGTGTGTGTGTGGGGGATACGAATGAACAGTTATTGCAAGAAATATGAGATTATGAAAAATGAACAAATATAAGAATTACATTTATCTTTGATGGAGAAGAAGAGAAAGCAATACACATGGAAAACTTATTTGAGAGAATAATAGAGGAAAATTTCCCGGATACCGCTAGAGGTTTAGGTATATAGATATGGGATGATCATCAAACACATGGAAGATTCATTGGAAATAGGACATCACTGAGACATATAGTCAACAGCCTAACCAAAATCAAAGTAAAGGAGAAACTCCTACAAGCTGTGAAATGAAAGCAACAAGTTACCCACCAAGAAAACCCACCATACTAACGGCAGACCTCTCAGCAGAGACCTTCCAAACCTAAAGGAATTGGAGACCCATTTTTAGACTTCTTAAACAGAATAACTGCCAGCCAAGAATTTTATATTCTACAAATCTAAGTTTCATAAATGAAGGATAAATAAAATCTTTTCCAGATAAACAAATGCTAAAAAAAACTTATCACCACTATACCTACCCTTCAGGAAATGCTTAAAAGTGCTCTTGATACCCACCAATATAAAAACACCCCAAAGTTAAATAAAGCTCACAAATCTTATCAAACAGTAGCATAAGGGAGAAAACAAAGCAATTAGGTATCATTCAATATGAAAACAGAACAGAATCTCACATATCAATACTAACATTGAATTTAAATGACCTTAATGCTCCATTTAAAAGATATTCGCTGGCTGAATGGATGAAAATGCACACTCCGAGTATCTGCTGTCTCCAAGAAAACCATCTAGCTCACAAGGGTATTCACAGACTCAAGGTAAAAGGATGGAAAATGAATATTCTAGACAAATAGAAACCAAAAGTGATGATGAATAGCTATTCTCATATCAGATAAAATAGACTTTAAATAAACAATGGTTAAAAAAAGGCAAAGATGGTCAATATATAATGATAAAGGGAGCAATTCAGGAAGAAGACTCAATGATCCTAAATATATATGCACCTAACACAGGAGTTTTCAGATTATTAAAATAAATTCTACTAGATCCGAACAAAGAAATAAAGAACATCATAATTGCTGGGGATGTCGACACTCCACTAACAGAACTGGACAGACCATTGAAGCAGAAAATCAGCAAAGAAACACAGGACTTAACCAGGACTCTAGAAGAAATGGACCTAACTGACATCTACAGAACGTTCTACCACAAAGCTGCAGAATATACATTCTTCTTATCAGCACATGGGAAATTTTCCAAGATAGGTCATATATTTGCCCACAAAACAAGTGTCAGCAAATTCAGAAAAATTAAAATTATTCCATGTATCTTCTCAGATCACATTGGAATAAAACTAGAAATCAATTTCAAGAGGAGCTCTCAAATCTGCACAAAGTCATGGAAATTAAACAACTTGCTGCTGAATGATCTTTGGGTCAATGATGAAATTAAGATGGAAAGCTCCTAAATATAGAGAATATGTTTATACTTTTTCATCTCTTCCCTTAAAAGTATTTACAAATAATGGAAATTGAAGTACAGCCTAGAAAGAGGTACTGTATCCACTGGAGTTTATTGGTCTAGGGAAAAATAAATTTTTTGGGGTCAGTTTTACATAAATACAATTATGCTTTTATTCAGATAGGTAAATATATGGAATGTAGATAGATCAATAACTTTGAGATTTTTCAAATTTATTTTTAAAAATCTTCCTTAACACCTATTTACTCTTCCATTCATTCCCATCTATCTTCCAACTCCATCAGTACACTAATATAGATTGCTCTTCTCAAGATCCACAGCAAGCACACTGGCCTCACCTTATTTGGCACCTCAGTAGTTTTCACCGCATTTGACCACTTTTCCTTCTAGAACACTATTCACTCTATTTCTACTGCAAAACACTCTTGATTTTTTCCCCACTTCATCGACTACTCCATCACAGTCTCCGTTGCTTGATCTTCTTCCTCTATCTTAACTCTTGATGTTGGAAGTCATTGGATCATTTATTCTTTTATTCAAAAATATTTATTGTGCATCTACGGCATACCTGTCATACAGGCACTGGAGACACATAAATGAAAAATATTTTCAATATCTGCCTTCATGGAATTTTTAAGATTTAATTATTTTTAGAGCAGTTTTAGGTTGACAGCAAAATTGAGGGAGGTACACTCTTTGCCCAAAGATACACATAGACTTCCTCCTTATCAACATCTCCCATCAGATTGGTACATTGATTGCAGTTGATGAACCCACATTGACACATCATTATCATCCAAAGTCTGTAGTTTACATTAAGTTTCACAGTTGGTGTTGTACATTATATGACTTTGGACAAATGTATAATGACGTGTATCCACCATTATAGTATCCTACAGAGTATTTTCACCGCCCTAAAAATCTCTGCTCTGCCTATTCATCCCTCCTTCCCTCCAACCCTTAGCTACCACTGATCTTTTCACTACCTCCAAGGTTTTGGCTTTTCTAGAATGTCATATAGTTTAATCATACAGGATGTAGCCTTTTCAAATTGACACCTTTTGCTTGCTAATATGCAGTTAAGGTTTCTCAATGTCTTTTCATGGTTTGACAGCTCATTTCTTTTTAACACTGAATAATATCCATTTCCTGGATGTACCATAATTTATTTATCCATTCATCTACTGAAGAACATCAGGTTGATTTCAAGTTTTGTCAATTATGAATTAGGATGCTATAAATATTTGTGTGTAAGTTTTTTGGGGGACATAAATTTTCACCTCTTTTGGGTAGATACCCCCGTGGAATTTTGATGGAGGGAGATGGTAGTCAAATAATAAAATACAATGGGTTCAATGTTGATACATAACATGGAGAAAAAAAAAATCAGGATAAGGAGGAGTGAAAGGATTGGGGCTGGTAGTTACATGATTTGTGAGGCCTAGTGTAAAATAAAAATACAGGGCCCTTGCTTAAATACTGTTTAGAATTTCAAGACAGCAGCAGAAGAGCATTAAATCAAGTATTGGGCTCTTTTAAGACTGTCTATACAAGGATCGCCCTGGGTGGTTGCAGGAATCGCTGAAGTAATATGTGAACGTAGACTTGAAGGAGGTGTGGAATGGAGGCATGCAAACCTGCAGGAAAAGAGTGTTCCAGACTGAAGGAACACCAACAGTAAAGGCCGTGAGGCATGAATATATCTGGCAGATTCAAGCAGTAGTGAGGTGAGCAGTGTGGCTGGCTCCATCGAATTCCAAGATTTAGAAGTGGATGAGGTAGAGCCTTATAGGCCAGTGTAAGGGATTCAAGATTTAATTTGAGGAGAGTTTAGAGCACATTTCTCCTAACTTTCCATAGTATCATCTTGTTCCAATGTTAAAGAATAGATTGTAGGAGGCAAGAGTGAAAATAGGTGGGAGGTGACTGTGACTTGAAATATTCCAGATGAGAGATTACTCTGTAGTAATAAAAATTAGGTAGAGAGAAGTAGCTGAACATATTGGACATGTCAAGTCCTAACTGACATCTTCCTTTGGATTTCTCATAGATATTTCAAATGTACCGTGTCCGATAAATAATTTTTGATATTCTCTCCCAATTTGTTTTTCCTCAATCTTTCCCTTATAAGAAATTGGCATCAGCATTCGTTTATTTGTCTAACCCCAAATCATTGATTCTTATTCTTCTATGATCTCACACCCATCTCATTAGTCAGCAGGTCTTATTACTTATAGCCAGAATAGAGATCTTAAACCCATTTATCCCTATCCACCTTCAGTGACATTTCAATCACCCAAGCCTGGACCGCAATAACCTCCTAGCTATTCCCTCCACTTTCACTCTCATTGTATATAGTAGTTCAAGTATTTATTTTAAGGTGTAAATAAGATTATATCTCTTCTCTAATTAAGACCCTCCAATAGTTTCCCCTTGTATTTTTAATACGGTTACAACTGCTTACCGTGTTCTGCAAGGTGCTGCATGATCTGATCTTGTCCTTTTCTGGCCCTGTTCCTGGTCCCCTGTTCAGCCTCATGATCCTCCACATTAGCTCATTATTTACTACTCACAGTATTCTTCTGACAACTTCTACACAAATATCTACTCTATCGCAATAGTAGTAATTTATAGCAGGCAAAATCTAAGAGAAAAGATTTTTCATCGAAAGCAAGTGTTTGCTAATTCAAACTTTAGTTATTTCTGAGGCCATAAGCATTCTATGAAGTGGAGGTAATTAATTTATTTTATATCTGAGACTTTAGTTCATGTTGTATTTTCCAAATATATAGTACTACAGAAACAGTTAATATTATTTTCTTCTTTACCTCATGAAGATCTTATAATATTCCTAAAATATAAAATATTTGCCATAGCTATACTTTTTATTTTAGTGACACTCAACTTGAGAATAGTTTAAATAGCAATAGATGGTCTTACAAATAATATATTTTATAATAATTATGCATTTTTTTCAGATTAGTGATTTGGGGACACACTAATCAACAACTCTGAGGTGAAATATAATTTTGTGGACATAGCAGTAAAGTTTCATGAAGAACTAGGGAAAATATTGTCTCAAACATTTGCACATTGGCCATGTATTGGTACATAGTATTGTATTTAGGAAAATAGTTTTTGTTTTATCAAATTCTTTTCCTTTCCATTTGCACTTTTAAGTATTGAAGGGAAAATTTTTGAAGTTGGGATGACTTTAACCTCAGTTTTCCTCACAAGGCAAAAAAAAAAAAAAAAACTGCCTTCTGAAAGGTCTTTATCTTCATCTCTATTAACACATACGTTAAAACACTGGAAGATTCATAGGGCAACAAGAAAATGTGAAGCCAAAGCCAAACATTTGATTATTTCCATATCCATTGTCACCTTATTAGATAGCGATTATACTTTTTATTCTTTCAGGTCAGCAGAAGTCTGGAAAGGAACCCATACTAAATAGCTGAATATGCCCAATCTGTACCTCCCAGAAACTCTAAAAGACCCATAGCAAAACAGGGGTGATTTGGTGGAAATGACTCCACTTGTGGGATAGGACTGATAACTTCCAGGAAAGTTTTACCTTGTGACATTCAGGAAACATTTATCAAACATACATTATCAAAAGGATGTGAGAATCGCAATGATTAAAGACAGCTACTGCCCTAAAAGAATTCACAGTCTAATGGGGAATGTGATAAGCAAACATATAATGGTAAACATACAATGGTAATGTTATTTAATAAGTGGGATAGAAGATGGAGGAGCGTCTAGTCCATCCAGTCTAGGGAAGGTGAGTTCAAGAAAGTCTTGAATGAGATGATGATAATAATGGACAAAATATTAAGAAAAAGAGATGTGGAGAAGGAGTAGTTCATTTGAAATAGTGTAAAGCAACTTGGGGTAAAAGAATATGGTACATTTGGGAGATAGGATTTTCACTGACAGGCAAGAATGTCATAATAGTGTAGTGTGGAAGAGGTTCAAAAAGCTAAGTTCTCCAAATCAAGTAACTTCCTCCTTATTTGAACATTCTCCTTTTGGTTGGGACTAAAGGCATATTCTTAAGGGTATTTCTGTCTTGGCTTTCTTAGAATGAGGGTGCTCTGAAAAGCACCCTTGTCTCCAGCTACCCACTTTGGAAAAGGGGTAAAATTCAAGGTACAAAAGCATATGCTGGCCTTCAGCTGTTTCCCTATTATTCTACTCTGATAGTTTAAATATTTCTTCCTATAATGTTTCCATTCAAATAGTAACAAGTCAGAACATACACTAAAAGGGATACTTTACTGTTGTGAAGTCTATAATAATAAGATTACACATTTCAACACCTAAATATGACACTTTTATTAAAGAATCACAGTAGGAAAAAATGAAATTTGAACTCGTTCTCCTTTTAAAGTTCCCATGCTTTTTTGGAAAGCATGCTGCACTTTCACTGAAAATTATACTTTGATCTTCAGTAGGTATAGATATTCTGCACCCTGCTTGTGCTTAAGACAATGCAACATGTTTGTTTTATCATTACTACTAATCCTGCTTTGATTTCTTTGAACTGTTGGCAACAGGTAATTCAACTTAAGTCTTTTCTAGACAGGTTTTGTTCTTTATTGGATGATAAAATTTCTCTAGTATTAACACCTATAAAGACAGTCTACTTTCCCCTTTCCTTTTCTAATTATCGGATATACTGTTACATTGCATCCAAGAAACTAATTTAACATTTTAATTGAGGAAGAACATATTAATTTAAGCAACTTGTGATCTTTCCTAAAAAAGAGAAGTTCAAAAAGATGGTCAAAAAGTTAACACCAAACTTCTAGAATTTTTTTAAAAATAATACTTTTTAGGAAATAGCTTCTGGGTGTCCCATTCATATGTATTTTTCTTCATTTTATTAATATATTTGATTTGGTTGTACCATAGACATACCAGGAAATTCTGACATAAAATACCTTACAAAATGAATTATATTCTGTGTTAAAATATCAATGAAAACTTGGCAAAAATATACTGTAATGAGCATGGATAAACATGCTTTTAGATTTTTCTAAATCAGTCCCATTTTTCAAAATGAAATTTCAATGAATTTCAAACTTAAATGTCATTTATCCTAAGATTTTCCAGGCAATATATATTTGTGCAAACACCTGGCAAAATTCTAGATACCACATCTGGTATGTGTGGATGAAATTCATTAGACTAAGTCTTCTAAGCATAGATGTTTGCCAAGCTTTGATATGACAAGCACTTATTCCCGATAGCAGCCATTTATTCTTTGCCAGTTCGTAAATGCTTCCTTCTAGCAGTGGATTGCATTTCCGCTGGCATTTGAAGCACTGGCGACCACATCAGTATATATTAGAATACATGTGCAGAGAGATTACTATAAATCCAAAGCAACCAAATGGGAGTTGCAGTTTGCAGAAGATTGTTGAGCTAAAAGTTAACAGAGTACTTTTGCCTTTACGGAGAGAGTTCTAAGAAGGGAAGGAAGTACACACACATTTCTGAAGGGTCATTTCTTGAGTATTTGATTACAGACAAAAATAGGCTTACTTGAAAGGTCTTTTATAAGGGGAAAGATAGGAGACAGACTAGTCTGATAACAGAAAAAATTCTGGTTTCTACTTTGGGGTCTCCCAATAAGCAACTGGAAAATGTTCTGCATTTTTTTCAAGTGGCCATGTAAGCTATTGGTTATCATGGAAGCTATTTGCAGATACGATTTAGGTGTTAGGAAGAAGAGTTGACAAGGAAATGATTTGCTTTAAAGTGGTCCTAAACAAAACAATGAATACAAGATACCCATTGTTAAGTTGTCTTTCTCACTCTATGTCTTGAATGGATTGAGCCT
The DNA here is from genome assembly GCA_004363605.1 of Indri indri. NCBI lineage: Eukaryota > Metazoa > Chordata > Mammalia > Primates > Indriidae > Indri > Indri indri. The sequence goes on from RJWJ010000032.1 coordinate 257,338, forward strand.
CTACTACTAAAGTAACAAATGCTGATAGAATTCTTTATTTGTAAAAGTAGTGTAATGAATCTATAACAGATGGGAACAAAGAAAGTAAATACATACCTACACACACATGTATACGTGCACACACACACACACACACGCATACACACACACACACATACACACACAAAGGCTAAACTATAAAAAATACTTCTATCACTAGCCAAATAGTAAAAATAATTATTATAAGTTTTGGAATGTATATCATCAGTGATTAAGTTTGATCCAGTCATTTATTATTCCTAAATATTCTCTGTAAAAGTATAAAGCCAATTTGTCTCCATTCTTATAAAGATGACTTTTGTGTACACTCCCAAGTCATTCCAGAAAATAGTTCTTTTTAGCCTCTACATGGTTTATTTAATTACTTAGAAAGGTCATTACAAAAGTATTTGTAATGCCAATAGACATACATGTGTGCTTTGTTTAGATCCAAAGTCTATGGTTATGTTAAAGTTAAGGAATAGGGCGATTTCATATGTGAGACAATGTTGAATTTTAAGGAAGGAGTTTAAATAATGCCTACTGTTGTCACTGGATATGAAATAGCTAGTTAAATAAGATTGGGCTTGACACAACATGAAGTACAATGCTATCATAAATTATCTTAGACTCACTAGGGAGATTTTGTTTATATCCAATGCCAAAATAACAAGTTGTGTAAGTAAAACAACTGTCAATTTAGTGAAAATGCCACTCATATTTGGTGTTTGACCCAAATTATCCAGCAAATTAAATAAAAACACAACCAGATAGAATTCAATTATGTATTATCAATTTGATATTGATGGTGTACAGATCAAAACTCTCACAAATTCATAAAAGCATATAAATTTTTTGCTATGGTGAAAATTACAAAAGTCCTAGAAACTTATGTTTAAAATCTAATCTTTGAGGAAATAATTTTTTAAACCTACTCCCACACTGGCTGGGTCAACTTTGTCCAGAAATAGCTGCATCATGTAGCTATCACTTAAGGCTCTGAGGATATTCTAGAGAGCCACTCAGAAATTTGTAAGCACAAAAGGTGATGTGGTTACTGCATTAGTTACAAAGTCAAACAAACACTCACACAAAACTCAGAATTTTGTTTCGTGGAAAATTCCATTTAATGAATCATAGATGCTGGTCATTATTTGATGTTAACTCAGAGCCATTTCAAGTTTTTATCCCAGTTTCAAGTGAATCTCATGTTCTAGAATACATTTTATGGAAAAATGCAATAATTAAGGGTTCTAATATTAGATACTAGAGTATTTCAAAAATAATAAAACTTCTTAGATAAATGCAGTTTGGATATGGCAGAATGAGAAATCTATGTATCAACATTTGGCGATCTACATTCTCTTAACATTAGTGAAGACTGAAATGTGAAGTACCCCCCAAAAGAGAAGGTAGCCCACATAATTTACATATAGCTTTTCATAATTTATTGACCAAAAATAGTTTTCAATTTCTGTCTTCATGTATCCCAGATTCTCTGCACTACAAAATTAAAACAGTTGTCAGGTAGTAGGAAATCGAAATACCTTTGAATTCAAGAGTTCTCCTTCTAATCCTTCTTTAATTGGAAGGTACACGTGAGGCTGCTCTTTCGTTTGATAACCTATGCCAGGAGGCAGTGGCTTCCTTTGATTATTGCTGCTAATATTGAATATAGTTAAAGTCCTATTATATAATATCATACTCTAGACCCTCTTAGGTAAGTTTTCCTCCATTTCTTTCAAGAAAAAATAAGGGTATGTGATTTGAACTATATCAATTTATTACTTCCATAACTATCATTCTTCTTCTATTTCCTCCCCTTCTTCTCTTCTAGCCTCAAATGAAGAAATCATTAATTTCCTTTTCAAGGATAATACCTCCACCTGCATTTTGACTCAGTCTCCCAACAGTTTTCTACCATTTTCTGAATTATCTCCCATCTTTCCAGTTTTCAACATCTCACTCTGTATTTGCCACTTTCACCAACATTACAAATAATCTCAGATTTTTAAAAATTCAAATGGCAACATTAAGCAAAGTAAGAACCATCACTATCACCAAAAAAAACACAACAATGAAAAAATTTTCACCCTTATCCTGACCCTCATTCTGACCTTCTATTTAACTTCTAATCTGTGTATTTCCTTTTTTCTCATTGTCTGGTCAGTTTTGAACCTATTAATCTATTACATCTCGACTTTTATCTGTTTTACTTCACTGAGGCTGCTTTGTTGCATTTAACCTAAATAACCCTTCCATTTTGCATGTTTTTTTCTGAGCAGACTCACCCAGTTCCATAACTTTAACTATCCCCTCCAGACTGATAATCTTTATCTCTAGAGCCAAACTTATACATCCCACTATTTGTTGTGTTATCTCCAACTAGATGTTCTAAGACTGCCTCGAATTAATACATCTACAAGACTGACTTCATCATCTTTTGCTCCAAATCTTCTTCTCTACTGGATTGTCTACATTTGTTAACAGCCTCATTTTTCACCCAGTAAACCAGTCAGAAAACTGAGTCTTGGACTAAACAATTTATTTCTTCTTATACCCTACATACAATTAGCCTTCAAGTCTTTAAAATATGGCATCTTTAACATAGCTTTATGCATCAGTCTTCTAGCAATACAACATCTTTCCTATCAGTTTTCTATAGTGATGCCAAAGTAGTCTTCCTAAAAGGTTCATATCTCATCTGGCTACTCTCTGCTTGAAACCATTCAGTAAGTCTACTGCCTCCCAGAAAAAACACACAAAGAATGCTGTTTCTGATGTATGTTCTGCTCATCTACAGCTCTGTACCACAGCACATTCTTATCTTTACCTTTAAGATTCCTACACCCAATACATGCATTCATTTTTTTTTAATACTGAGTATCTAATTTTAATAGTCACCTCAGAACTCATCAATATGACAAGGTGCAATTGAAAGGAACTTTTGGGTACAACAAACCCAAGTTGTAACATGGTTCTGCATCTTAATAGTTATTGAATTTAATCAAATTTTCTTGAGGTTCAAGAATCTGTTTTTATATGCAAAATAAGGATAGTAAGGCTTCCATAATATAGTTATTATGAGGAGCAAATGGGATAATAGACGCAAAGTACTTACCAGGATAGCTGGTGTTATTTAACAAATGCTAGTACTGTCTTACTCCCTTTCCTAATGCAGGCTTACCTTGTTTTATTGTGCTTCACTTTACTGTGCTTTGCAAGTATTGTGATTTTTACAAATTGAAGGTTTGTGGCAAGCTTGCATAAAGCAAGTCTATCAGGGCCATTTTTTAAAGCATGTCCTCACATTTTATCTCTGTGTCACATTTTGGTAATTTTCACAATATTTCACAACTTTTCACTATTATTATATTTTTATGGTGATCTGCAACCATTGATCTTTGATGTTACTGTTGTAATTGTTTTAAGGCGCCACGAACTGCAACCACGCAAGATGGCAAACTTAATTGATAAATTCCATGTGTATTCTGACTGCCCTACCAACTGGCCATTCCCTGTTTCTTTCCCTCAACAAGCCTACCTGTTCCCTGAGACACAACGATATTGCAATTAGGCCAATTAATAACCCTACAATAGATTCTAAGTGCACAAGTGAAAGGAAGAGTTGTAGGTCTTTCACTTGAAATAAAAAGCTAGAAATGATTAAGCTTACTGAGGAAGGCATGTTGAAAGCTGTGATAGGTGGAAAGCTAGGCTTCTTGTGCCAAACAGTTAGCTAAGTTGTGAATGTAAAGGAAAAGTTCTGGAAGGAAATTAAAAGTGCTACTCCAATGAACACAGGAATGATAAGAAAGTGAAACAGGCTTATTGCTGTTATGGAGAAAGTTGTAGTGGTCTGAATAGAAGATCTAACTAGCCATAATGTTTGCTTAAGCCAAAGTCTAATCCAGAGTGAGCCTCTACCTGTCATCAATTCTATGAAGGCTGAGAGGCCTAAGGAAGCTGAAAAAGGTTGGTTCATGAGGTTTAAGGAAAGAAGCCATCTCTACAACATAAAAGTCCAAGGTGAAATAGCAAGTGCTGATGGAGAAGCTGCAGCAAGTTATCCAGAAGATCTAGCTAAGGTCATTGGTGAAGGTTGCTACATTAAACAATAGGTTTTCAATAGAGAAAAATCAGCCTTCTATTGATAGGACATGCCATATAGGACTTTTATAGCCAAAGAGAAGTCAATGTGTGGAGTCATTGGCAGGCTGACATATTGACTGTTGTTAGGGGTTAATGCAGCTGGTGACTTGAGGTTGAAGCCAATGGTCATTTACCCATTCTAAAAATCCTAGAGCCCTTAAGAATTATGCTGAATCTAGTCAGCCTGTGCTTTATAAATGCAACTATAACCAATGTCATTTTTTAATTAATTGGAAAAAAAAATCCTAAAAATCATAGGAAACCAAAAAGAGCCCAAATAGCCAAAGCAATTCTAAGCAAAAAGAACAAAAGTGGAGGCATCAGATTACCTGACTTCCAATTATACCACAAGGCTTTAGTACCCAAATCAGCATGGTACCAGCATAAAAGTAGATACATGGACCAATAGGAAAGAATAGAGAATCTAGAAGTAAAATTAGACAAGGCACGGTGGCTCTCACCTGTAATCCCAGCACTTTGGGAGGGCAATGCTGGAGGATCACTTAAGGCTAGGAGTTTGAGACCTGGGCAATATATTGAGACCCTGGATCTACAAAAAATAATAATAATAAAAAAAATTAGTGGTACATGGTTATGTGTGCCTTTAGTCCTAGTTACTGGGAAGGCTGGGACAGGAAGATCACATGAGCCCATGAGTTTGAGGCTTCCACAATTGGGCCACTGCATTCCAGCCTGGGTGACAGAGTGAGACCCTGTCAAAAAAAAAAAAAAAAAAAAAAAAAAAAAAAAAAAAAAAGAAAGAAAAAAACAAAGAAAGAAAGAAAGAAAGAAAGAAAGAAAGAAAAGAAAAGAAATCAAATCATATACCGACAATCAACTGATCTTCAACAAAGCAGACAAAAGCATACACTGGGAAAAGGACACACTATTCACTAAATGGTGCTAGGAAAATTGGATAGCTGTATGTAGAGGAGTGAAACTAGACCCCTATCTCTCACCAGATACAAAAATTAACTCAAGGCAGATTAAAGACTTAAATGTAAGACTGAAACCATAAAAATTCTAGAAGAAAACCTAGGAAAAATTCTTCTGGACATTGGTCTAGAGAAAGAATTTATGACTAAGACCTAAAAAGCAAATGCAACAAAACTAAAAATAGACACACTGGACTTAATTAAACTAAAAAGCTTCTGCACAGCAAAAGAAATAATCAAAAGAGTAGATAACCTACAGAATGTGTCTGAATTGCTGCAATCTCATGATAAAATGTAAATAGGTGAAGAGTTACTTCTTATGGAAGAGCAAAGTGTTTTTCTGAGATGAAATCTACACTTGATGAAGATGCCATGGACATTGTTGAAATGTTAACAAAGGATTTAGAATATTACATAAACTTAGCTGATAAAGCAGTGGAAGTGTTTGACAGGATTAACTTTAATTTTGAAAGCAGTTCTACTGTGGGTAAAATGCTATCAAACAGCATCACATGCTACAGAGAAATCTTTCATGAAAACAAGAGTAAGTCAGTTTGCCAACCATCACTGTTGTCTTATTATAAGAAATTGCCTAGAGCCACTCCAACTTCCAGTAACAACCACCCTGATCAATCAGCATCCATCGATACTGAGGCAAGATCCACCACCAGTGAAAAGATTATGACCTACTGAGGGCTAGATGATCATTAGTCATTTTTAGCAATAAAATATTTTTAATTAAGATATATACATCATTTTAAAGCAATAATGCTATTGCATGCTTGATAGACTATAGTATAATGTAAACATAACTTTTATATTCACTGGGAAATTAAAAATTTATGTGACTCACTTTATTGTCATATTTGCTTTGCTGCAGCGGTCTGAAACAGAACTGGCAACATCTCAAAGGTATGCCAGTAGTAACATTTCTCTAGAGGTTAAGATCATGGGCTCTGGAAACAGATTCAAATCTCAGTTCTTGGATGATCTCAGGCCCGTGACTAAACTTTTCTGCATCTCAGTTTCTTCACCTTGAAAAGAGAATAGTAAATAAACCTACTTCAGAGGAGTGTTTTGAGAATTAAATGACTCAATAAAAATAAAGTCCATAGATCTGTGCTTGGCAGAGAGAAAGCAAATATAAAAAAATGGCTATATTTTTGTAAGAGTTTGACACTTTGTTTCTCTTTCGATTATAGTTACTTATGCTAATATTTATTTTTACCATTGCTAGCATGTATTTCATTGTAACCTAATATAAACTAATGCAGAATAAATTAGTTTGATGAGTAATTCTGAAGCAGTCTAAGAATATAGGAAATATTGATTAGTGATAATTTCCATTCCTTATTTTTGTGTTTTTTTCTTCTTCTTTGTTTAATTATTAAAACAAAGAAATAGAGCTTAGCCAACAGGGGAAAATTTAACTAGAGGAATGTTGGTGAGAAGCAGGATCTTGTTGACTCAAAAGGAAAATTATTCTCTCCTATGATCAATTGAGGTGGTCCAGGGACCTAGCCACAGTCAAAACACAGGATAAAGCTGTTAGGTAGGCTTTGAAGATCAAATTAACTAGGAAAGGAAGATCAAAAAACTCTCAGAAAAGTAAATGGGATTAAGGTTCAAGATGAATAAAGTTAAAAATTATGAAGAATTACATAAATTGTGTGTTTGCGTAGATTGCCTAATGTAACTAAGCTCTTCTGACTTATTTTGGAATTTTCTTCTTAACAAAAAAATTTTCAGACACTGGTATGTATTCTACACATGATTCTGCATTGTAGTATTTGGCACCTACTTAAAGTATCTCTGATTAGTTGCATAGATACATAAATAAATCCTCAAAATTATAAATGAATTATAAATTTCAAATGGTGAAACATGTCATACATATCCACTTCCCAGTGTGAGTTTTTAACTGTTGCTCCTGTTCTATTTGCAGCTGACTTGGCTGTAAAGGAGAATTGAGAAGGCTTATGTGCGTGTGAGGGACTAACTACAGCTTAGGACTGCTGTTGTGAAGAGAAACGAGCCGTGGAACAGCGTTCTTCTCCTAGTAGAGGATAATTGCTTTCTCTTTCTTATATTCATAGAAAAAGTGTTCTCAGGAAGAAAACTCATATATAGCTTATAACCTGTTAGTATTACTTTAAAGTTATTTTTCATATTATTAAATATTACAAGTTCCTAATTGCTAAAATAGGCACATGCCCACACATGGAATGAATGGCTGCTGTAAAATGTTCAATAGAGAAAAGTCCTACTGGGATAAGTTCTACACAGATTTTACTAGTTCACTTTCTGGTAGGCACCCCATTGATACAGTCTGAAGGAGCCACAGAGCACAGATCAAGATTTAGTAGGACACAGACTGAAAATTTAGCCATCAGATGAAATCTAGCTATAGCACACACCTACCTTCTTAATCTGTAGGCAGGATTTGGGGATTGAAAGTGAATTGTAAAACTAACTGCTCAAGAAGTATCTTTTTAACATTGTGGTTGATTAAAAGAATAATGTTTGGAAAAATTGTCAAATAGAGTCTAAACTGATTAATCTTTTGGAGTTTTTGTTACGTTAACTAATCATCAGGAAATGAAATTCGACAAAGTTGGCTCAAAAATAGAATGTGTTAGTGAAGTTCTAGCATATCAACACTAGAATAATTCTAATAGTAATTGCTGAAAACAAAAAAGGAGCATACTTAGGCTAAGACCTTTCGATTATAAATTTCTAAGTTTAAGGCAGGATCTTATTTCAGGGCTTCCATGCTAAGTTGCCTAGGACTGGGGGGCTCATAACATAAATATAGCTTTTGTGCTGTTGTGAAGGAGGAATGCAATTTTTGAGAAAGCAGTATGTCGTGTATGCCAAATTTCTAACCGGACTTCATGAAAATATGGGACATAAGGATTTCATTGTAGAATCCATTCAGTTTTCAATACAACAAGTATGTTTTATCACTTATTATGTTCAAGGCGAGGGATACAATAACAAACAAGCAGATTCCCAGCTGTCAAGGCTTTTGACTCTCACATAATTTCTATCTATACCAAAGAAAAGAAAGTCAAAAATAAAACATATTTTTGGGATACATCCACTATAATAAAAGACATTCTGCAGAAAACAACTTGCCTAGTAAATGTTCACGGTTTGGCCATTGGCCCTGGCAATCTCTACTCTACGAAATAAGAAATCATAGAGTGGAAGCACATGGTGAACCAGGACGCATGTAAAGAAGCGGGAAATCATTCGAAGATTGGTTTGTTTTGTGAAAATAGCAGAACTGAAGAGAAATCATCTGCTCTTTGTTTAGTGTTTCTGAATGTAAACGGGACGTTGAAGAGCACAACAAAGATGGACCACTATAAACCATGCTTCCTGGTATTTATACCCTTTAATGTCCCTTCCCCTTCATTCTAGGCTGGGCCCCTGACTAGCTTTAACTAATAGACTATGGATACAGAGAAAGTAACACTGTCAGGTCTGGGCCACACCTTAAGAAAGCCTGACAGCTTTCGCTTTTGCATTTTGGAGCTGTTTGCATTTTGGGAACCTCCTACCATATAAGGAGTCCTGCTACCCTGCAAAACAACCACATGGAGAGAGCCCCTAAAATTATACTGAGAGAGAGAGATTGACCCAGTCATCTAAGCATTCCAGGCAAAAGTCCACATAACTTCACTCCTAGCAGACATTGTATGCCACCCTATAAAGTCCCAAGTGAGAAGAACGGAGAACAGCTTTGATAGATCCCTTAAACACACAGAACTGTGAGTGGTAACATTGTTGTTTTAAGACACAGATTTTCAGGTTTGTGTCTTTTTCAGCAACATGTAATGGAACAATAGCATCTAGTTTTAAGAAATAGAGTAGAATAGTGGCATGCTAACTGGATATAATCTTTATCCATATATTCTATTTCTACTGAACTTCTTCCAAATGAGATTAGAGGTGGTTTACTAAGAAAATATACATAAACTATAAATCAATGCATCTTTAGAAGTATTAAAAAAAGCATAAAAGTCATTTAGAGGAATTCATTTTTTATCTCTTTTTATTTATAATTTTTTAGAAGTTGAACCATATAGTCTTATTATAATTTATAACAAACCCCGTATATAAAGACATTAAAAGCTGAGCTGTTTTGACGAAGCAATGTGTGGCCTGACCACATGTCCACTCTTTCCTCTCTTCCACAGAACCACTAAGACTCCACAGAGCACAAAATTAAAACCACTAATTTGAAGACTGGAAAGAAATATTTACACTGAACCTGAGGTTAACTTATTTAGACCCAAATTACACAACAAATGTTGATTACCGGAATCCCCCTCCTCTCCAAGAAAAGAAACACAGTATGTTACAAATCACTGATGAAAAGAAGATTCTAAATTCATCCTGAAGACAAGCTTGAGCTGGATCAAATTATTTAATTGTGGCAAGATTTTGTAACATACATCCTTTTGTAAAGACTGTGAGTTAGTCATGTCTAACTTGACAGTTAAAAGTGATTTTTGTTTTAAATAGACAAGGTATGTTAGTCTAAATCCAAGTCTCTCCATGCATTTTATTTAAAAAAGTATAAAGAACAATAGAATAACATAATCAGAAAACAAAAATATAAAGACTTTAAATTGCTTAAGTTAAAAAACTAACGATTTCTTGTGGAGTTAATTCTTGATCTCTTGTTGCAAACCTTTACAGAGAGATAAAGTAATACGGGAAAGTTGTGTGTGAGAAAGAAGAAAAGTTTGAGTAAAATCGCCTTCAAAAGAAAGTCAACCTCAAATGTGAAAAAGAGTCCTGATAAATCAGAGCTCTGACTATAAGGAAGGGACTTAAAGTTGCTTGTGATTAAATAAGTTAATTTTGATAAGATAATACTCCTTACGAAGAATGGAAAATGAAAGAAACAGGCAATTTTGAAAATTTTTTATTGAAATAAGAAAAAATTGAGTATGCTCCTGAAAGATGCAAAAGTTGACTTGAAAGAGATCCTGGTTTGGATTGCACAACTCAGTGTCATAAAGATGTCATATCCTCCTATTAGTGTAAAATTTTAAGGCAATCCAAATTAAAAGAGAGTGTGAGAGTGAGAAAAAATAAACGAACTTCTTATGGAGCTAGACAAGTGGATACTAAAGTTCATATAGAAAACAAACACTCAAGGACATTTAGAAAAGCAGTAAAAAAGAAACGCCATTAGGGCAGCCTCATTCTACCAGATATTGAAACATGCTGTGAAAGCTCCACAATTAAAATAGTGTCATAATGATGCATGAACTGAGAGATAGTTTAGTGGAATTTTTTTTAAAAGAGCAGAAAGAGATCTAAGTACATGGAGAAATTTTGAGTATGATTAAGGTGGCATTTAAATCACTGAGGGAAAAACAGGCTGTTTAATAAAGGATATTGGGCAACTGAATAGCCTTTGAAAAAATATTAAACTAGACCCAAACCTTATAAAATTCCCCAAAATAAACTGTAATGGTTCAGATATCTGAATATAAATAGTTAAACCACCCAAGTATATAAAAAAGGCTGAATCTCTCAATAACTTGGGTGTAAGAAAAGCCTTTTTAACTATGATGAAAAATTCAGATGCAATTTTAAAAAAGGTTGATAAGTTCAACTCAAACAAAAAACCAGACAAAAAACCCCAAACCTTTGTATTCTAAAAATGAAACAAACAAAAAAACAGACTAAACATAGGCAAACCAAAAGACAAATGACAAAGAAAATATTTATATCATATATGTAAATATTGGGATAATACCCACAATGTACAAAGAACTCTTAAAATGAGGAAAACAAAACAAAATAAAAATATGATATTAAATAGATAAAATATGAGCAAATCATAAAAATATGAAAAATAGTTTTTAAGATTATAAAAATACAACTACCCTGTGATACAATTTCTCCCCTAACACACTAATAAAATTTTAAGAGTTGACACACATTCTGTAGGCCAGGCCAAGAGGAAATAGACACTCTTATATTCTGCTGGTAGAATGAAAATTAGCACAACTATTTATGGAATGGAGTTTGGCAATATGTAACACATGGTGTGTACATTTGCTTTTAACCCAGGAATCCAGCTTCCAGGAATTTGTCCTGAGTTTTATATCCAACAATTGAAAAATAGATGCAGACGGTTATTTATTGTAGCAGTATTTAAAATTGCAAAATTTTCAGAACACCCTAAATTGCATATATAGAAGAGTGATTGAATAAGCTATAGTGGAATGAGGAACTATGTAAATGTAAAACAGAATGAAAAAAGAATCTATGAATGTAAATGGACTAGCTTCCAGGATGTATTAAGTCTAGAAATGCAAGTTAGCAGGGGAAACACTTCCTAACTCATTCTGAGGCCAGAATTATCCTAATTCTAAAACCAGACACAGACAGTAAAAGAAAAGAAAACTACAAACCAATATCTCTCTCATAAACATAGACACAAAATCCTCAACAAAATATTAGAAAAATCATATCCAATAACACAAAAAAAGAATTATACACCATGACCAAGTGGAAATTATCCCTATTCCAGGCATGATAGCCTGATTAACATTCAAAAATTCATTAATATTATCTATCACATCAACAGGCTAAAAAAAGAACAATCACATGATCATATCAATAAATGCAGAAAAATCTTTTGACAAAATACAACACCCATTCAAGATAAGAAACCTCAGTAAACTAGGAAAAGAGGTAAACTTCCTCAACTTGGTAAAGAACATCTACAGACCCTGCAGCTAACATCATACTTAATGGAGGGAAACTAGAAGATTTCCCACTAAGAACAGGGATAAGGCAAGGAAAACCTTTTTCACCACTACTTTTCAAAATCATACTGGAAGTCCTAGCTAATGCAATAACACACACACAAACAAGTAATAAAAGGTGTGCATATTAGGAAGAAGAAATATAACTCCGTTCACAGATAACATAATCATCTATGTAGAATATCCAGAAGGATCAACAAAAAAACTCTTTGAACAAATAAGCAAAATTATAGCAAGTTTGTAGGATACAGTGTACAAAAGTCTACCAGCTTTCATATATACAAGCAATGATTAAGTGGAATTTGAAATGAAAAATACATTACCATTTATGTTAGCATTCCCCAAAATATAATAGGTATAAATCTAACAAAATGTGTATATTGTCTCTATGATGAAAACTATAAATCTCTGCTGAACAAAATCAAAGAAGGCCTAAATAAGTGGAGAAACATTTCATATTCATGGATAGGAAGACTCAAAATTGTCAAGACGTCAGTTCTTCCCCACTTTATCTATAGATTTAATGCAATGCCAATCAAAATCCTGGAAAATTATGTTGGGGATATATATTAATATAAACTGATTCTAAAGTTTATATGTAGAGGTAAAAGACCCATAATGACTAACACAACATTGGAGAAGAACAAAGTTGGAAGACTGACAATACCCAAGTTTAAGATTTACTGTAAAGCTACAATAATCAAGACAGTATAGGACCGGTGAAAGAGTAGACAACTAGATCAATGGAACAGAACTGAGAGCCCAGAAATAGACCCCCATAAATATGGTCAACAGGTCTTTGACAAAGGAGCAAAGGCAATATAATGGAAAAAATATAGTCTTTTTAATAAATAGTGCTTGAATAACTGGACAACCACATGCAAAAATAGGAATCTAAACACAGGCCTTATACCCTTCATAAAAATTAATTCAAAGTGGATCATAGATCTAAATGTAAAATCCAAAATTATAAAACTCCTAGAAAATAACATAGGAAAAAATCTACATGGCCTTGGGTATGGCAATGACTTTTTAGGTGCAATGCCAAAGGTACAATTCACGAAAGAAACAATAAGCTGGACCTCATTAAAATGTAAAATTTTGCTCTGTGCAAGACAATGTCAAGCAAATAAGAAGATAATCCACCGACTGAGAGAAAATATTTGCAAGTGACACATCTGATAATAGGCTGCTATTCAAAATAGACAAAGAACACTTTAAAGGCACCAAGAAGAAGACGAACAATCTTATTTAAAAATGAACCAAAGCCTTAACAGATACTTCAACAAGGAAGATAAATAAGCATATGAAAACATGCTCCATATCAAATGTCATGAAGGAAATGCAAATTAAAATAGCAATGAAATACTACTACACACCAATTAGAGTTGCCAAAATCTGGACCACTAACAACCACCAAACATTGGCAAGCATGTGGAGAAACAGGAACTCTCATTCACTGCTGGTGGAAATGCAAAATGGTACAGCCACTTTGGAAGACATGTTGGCAGTTTTTTTACATAACTAAATTACTCTTACCATATGATCCAACAATCACACCCCATGATATTTACCCAAAAGAGTTGAAAATTTATATTCACACAGAAACCTGCACATGACTGTTTATAGCGGTTTTGTTCATAATTGCTGAAAATCAGGAGCAACCAAAATATTCTTCATTAGGTAAATGGATTTAAAAAACTGTGTCTGCTACATCTAGACAATGGATATTATTCAGTACTATGGGAAAAAAAAAATGGGCTATCAATCCATGAAAAGACATGGAGGAAACTTAAATGCATGTAACTAAGAGAAAGAAGCCAATTTGAAAAGACTACACATTGTGTAATTCCAACTACATGACATTTTGGAAAAGCCAAAACTAAGGAGACAATAAAAAGATCAGTGGTTGCCAGGGGTTGAGAGAGGGGAGGGATGCATAGAAAGAACACAGAGGATTTTTAGGACAGTGATAATACTCCGTATAATACTATAATGATGGATACATGTCATTATACATTTATCCAAACCCATAGAACATACAATACCAAGAGTGAATCCTAATATAAACTACAGACATTGACTGATTATGACAAGTCAATGTAGGTTCATAAATTTAACAAATGTAGAACTGTAGTGGGGGATATTGATAATGGAGAGGTATACATGTGTGGATAAAGGGAGTACATAGAAAATTTCTGTACCTTCCTCACAATTTATTTATTTTTTTGAGACAACATCTCATTCTGTAGCCCAAGCTACAGTGCAATGGTGTGATCATAGCTCACTGCAACCTCAAACTCCTGGGCTCAAGCAATCCTTCTGCCTCCACTTCTCAAGTAACTGGGACTATAGATGCATACAACCATGCCCAGCTAATTTTTCTGTTGTTTGTAGAGATGGAGGGTTGCTTTTGCTGAGGCTGGTCTCAAACTCCTGGTCTCAAGCAATCCTCCTGCCTCAGCCTCCCAAAGTGTTAGGATTATAGGTGTGAGCCATCACGCCAAGCCCTTCCTCTCAACTTTTCTGTGAACCTTAAACTGCTTTAAAAACATAGAGTCTTTGAAAAAGTACCCAAGTACCCATAGTAAGACAATTTTGTGTAAGAAAAGAGAAAAATATTTATATATATAAATAATTTATATATATATATATATATATACATATACATACATATATATATATATATATATATATAGAGAGAGAGAGAGAGAGAGAGAGAGAGAGAGAGAGAGGATTGGATTTTCAAAAAAGAGACACCAGAATAATACAACAAAAACTCAGGAGATTGTTTACCTAAAAAGAGTACTTTAAAATGTGGTAGAGGGATAGGGGGTGAAAACAGAACTGGGTGAAAGGAATTGGGGCTAAGAATATATGAAAGTGAGGGGTGAGAGGAACACTCTCTGAGTATTTCTTTTAGTATAAGATTTCCTGGAACCATACTAATGTTTTACATACTAACCAATAACAACAACAGCTATAATAATAATAATAATAACATATCAACAAAGGTGGGGAAAACTCTAATTATTAAATTCTACCAGAAAGGAATGAATTTAACTCTAGTTCAAAACAGTAATATAATCACATTGAAGGAGTAGAAAAAGAACTAAAGTAACCAAAACAAGGTAATGTTCAAAACAGTATTTTGACTATATAACCTTAGGATAAAGACAGAGAGAAATGTAAGTAAATATTGAACCAAGCTTGATTTTTGCAGTGGGAAGGGTTGGCAGTTTTAAAACTGCTTTCAGTGTATCCTAAGATTGAACAAACAGCAAATATTTTGAGGATAATGGAAGCCATGATTCTCACTCTCAGAGATGGGAGATATAAATATTGAAAGATAAAAGGCTAAAATAAACTCTCTGGTGTTTGAGTTGGAATTGGAGGTATCAGCATGTATGCATGGCATAGACAGATGGATAGATGAAGTAGAAATAAGAGATATGCCTGTGTTGTGTGCATACACACACACAGGGCAGGAGGAGGCGTAGAATTGTTAGCTCCATCTGCCGAAAGTGCCTGAAATCAATGTTTCTCTAGTAACAATGAACATGTCTACCATATCTTGGTGTCTAAACCATTCTCCACTAAAGGGAACCAAGACTGCTTGGAAAAATGGCTGATTTCAGGATGGCACAGGAAAAGTACAAGATGGGACTAGAATATCCTGTACCAGAATATAAGAATGCCATCAAAAAATGATGGGGACTTGTCAAAAGGCCCCAGGGACCTGCTTAGAGGGGCTTCTACTGGCCAAAGTTGGTACAATTTGAAACTCAAGATGGTGATAATAATGAATTGTAACTCATTAAAGAAAATAATAATTTATGACTCCATACTGATATAAGTGAACAAATAAATGTGGCAGAAAGGAAAAAAAAAAAAACCCTCTTCATTACAGTAGAATGCCAACTAATGATTTTAGCAGACAGATACTTGCAAAAATCACCATTTGGCTTTCACCATAATAATAACCATTAATGGATGTGAACTAGTAAGTAAAAGTTTCATGAGAAATAAGATATTTACATATTTCAAAATGTATCCCTACAACATACTTATTAGTTACAAAGAGAAAAGTAATAACTTTGTATTTAAGAAATATGGTAGACACCATTTTAAACATGGCAATGATCAAAATTAACCTTGCCAATATGGGCCAAATTCATATCATGTGTGCCCTTGTATGATGCACTGAGAAAGATGCAACATCACTTCAGTATTATTGTCAAATAGGCATATGAGAATCAAATAATGAAGAAACATCAAACATGCCCAAATTGAGAGACACTTACAAAATATTAATAACTGTTCTGTATTATCCAGGTATATCAATGTCATGAAAATCAACAGAATCTGTGGAACTGCTCCATATCTAAAATACTAAAAGACTGAATAAGTAAATCTGATGCATGATAAAGAATTGGATCTTGGACCAGATTTTTTTTTTATTGGAAAAATTAGAAAAAATTGAATAACATCCTTAGATTGGATGACAGTATTTCACCAGTGTTACCTTTCTGATTTTAAAAGTTAAAGTTAGTGTAGTTTTATAATTAGAAGATTATCTTTGTCCTTAAGAAAAATACATTGTGTATTTAGGGTTCGGTGGGCATCATGTGAGTTTTCTAACCTCAAAGAATATGAAGAATGTTAATGTCATTAAGCCTGTCTTGAAAGAATAAGTTGCTAATAACTGGGATGTAATTAAAAACATTAGATCAGAATTAATTTTCTCTCATAAAGAAAGAAGCAAACAGAAAATACTTTCTAGGAGGTTCAGGAAAATATCAATGCCCTTCACAATAGCATTTAAACTGAATAGTAAATAATTAATGAAAAATATATTTTAAAAGTTACTACCAATATTTAATTCTTATAAAGAATGCTATGAATACAGGTTACATATTCATCTCTTTTCAATAGGGCCAATACCACCTATTTTGACACCTGTGTTAATAACGTTGTTCGGCTTCTTCAGGCAGTGCCTTCTTGTTATGTTAAATGAGATTTTCTCATTAAGATTTAATTTCAACTTCACAAAACTGTGTTCACAGAATAAAGTCTTAGAGCATAATAAATAATTTGCCATTAAGTGACAAATGGAAAAGCAAAATAGGATTGTCATCTCCATCCACAGTGGAAAATTCCTATTTTTTTTTCCTGAACAATTACCCAAACTATATTCTGTAAAGTTAACCATGTAAATTTATTTATTAGTTTATTCATTCATTTAACAAATATGTATTGATGTGTCGTAAATTGAAACAAGTATTTAAGCAAAGGGAAACACAACTGGTAGTCTTAAGGTTCTTGTGAAAAAGGAGTTCTTGCCAGGTGAATCAAGAGAATCTGTGGAACTGCTCCATGTTAAAGTCTACTAAAAATACCAGACTGCTAACTCCAATGCATCGAATACAGCCTGTTTTATTGGTGGGTGCTGTGAACAACTACTATTACCACCACTATATTTTTAACACTTTTGACATTCATATGAAAAAATAAGTCAATTCCTCTTAAGCAAGGATGTATTTCAGAATCTTTATTCTAAGTATATAGAAAAATGCTGCCCTTGAGATTTTAATTAATGGATTTAGGATGCTGTCAAAACAAGAAAGAAATAATAAAGAAGAATTTTAAAAGTAGAAGAAAGACAGAGATGCGTATATACAGCACATCAAGAATTGCCAGGAATAGGCTGGGGCTTACAGAACTGAGAATAGAATCTTGTGCCCAGGACCTAAGTCAGAAGAATTAATTAATATATAGAAAAGAAAAGCCACTTATTTATACTGCTAATGCTAAAACTATGGTTTCTGATAAATTATGTCATACACAATAAATCTACAATAAACCTTGTAGTTCAAAGGTTAAGCTGCTGTAATAAAGAGATTTTAAAAATACAATGTCTTCAATATGATTAAAGTTTATTTCTCTCACACATAAATCTCAAGATGGTTGGTCCAGATAAGTGGGGTACTATGTTCCTTGTGATCTTTCAAGGATTCAGATTTCTTCTGTTTTAGTGATCCAACTTTCCCTAAGATGTTATTTTCTTTTGCATGGCCAAAACCAGGTTGCAGCCACATACGAAGGAAAAAAGATAAAAGTCCAGGTATTTTATTATACTCATCACTTCCACCTGCATCTCATTGGCCAGAACTTTGTCATATGACCACAATTTATTTTAAAGGTCACTAAGAAGTGTTGTTTCACTCTGTGTAGACATGTGACCAGGGGATCCTATGGCTAAAAGTAAAAAGGAGAGAATGGAAACAGTAATGTCTGCCTGCCTTGAATATCACTCCATAAAGTAGAATCTTGGCTAGAAGTGTTGGTTCAAAAAACTCAAAATGGGAGAATTAGGTAAATCCAAAAATTTACTTTCAGATTTGAAAAAGAACTTAAATCTTGGAATCATACAAAGAAAAAAAATAATGAAGACACCAAGCAAATATTAGAAAGTTTGAAAATCTCTTTAGCTCTGATAATTATTTGGTATAATGACTTACTGAAATTTAGTCATCTTAACTTTTTTAAATGCTTTTTTTGTTTTGCTTTAATTAAGCCTATCACTATCTCCTGAATGCCAAAATGTTTTTTTTGTTTTTTTGTTTTTTTTTTTAAATTGCAAGAGGGAAAAAAAATCAAGCACTCCTACCTGGTGAATCAGCTCCATAAAATTTATAACCCTTGGTATCATTCAGATTGAGTTCACATTAGCAAGTATTTTTGTATATATCATGCTGATCATGTAAATGTAGTTAGCTTTCTTGAAAAAAGGAAAAAAAGAAATCACATAAATTGTAACTGATTAGACATTATTGCAATCATACAGTGCTAGTCTTTTTTTGTGGGGGGTGGAGGATAAAGGCTGCATATTATCTCTAAGTAAATATAAATAAGCTTTGCTTTAATTAGAGATTATTTTGTCCTTATGAAGGAGAATGATTGAAAACATAGAGGAGGGCCTTGGTGTTTTATACTGCCAGTCTTCTGTTTGGGTAGGTATGATAATGATGTTAGCATTATCTGCCTGATCCCAACTACATTCTGTTTAATTTAACAAAAATTTAACTCATATTCTGCACGTAATGTCATTAACGTACCTCAGCTTTTCGCTAAATGAAAATAATGATGCAAGCATCCTCCAGTCTCAAGTGAAATTAACTTTTCAGATTCAGGCATAAAACCAAATAGGTTATTTTTCCTTTCTAGATGAAGCAAACTTTCACACAGTGTCATGGACCCAATATATGAATAAAATCAAAAGCTAACTTTCACATCATCTCTTGTTGCTCCTGAGACCAGAAGAGAGAAAAAATTAGAGGTTCATGGCCAAAGAGAGGTGCTAGAACTTAGTAATTTCTTCACTCCAAGGTTAGGTTTCATACATACGCCTGGGAAGGGGTGGTATGTATTGCCTTCAGAAAGTGCAATCCTTTTTTTCAGGCCAGAGAAAAGAAAGAAGTTCTATCAGTGGCCCCTAACATGTTCAGGAGTATCACAAGTGAGTATTTGTATGGTTGCTCCCCTCTGATCCAGTTCCCCTGGAGGGCCTGTTGGGTTTAGTCTGACTCTTAATCAGAGAGTCCATACAAGCAGGGGCTGGACTCGTGATGACCAGGTGTTTAGCGTTCAAGCTGCCTAAGCACTCATTGGGATACCAAGTATTTATACTTCAATTATACCAAGTATTTATGCAGGAAGTACAGAAGTCTCTGGAGGACTATGAGAACATAGGTAAAGTGGCATGGAGCAGGGCTAAGGAACGAGGAAAAAACAAAGAACAAGAAAGTGTGAGAAATCTGAGTACCAGACACAGTCATTTTTGTGAGGGAGATTAGGCCCTGAGATGTGGAAAACTAGCAGAAAATAACTGCACATTGATGAAGGAAGTGCCAGTCAGAAAAACAGAGAAAATTGAATAATTACTTTTCTAGGAGTTGGGGGTTATTTGTAAACTGATGCTGAAATCCATCTGAAATACCATCTGAAAAACCTCTACTGAGAGTGGTACGTGCATGTGTGTGCACGTGTGTTGGCATCCATGTGTTTCTGTGTGTTTGTATGTGTATTTGTGGGAAGACCTGGAGCATAAGGTGGAAGGTGGTTTCCTGTGTTCTCAAATTTGGTCACTAAGACATCAATGTCCCTTGCCAAAAGTATGCCTGTTAATAGAGTTTACCACCCTGGGTGAAATATTTGTCATATACAATTTTAGACCTTCCAGTCTAAGGATTAAGCAAGACTAAAAATTATCCAGGGTTTAGCAGCCAGTTCATATATGCATATATAAGTGAATTCCAATCTTCTAATGAAAAACAAAGAGTATCATATACAATTCCAATATCTGTTACTTACATAGTAAAAATAAATACCGATATGACTTGAAATGGACAATATGTTTGCAGTCATCTACTCTGAATGATCTCAATATTTAGGGTGAAAAAGCATTTATTGAGTCATTCGATGAAGTAAAAGTGATGTGATTTCCTCAAAGACTGCACAATTAGAGTATTTTGGGGGGATGGTTCTTACTGGAAAGTTCTGAGAGTCTCTCTCTTTCTCTCTCTCTCTCTGGTGTGTTTCAGGTTCAATGAAAAATAAATATCAAAAAAAGGGAAAGAACGGATGGACGGAGATAGCTAAAATTAGCAAGTAAATATTATTGATCATAACTTATGTACTTTTAGAAAAGTGTTTAATATCAAGACTGAAACAGGTATCTCCAATGAAAATAGCAATTAAACAAATTCTATCCCATTGATAGTATTACCATGCTCATAGAGCCAGTCTATTTTCTGTTATTTATCAGCTACTTCTAAATAATAGATATCAACTAATTTGCCTTAGGCTTACTTTTTTTTTTTTTAATGTGAAAGGTGTTTGTTTCCATAAAATAAAACCCTGCAAGTGGCAAATTTTCATATGCTTTATAGGTAATTCTGACGGGAACATCCAATTAAGAACCCTATCTATTAATATGAAGTTGGCAAAGGAATTGTCTATAAAAATGTGGCCCATGAAGGGTGAGTTAATGCATAGTTGCACAATCTTCCCCTTTTATTCTTTGTTTAAAAATCTGAGTTGTCCTACAGTCATTTTACACTGGCGATAAACGATTATTTCAGATACCTGAATTCAACTGAACATTACTAATCTATTTTGGTGTGAATGGCATGCAGAAATCTGTGGAGCACAATCTGAGAAAGCAGGGCTAATGCCTGGAAATGTTTGGTTTCTTCCACACCCAGCTCATCTGGAATTAGGATGTTACTTGGTATAGGAAATACGGGGAAAGCAAAGACTTTGCAATGCTTTGCATTTTCCTATAACATAAAAGATGCATTTTTAATGTTGCCTGGTAGGAAATACTCAAAAACCCACAGAGAGCTTGGAGAAAGTTTGATGTGTCATGATAGCAGGTATGTTGCCTTCTAGTGGTGGACATTAGATGTTTGGAATGTAGAGTAAGTTCTCACCAAAACCTCTGGCATGAAATTGCAGATGAAGAATACTTCAGTGCGTACCATTTCTACATTCAATTTCAAAGGAACAAGTAAGCAGATCTGATAATGAGATTGAGATGGTTAAGTCTGGGAAAGGAGGTGAGGCAAGGGACAGAGCAATGGTGATTCAAAAGGTTTTCTAGATAGTGAAGGATGCACATATGGATGGAAATTGTTTCAGCTCCTGTTTCACTAATTCGGTAAAACGTAGCCACATTACTTTAGTGAGAGAAATGCAGCTGCAAAACATTTATCATAATTCTCCAAAAAAAAAAAAAGGCAAAATGATGTAAAGTCTAGCAAATATGAAAGATGAAATGAAATGTTACTGCCAGATTTCCTGATTAATCCCACGTCTCTTACAATTTTAATTCCATCTGCAAGTGTATTTGTGGCACATAATAATAACTGGTAATTGTGACCCAGTGTTCATTAAGAAATGCTAAGCTATGGTTGATAAACTAAAGTACAACCAAAACAATTCTATGTCCTGGTTCTGGCTTCAAAATGATATATTTAATTATTACTTTTACATATTTTCATGAATTTTCAGCCTTTGCCAATATATAGCAACAATTTGTTTAAAAATTATTGCTACTAGTAGCTTTTAAAATTTATTTCTTTTAATCTCAAAATATTAAGGGAGTACAAATGTTTTACGTTACTTAGATCATTTTTGTAATGCTCGAGTCCCAGCTATAGGCGTGCCGGCCACCGAAGTAGTATTCGTAGTACCTATTAGGTTGGTTTATTTCCCTCCTCTCCTCCCCTCTCTCCCTGGTTGATTTCTACTGAGTTGTACTTTGCCCTGTGCACATGTGTGCTCATCAGTTAGTCCCAATTTAATAATGAATACATGTGGTATTTGTCTTTTCATTCTTCAGATACTTCACTTAGGATAATGGTCTCCAGTTCCATCCAAATTGTTTGCAAAACGTATTTATTCACCTTTTTATGGATGAGTAAGTTCTCCATGGTACATGTAGATCACATTTTATTAATCCACTCATGAATTGATGGGCACTTGGGTTGATTACAAAACTTCATGATTGTGAATAGTGCTGCAATAAACATTCATGTGCTGATGTCTTTTTGATGAAAAGTCTTTTCCCTTTGGGTAAATACCCAATAGTGGAATTGATGGATTAAACGGTAGGTCTACTTTTAGTTCTTTGAAGAATATCCATACTGTTATCCACAGAGGTTGTACTGATTTGCAGTCTCACTGACAGTGTGTAAGTGTTCCTTTCTCTCCGCATCCACACCAGCATCTATTGTTTTTGAACTTCCTAATAAAAGTCATTCTAACTGAGGTAAGGTGATATCTCAATGTGGTTTTAATTTGAATTTCCCTGGTGATTAGTGATGTTGAGTATTTTTTCATATGTTTATTAGCCATTTGTCTTTCTTCTTTTGAGAAGCTTCTGTTAAAGTCTTTCACCTACTTTTTAATAGGGTTGTTTGTTTTTTCTTGTTAATTTGCTTGAGTTCTTTGTAAATTCTGGTTAATAGCCATTTATCAGATGTGTAGCTTGTGAATATTTTCTACCATTCTGTACTTGTCTATTTGTTCTATTTATTGTTTCCTTAGCTGTATAGAAGTTTTTTAGTTTAATCAAATCCCACTTATTAATTTTTGCTATTGCCACTGGGTCTTAGTCATAAATTCTTTGTCTAGGCTGCTATCTAGAAGAGTTTTTCCTACATTTTAATTCTAGAATTCTTATGGTTTCGTGCCTTACATTTAAGTCTTTATCCATCTTGAATTAATTTTTGTGAGTGGTGAGAGGTTGGGGTCCTGTTTCATTCTTCTGCATGTGGCTATCCAATCTTCCCAGCACCATTTATTGAATAGGGCATCTTTTTCCCAGTGTATGTTGCTGTCTGCTTTGTTAAAGATCAGTTGGTGGTAGGTAGAT
This sequence comes from Indri indri, assembly GCA_004363605.1. Lineage (NCBI taxonomy): Eukaryota > Metazoa > Chordata > Mammalia > Primates > Indriidae > Indri > Indri indri. Next base: position 280,683 of record RJWJ010000032.1, read on the forward strand.
AGCTTTATCTCTGGCTTCTCTGTTCTGTTCTGTTGGTCTATGTCTGTATTATTGTACCAATACCATTCTGTTTTGGTTACTATAGACTTGTAGTATAGTTTGAAGTCTGGTAATGTGATGCCTCCAGATTTTTTCTTTTTGCTTAAGATTGCTTTGGCTATTCAGGCTCTTTTCTTCTTCCAAATGAAGTGTAGAGTTATTTTTCTAGATCTGTGAAATATGGCTTTGGTAATTTGATGAGAATTGCATTGAATTTGTAAATCACATTGGATAGTAAGGACATTTTAAAAATGTTGATTCTACCTATACATAAGCATGATATATTTTTCCATTTGTTTGTATCTTCTGCAATTTCTTTCCTTAAAGTTTCCTTGTAGAGCTCTTTCACCTCCTTGGTTAAATATATTCCTAGGTATTTTATTTTATTTGTAGCTATTGTGAATGGCATTGAATCTTTGATTTGACTCTCGGCTTGAGTGTTATTAATATATAGAAATGCTACTGATTTATACACAATGATTTTGTATCCTGAGACATTGCTGAATCTATTTATCAATTCCAGAGATGCTTGGTGGAATTTTTGAGGTTTTCTAGATACAAGATCATATCATCAGCCAAGAGTGATAGTTTGACCTCCTCTTTCCCAGTTTGGATACTGTTAATATGCTTCTCTTGCCTGATTGCTCTGGCTAGGACTTCCAGTACTATGTTGAATAGAAGTAGTGAGAGTGGGCAAACTTGTCTTGTTCCAGTTCTTAGGGGGAATGCTTTCAATTTTTCCCCATTCGGTATGATGCTAGCTGTGGGTTTGTCATATATGGCTTTTATAATTCTGACATAATTCCTTGTATGCCTAGGTTATCGAGGGTTTTTATCATGATATGGTGATGAATTTTGTCCAATGCTTTTTTTGCATCTATTGATATAATCGTATAGTCTTTATTTTTGCTTCTGTTTGTGTGGTGAAGCACATTTATTGATTTACATGTGCTGAACCACACTTACATCCTTGGGATGAAGCCCACTTGATCCTTGTGGATTATTCTTTTTGATGTGCTTTTGAATTCAGTTTTCCAGTGTTTTATTGAGGACTTTTTCATCTGTATTCATAAGGTATATTGATCTGTAGTTTTCTTTTTTCGTTTTGTCCTTTCCTGGCTTTGGTATCAAGGTGATACTGGCTTCGTAGAATGAGTTGCGAAGCATTCCCCCTTCTCAATACTATGGAATAATTTCTGTATTATGGGTACCAGATCTTTGTAAGTCTGATAGAATTCAGCTGTGAATCTATTTTGTCCTGGGCTTTTTTTTTTGGGGGGGGGGGTTATATTACTGTTTCAGTGTCACTATTTGTTATTGTTCTGTTCAGGAGTTTTATTTCTTCCTGGTTGAGTCTTGGGGGGTTGTGCGTTTTCAGGAACTTTTCCATTTCTTCTACATTCTCTAGTTTATACACATAGAGATATACATAATATTCATGGATGGTGTTTTGTATTTCTGTGGTATTAGTTGTAATGTTACCTTTTTTATTTCTGGTTGAGCAAATTTGGGTTCTTTCTCTTCTGTTCTTGGTTAATCTAGCAAGAGGTCTGTCAATTTTCTTTATCTTTTCAAAGAGCCAACTTTTTGTTTCATTAATCCTGTGTATTTTTTTTTCCAATTCATTTAGTTCTACCCTGATCTTTGTTATTTCTTTCTTCTGCTCGCTTTGGGTTTGTTTTGTTCTTCCTTTTCTAGTTCCTTGAGGCATGAAGGAATTTGTGATATTTCTGTCTTTTTGATATAGGCATTTAAGGCTATGAATTTTCCCATGAGGAATGCTTTTTCTGTGTCCCATATATTTTGATATCTTCTGTCCCCTTTGTTGTTCAGTTCAAAGATTTTTTTTTTGATTTCCATATTAATTTCATTCTTGACCCAATAATAATTCAGCAACAGGTTGTTTAATTTCCCTGACTTTGTGTATATTTGAGTGTTTCTCTTGTGATTGATTTCTAGTTTTATTCTGTTGTGGTCTAAGAAGGTACATGGTGTGATTTTGATTTTTGTAAATTTGTTGAGACCTGTTTATGGCCTACGATATGATCAGTCTTGGATAATGTTCTTTATGCTGCTGAGAAGAATGTGTAGTCTGTAATTTTGGGGTAGAATGTTCTGTAAATGTATGTCAGGTCCTCTTGAGTTAGAGTTTGTTTAAGTTCATTATTTCTTTATTTTCTGCTTTGATGAATTGTCAAGCTCTGACAACAGTGTTTTGTCCCCAGAAATTACAATGATGCTATTTATTTCTATGGTTGGTTCTAGTAAAGTTTGCTTTGTGTATCTGGGAACTCCTGTGTTGGGCACTTATATATTTAGGATTGTTATGTCTGTTGAATTTCTTCCTTTACCTTATATAAGGATCCTTTTTGTCTTTCTTTACCTTTGTTGGTTTAAAGTCAATTTTATCTGATATGACAACGGTTATACCTGCTCTCTTTTGATTTCCATTTGCATGGAATATTTTTTTTTTCATCCTTTCATGTTGAGTTTGTGTGTGTCCTTGTGGTTTAGATGTGTTTCCTGGAGACAGCAGATGCTTGAGTTGTGTTTTTTCATCCATTCAAACTGCCTATGTCTTTTGAGAGGAGCATTCAGTCCTTTAATGTTAATTGATAGCATTGATATGTGGGATGTTGGTCCGTTCATCTTTTTAGGTAGTCCCTTATTGATTTTACTTTTTACCTCTTGTTCCATTGTTTTATAAGAGTTATGAGTTTGGGGATTTTTTTAGGTGAATTTACACTGGTGGGAATCTGTTGTGCTGATTTGTGTATATTGCTATTCAGAGTATTTCGTGCAGAACAGGTCTGGTCTTGACAAATCCCCTCAGTGTTTGCTTATCTGGAAAAGATATAATTTCTCCATCTATTGTGAAACTAAGTTTTTTAGGATACAAAATTCTAGGCTGTCAGTTGTTCTGTCTCAGTCAATTGAAGATGGAGCCCCAATATCTTCTGGTTTGTAAGGTTTCCACAAGAAGTCTGCAGTTACCCTGATGGGTTTTCCTTTGTAGGTTATTTGATGCTTCTGTCTTGCTGCTTGTAGAATTTTCTCCTCATTTTGACTTTGGCCATGTTGATTACTATGTGTCTTGCAAATGACCTATTTGCTATGAGTCTTCCTAGTGTTCGATGTCCATCTTATATCTGCATGTCTGAATTTCTGGTGATACCAGGAAAGTTTTCCTCAATAATTTCCTCAAATAGGTTTTCCATGTTTTTAGCTCTTTCTTCTTCTCCCTCAGGGATAACTATAATTCAAATTTTGGTTTGCTTCACATAGTCCCGTATATCTCTCTCAGTGATTGCTTGGACTTTTTTATACTCTTCAGTGCCTCTTTGAATGACTGGGTTATCTCAGGAACCTTGTCTTAAAATGCTGAGATTCTTTCTTCTCCTTGGTTCAACCTGTTGTTAAAGCTTGCTGCTGTGTTTTGAAATTCCCCGAAAGACTCTATTATTTATTTAAGTTCTATTATATCCTTTCTTATATTGTTTAGCTCTCTAGTGACCTTTTTCATTCTTTTCATTGATTTTCTGAAATATTTTTTTGGCTTCTTCTTGTTGATTTTCAACTTCTTCTTCAATTCCATTCATCTTATTTGCCATCCATATTCTGAATTCCATTTCTGTCATTTTGGCAATTTCCTTGTGGGTAGAGTCTACTACTATAGCTCCATTGTGTTCCTTTGAGGATGTTGAACTATTTTGTTTTTTCATGTTGCCCATGTTCACTTGCTGGTTTCTTCTCATCTGGCTCCGCTTCTCTTGGCTCTGGGTTAATGTGATTGCAGGGTACCTGTTCTCCTTTGCTGGGGACTCTCTTGAATTTAATCCTGGAGTGACAGCTGCTCAGGGCTAAGAGATCCTGAGTAAATTGTTGGACCTCAGGGAGATGCTACTGGTCCAGCAGTAGTGGTGGAGAATCAGTAGTGGGGTCTTGAGGACCAGGCACAACTCTGGAGTCTCAGGGGTGGAGTCGCAGGCCCAGCAGGGGCCCAGAAGCTACAGGGGCAGGGCCTTGGACTCAGGCTCAGTGAGAGTTTCAGAGCTGTGTCTTTGGGGGGCAGAGCCATCCATAGGGAGGGCTATTCCACCGGTGTGGGGACTACTGATGCCAAGTTATGCAGGCAGGGCTTTGTCTCAGCAGCCCAGGTCCTGCATAGGCAGGCCAGAACTGCTGGTTAGCCGTGGTTCTCCCCTCACAACTAGGACGCACTGAGGCGGCAGCCCCAGACTTCTCAACTGGTGCCTGTGGCATCTGAGGCTCCTCCCTCTGTTTGGCCCCCATGCTGGGGAGGAGGCATGTTTGGCCCCCAATCACAGGGCACCACATATAGGAGCATCTGTTCCCTCCCTGACCCTGCAGGGGTGATTCAAAGGCTATTGCTGGAAGGCTGGGTCCAGAGAAGACCTGGCTCTGTGCACCAGAGTGATCAGGATGTCATTGGTTGCAGAAACCTGGCATTGGCAGGCACCAGATCTCTGCTGCACCTGCTTTCCAGTGGAATGTCTCTGCACAGACTCTGAGCATCTCCCTGATCATCCCAGAGGTCTGCAGTGGAAGAGGCAGACCCCTCACAGATCAAGCTGCCTGTAACTTTTGTTTCTTTTCTAAAAAATATTGTCCCCTATTGCCTCTATCCTGTTATCTTCACCTCTTCCCAGCAATGTGAGTTATATTGGGAATCCCAGCTAAATCTCTAAGACAATGGGTGATACTTGTAAGAATCAGCCATACCCTGTTTGATTGAGTTGGTAGATGCTCTGATGAGCTATAGAGTTGTTCTTCTTGTCAGTGGTTGATGCTTGCAGGAAAGAGCCAACTTCCCAGATGTTCTTTTGTGCCTGTGATAAGCAGTCCCTCAGGTGGAACATTTGAATGCCCCAGGCTTTGGGAGGGACCCTGTACCTCCCAGGGGGTTGATAGATCTCCACCACAGCAGAGGTGGGTAGAGAAGCCAGGCAGGGGGTGATTACATTGTGAGAGTCTGGAAGGCTTTGCAAAGCCTCAGCAGGGCTCAAAGGTTGTTTTTCCAGCTGCTAGGGAGACCTGGGAGGAGGGTCAAGGCAGGCTCTCCAGATCAGGAAGGATGCTCAGGAGGAAGGGGCCACAATATTCCTACAGCCCAGGCGCATGAACATGCTGTGCTTGGTTACTATGGCATCACAGGCTGGGATCTTCCCTGCCGGGGACCCTTCCTAGTTTGATAGCACAGCTTTGAGCCTCAGCATGGTAGGCTCCAAGGTGGCTTTTCTGGCCACTAGGGAAAGTCACAGGAAACAGGGTCAAGGCAGGCTTTCCAGACCAGGAAGGCTGCTCATGAGGAAGGGGCTGCAATTCCCAAATAGCCTGGAAGCCTGAATATGCCATGCTTGTTTGCTATGGTGCCTTGGGGTGGGATCTTCCCTGCTGGAGAACCTGCCCTAGTCCAACAGCTTGGCTTTCCTGTGGAGGGATGGGAGCTTTCCCAGATCGCCACATCTTGGACCTCCATAGTATTCTTCCATCAGTTCTGCCCACGTGAGCTCCCTTGCCTCCCAAGTCCAGCACCCAAACCTCCCCTTGGTGTTTGCCAGCAACCCACTTGATTCCTGGGGGCATGCTGTCTGGCCTGCGTGTTTGACCTGCTGGCATGCATCTCTGAGAAATGCAGGCAGGCAGACACTCCCAGATCAGGCACCCAGGGTCCACTGCAGGTCCTCAGGGGGAAAGGTGGGCCCTACTCTCTGTGGAAACCTCAGACTGGAGGAGGCTCCAGCTGGGGAGAGGTGGCACCAAATTTTTGGCTCAAACTGCTCTCCCTGTTGCTGTGGGTTGGGGAGGGGCAGGGACGAATAGAGTCTGAATGGAGGAAAGCTGGCTCTCTGGCCTCTTGGGACACTCTCCTAGGAGGGGAACCCCGCAGAGAATGTCCAAGCTCTGGGATCATTCAAGTTCTCCCCACAATTCCATGGTGGCCACAGTGTTTGGGCTCATGGGAATGAAAAAACTTCCAAGTAACTTTGGTAGCTTGCCGATCACCGGAAGAGTGTAGGATAGAGAAAGTGATTCACTCTCACCCCTTCACTGGGCTCTGAGCCTCTCTGGGTTTGATCCTCACAGATATCTTTTTTTCCCTTTAATCTCTTCCTTCTCTGCTTCGCAATTTTCCTCTGTGAGGTCCCTGACAGGCTTCGGCACTTCTCTCTATGACCTACACCTGAGTGCGTCCGCTCTCCCGTCTCCTTTATCTGGAACCCTTCCTTCCATCCAAGACGGTCTGACAAACAATGTCTCTGGTCAGTCATCTTGCCCCTCTTCCTACTAATAGCTTCTGATGTACTGCTGACACCAAGCCTAATAGGGATCACATACATTTTTCAACTTCTTTCAGTGAAGCTTCTTTGTACAGCCAAAACAAGAGACTGGAAAATAAAAGGAGTGATTTCACTTTTTGAATGGCTCCAAAATGTATTTTGTTGGTGTTAGTGAGCATGGACTTAACTAAGCATGGATGTAAGTTTAGGTTTAATTTATTAATATGTGCATTCCATAAATATTTGTTGAATGCTTACTTCATGCACAGCATTAAGCTATTATCTGATTCTCGTTCTTGTAGCCCAGGGTTGACACTGACCCAGCAGTGCCATTAGCTTTACATAGCTAGTCTCTGAATTCCTGTGCTTTTTGCTGGTCTCACTCCTCTCTTGTTCATTTAGTAAATTACACCTCCATTTTTTTCAGTTTATCTCATCACTAAATCTGTAAGTATTTTGATTAGAGATATTTGAAATAGGTGGAAGTGAATGAATCAGATGTTCTGATTTCAAGAAGTCATTAATCTTGTTGAGGAGATAAGAAACAAAAAGGAGATGGTGTATAATTAAATGCTAAGTTCATAGGTGGCATAAAAGTTTATTAATAAGAGTGAACAGCATACATTAAAAACATCAGTAAAGGTTTCATAGAGCCAATGGAATTTGAGCAATAATATGAAGTATAAGTAGAAATTGGTTAGGAAGAAGAGAATTGAGAGTGCATTTCAGATGGAGCCAATATAGCAATTTAAAAGAATTGAAAAAGAGCAGACATCAGCATAGGATGTCTATATAGCTTGTCTTCAGAGGACATTTCTCATGGGACATAGTAATTTCTCTTTTATTCATCAATAAAGAAATTCATCTTGAGGAACTGTTAGGAACAAGGTTGTGTGTGAGGTTCTTGAGATACTGGGATGGAGGTAATATTCTAGCAAAGGAAAAAACTGATTAGACAACCAATGAAAATTAGGTAAGGTTGGAGAGAAAAGATTTTCCTAAATATACAGGGTAAGACTAGATTGTAAGACCTGCTAGTACCCATATATATACTGTCTACTACTCTCTTAGTGTGATTATGTACGAAACTGTGATAGTTCTTGAATACAGATTTAAGTCTTTAGTCACTTTTTAAGTTTATGTTCTTCCTTTCTTCTTCTTCTTTTTTTTTTTTTTCTGGAAATGTTTATCTAAGAGAGACAACCATTATGTCTAAAAGTTCAATACATTGATGGAATTTAGGTTAAGTTTTCATTTTGTCTAGAATTCCTTTTGGGTGAGGAGACATTGTTTTTTAGAGTTTCTCTCCTTGTCACTCAGTACCAGTTGCCAGAGGGCTCAGAGATGATGGTGAAAGGGCAGCACTCTAGACATGAACATAGACCACTGACCATATTTATTCAATTCGATGTGAATGACTTGGTCATTCACTATTTCCAAATGTAGGACTCAATGTCTGTATTTGTAACAAAATAGGTATGTGAATGATATAACATTTGAGACAAGCATCTTTAATTTATAAGGGTTATGTAAATGTAGTCATAGGGAGATGGTAGTTTTATTCAAGCATTCTGTTTTGAATTCTCCTTTTTCTTCTTGTTTATGCTGTTATCAAGACTGCTCTTCTCTCCTTCCTCTGTAACTTTTCTTCACCTGCTAACTATTCCTATGCTCTGTCATAATGAAGGATTAAAGGAACAGGTACACCCTGTTCCAGGTGTTACCAGTCACACCCTGGTAAAGGGAAGGTGTCCATCCACTGCTGTCTCTGTCCACCATTACATAGTCATGATGCAGTACACGATTTGTACATCACATCAACTTAAGAGTCGGGGGAAAGGTAGACCTTAGGTCCGGCCACTGTTTGCTGAAAAGTTCAGCCTAGCCTGAGTTGCTAATGGGGGACTCTGTTAGACAAACTCTTTTATTGAATACTTCGTGTTGCATGATATTTAATCATATGGCAGAAAGTAATTATAAAATAAACTGAATTTTACTAGGTGCAAAGTAGTAGTAATTAACTAGGTTACAGACGTAGTTATTGTTCTATTTTGATATTTTTATTGGTTGAAAAATATTCTTCAGTGAGAAAAGGATAGTTAAGTGAATTTAAAGACAGTTGAACTATGGTTCTGACTTTTCATAGCCCCTATCACTGCAAAGTAAAATGAAGTTATAGGGAAAAAATAAGGCTCACTGGTTTATTCTTACCAGTAGAAAGCTAGCATGTTTTCCCCTAAGGAGACTCAAAGTAATGTTAATTAGTTCAGAGAATTGACAGTAGTTCAGGTTAGGGATGCCATCTTTAGCCAAAAAGAAAACAAACAAAAAAGCACACACTTAGTTTTTTGTTTGTTTTGTTTTGTTTGTTTATAACATCAATTTACTTTTATTTATTTATTTATTTTATTTCGGCATATTGCTGGGGTACAAATGTTTAGGTTACATATGTTGCCTTTGTGCTACCAGAGTCAGAGCTTCAAGCCTGTCTATCCCCCAGATGGTGCGCACCGCACCTATTAGGTATGAATATACCCATCCCCTCCTCCCCACTCCCAACTGCCCGAAACCTGATGAATGTTACTACTATATGTGCACATAAGTGCTGATCAATTAATAGTACACACTTAGTCTGAATTTGAAATAAATAGCAAATATACACACATATAGTTAGCATATTTAGTATTTAGCATGTCTCATGAAACATTTAGGACATACTTTTTATTTTATTCCTTGTTTATATGAAGTTCAAATTTGTCTGAGTATCCTCTATTTTATCTGTCAACCCCAGTCCAAGATCTGGTCCTCAGTTCTCTAGGTTTAGAAGCAGAATTGTATTGGCACATTGAGAAAAGATCAAGTCCTTGGAGGGAGCCTCACGTTAATGAGTCCTCAATATTGATGTGTTCAGTTACAATGCAGATTTGTTTCTTATATGATGAGAAAAATAGCAGTATCAGGAATCCCAACACTAGTGTTTGCTGCAATCTATCAATATGCCCACCGCTACTGCCCCTGTTTCAGCTGCTAATTTCTCATTTTGGCCTATTGAGATAGTCTCCAAACTCTGTCCGTATCTTTTATTTATTTACATACCCATTCAATAAATATCAAGTGCTTGTGAAGTGTTTGGCATCATGCTGTGCTGTGAGGATACACTAATGAATGAAAGGAGAGCCCTTGTGCTCATGGAGAGTATTTTTAAATGGGGGGAGATACGTAAGTAAAATGTATAGTATGGCAGATGGTAAGAAATAAAGCAAGGACAAAATGAGTATGTTGCTGGAAGGTGTACATTTTAAATAGCAATCAAAAGGGTTTCCTGAGAAGTGACATTTGAATAAAGCCCCCAAAGGAAGGGAAGGAGGGAGCCATGTGGCTCTCTGGGAGAATATTCCAGGTTAGGAAAACAACAAGGGTAAAATTCTGCATCAAGGGAGTTCTAGGAATAGTATGGAGTCTTGCAAGGAATAGGGCAAGTGCAAGAAAGTAGAAAATGGTCTTTTAAACCATTGTAAGGAATCTGGACTTTGAGTAAGAAGGGGAAAGCATTGTGGGTTCTGAACAGATGTGTGGTATCATCTGACTGACTTACATTATCTTACTTATCTGAATTATTTCACATGGACCATTCCTGCCACAGGAATATAATAATCCAGGTTGGGTATGTTGTTGGCTGGAACCAGGCAGTAATGGTAGTGGTTATGAGAAGTGGTGTATTTCTGAATAAATTTTGACAAAAAAACCAAATGATTTGCTGACAGATTTGGATTTAGTAAAATGGGAGAAACAAAGAAATGAAGGATGACTTCAAATGTTTTGGCTTAACTACTGCAAGGAAAAAGTTGTCACTTACTAAAATAATGATGACTGTGAGAGGAAGAGGAAGTTTCAAGGGGACTGTCAGAAATTTGGCTTTAGATACGTTAATTTTGATTTACATTTTATTCTTTCAAGTGGAGTGGTTGATCCTGGAAAACAAAAGAGGATTGGACTGGAGGTATGAAATTAGGGGTCATCAGTGCCGGATGCTATTTAAGGCCCTTGGACTGAGGGAGATGAGTAAAGGGAGGGAGTATAGATAAACAAGGCTGGGGGTTAGGAAATAAATCTTGTGGTACTCTAACGTTAGAGATGGAGTCTGAGAGATGAAGAGGAACCAACGATATTGTCAAGTAGGAAGGAAACCAGAAAAATATTGTGTCCTGGAAAACAAGTGGAGAAATATTTCATGACAAAAATCATGGAAAAGTGGACCAAATGTAGCTGCTAGACTTTTAAGAAAACGATTGAGAAATGGCGTGAGATGTATCAATCTAGACGTCAGGGGTAGCCTTGACAAAAGCAGTTTTAGGGGAGTGCTGGGGTTAAAAGGATGGCTAAAGTGTGTATAAGAATGAGAGGAAAGGAATTAAAGAAAGCAAGTAGGAACAACTACAGTGAGAAGTTTTGCTGAAAAGGGGAGCAAAGAATTGGTTCAGTGACCTCAGGAGAAAGTAGATCAAGAGATTGCTATAGGTCAAAAGATTATTCTTTTCTGTAAGAAGTGAATGTTAACACACTTTGGGTTTTTGTTTTTTTTTTTTCTTTTTTCTTGGAAAGTTTTGAGAGTCTGTCTTACTGAAGCTCTTCAGTGCTGACACCCAGTGTTCATGAGATAACAGTATCAGAGGCAGAGCTTTAGGCTGGACAGATTACCAGTTTGGCAAATAGTAGGGAATTTCTTGCATTCCTACACAATTAATGAATTATGTTAGAGTAGTTTTTCATTTTAAATTATTTTTATGGTATAAAATATCTTTTTAAATCAAAATTATCTTAGTTGGTTAATAAAAGGCTACTAAGGCTATAGTCTTGGTCTTAGCTTAAAATATGTGAACTCAACACTATTTCCATGTGGTCTGGGGACATATCGGGTGTCCTCATGACTGGATTCTGATAAGCTGGAGACGTGCATCTGCTATCGGTCTCCAGAATAACACCCAGCTCTATCCTGGCCCTACTCCCAAGATCCCTAGTGGTTAGTCACTTCTGAACAAATAGCGAGAGCATCAGTGGGCTAAATTTAGACCTAACTCAAAGGAGAGAAAGCTTGAGCCAGGCCTGGCAGTAGTAGGATCATGACTGAGTGGGAACTCACCTCTGCCAAGCCTTCGATTTCCCTAAGAATATTAACAGCCGGGGTAAGGAATCAACAGAAGGAAAGTGGCCAGTGAAGAGAATAAAAAAGGAAGGCATGGAGGGAGATGGTTAGAAGAGGTCAAAAGATAAATGTTAGCTTGTCCTTACAGCCTTAAAAGACTAATGGTATATTTCTTCTAAATTTAGATTCTTTACATTTGCAAGTTTTCTCCAGAACTATAGCTTGATTAGTCCTTCTCCTCCTAAGCCTGGGAAGAAGACCCTGTTTATAATAATCTTGCCTCATCCCCCCAAGAAGAATTTATTTCCCTGTCTAGAAGGACTCATGCTGATAGAATGAACATACTGAGTAGGTCCAGGTGTGTATGTGGGCCCCGAGGACAGAATTGTACCACAACTGCAGCATTGAAACACTAACATATATCTTGGGTTCATTTTATCATGTATATATTTTTAAAGCTAATCAAAAATAAACACAACCATTTATCCAAATGTTATTGTGTAAGTTAGGCTTTTTTTCAATAAAATGAAGAGAAACTTGCTTGGGTTTTGTATGTAATGTGGGAAAGAACACCAAAAACATAAGAAACAAGCATAGGATTAACTTCACAACTGGGCCCAGAGAAATAATGCGTAACTGAAATAATCAATGATAGGATAAAAATTAAGTGAAACTTCTTATATCCTTATTCCATAGCAATTTGAAATGATGCTTTATGAATGAATAAAGCAACATGGAAAATAACATAATAAGGAAAAGTAAAAAATGCAAATTTTTCTACTGCTATATCCTTAAACTATGCATAAGTTTCCATTTAAAAATCTGGAAAGAAATATTCTAAAAAATTTAGTAGTTATGTTATGTGGAAAATTAAGGATGAAATGTTTTCTTTACTGTTCATGTTGCTATAATAGATAGACATAGTATATTTTTAAATGAAAATATAACTAGGAAACAGTCTGAATGGGTTACTTTTTCTTGAAAACTGACTTTATCACTAAAATTCTCTGTTATCTAACTTTGAGTAACAGACCTAACTAATAACCAGTTAATAGTTAATACTCCTCAACTCCAAACAAACAAAAATGACCCTTGCTTATGTACAGGTTTTATGGAGCTGAGCAGATGTCTGAAGCAGCTGACAAGACAGAAAGTGCCTCATAGTAGATAACAATACCAGAGCACACTGTTTAGAAATGTCTTGTCTCACTTTGCTCCGCCAGCAAGTTCAGGGAGTTAACAATCAAAACTGCCTCATGTATTTAAACTTTGTGCAGTGGGTCATATAAACATTCTTTGAGTTAAATGGTGTAATAGATCTAAAAATCTCTTACCCCGCTTGCTTTTCTCTCTGAGATTTATCATGCTGTGATATAAATACCCACAGTATTTTACAAGACAATGAACTTGGCTTTTTCTAAGGCCAGTAACTTTTGCTGAGTAGCGGAAATCTAGAGAGCTGTAAAATGGCTCTTTGACACAATTTGGGGGCTTTTAGAAGTGTGTCCTCAGAATATATTTTAAATTTCAATACGTTCACATTTCTAAAACTAAAAAAAATCTGAATATACATAAATAGGCATTTAAGGATAAAGCATGCTGAAAAGCTACATCCAAGGAAACTCATTGCTAATCCTGACAAATAGCCAACCCAGAAAATTTATAATATTTAATTTTCCTGTATTTATTTCTCTTTTCCTACTCCTCTGGAGATGGGCCAGTTGGAGATGATGATTTATTAGTAATTTCTTCCTTGTCCTAATGTAGTATGCCACTGTTGGTCACATATCTATCTGTTGTACTCTTGCAAATATTAGTTATGGCTTCTGGGGAATTTCACAATTTCTGAGGGGTTTTTTTTCTTTTTTCCTTTTTCTGTTTTTTTTTTTTTTTTTCATTACAGAACATGTGATGTCATCACAGCTCTATTAACTCTACCATGATAATAGAAGCACACTATCATAATAGAAATGCTCTAGTGCTCATTACTAGGGCAGCGACTTGGTTTAGAATTTGCCTTTTCTCTATGTCAGCCACCCTTGCCTGCCAGGTCTCTCTCAGAGGAGCCTTGGAAAATGAAGACATCAAACACTCTGTTGGGATCCAATGGCATTCCTCTCTTTAGTCCCCACAGAGTGGGCCTGAAAAGCAAGTCTCTACTTATTTTGATTCTAACAAAGATTGAACAATGAGTGGCTGTGCGCAAAGCCCCTTTCCCCATCCGATCTATAGGCATTATCCAAGGCATCTCCATTCACAGGAGGATAAAGCACATGGCCTCTCTCCTTGTTTAGAAGATAGCTCACTCTATCTTAAGGCCTCCTCTCATTTTCTTTTTGGCATTTTAATCCTTAGGCTTAGAGTTACTCAAGAATTAAATAAACTAAATTAGGAGAAAATGCTGATGTCTCTAAGTCATGGAATGCTAACAAAAAAGGTGTCTTGTGTTTTTTCTCTTCCAGATGCTAACTATACTTGTGCTAAGCATCTTCAGTAGAGAGACTGTGAATGACCTTTATTCTCAATCCTGGGCAGCAATCGCCACCTTCTGATATTTTCTCTGTCAGATATCATCTAAATGTTTTTTTTATTTTTAATTTACTCTCATCTGGCAACAGTTCTCTTTGGGGATGAGGCAAGTTTATTTTTAAAACTAAAAAATTAGAGTTTTGCCCCAGCAAAAGATGAGATAATGTTTCTAAGGAAATTTCTTCTTATATATTTGATTTTTAAAAATTTGATTAGTGAATACTGACTTTACTGATAGAAATAAATACATGCCTTTTGGTAGCTTGTGAAGAGTATGAAATAAAGTTTGTAGATTTTTGGACCGATGTTGAAGCCATTGTTACATTTATTTAAAAAGCTGGTACATGTATAAGAAAATTTCAAGCTCAATGGTTGAATTTAGAAGGTAAGTTGTCCACCAGCTAATGCAGTAAATCATACATAATTATAAACTGGACAACACTGGAGATTGAAAATAGAAATCTAGAGTTTGTCTAAGACTCTATTACTGGTTTAATTTTAACTCAGTTTTCCTTGGAATATTTCCTGAGCTCCTGATTGTTAATAAAAATACATTCCTAGTAGTGCAAGGCAAAGTATAGAATCTACATGTTAAGTGAACCATGGGTTATGTTTTCTCTATATAGTCATTTCTATTTTAGATTTGATATTTTCAACAAAGGAAGAATGACTATAGTAAAATTAAGAAAATACAACTCATGCATAACTTAAAATTTCTATAAATGATATTTAGGATTGAGAATGAAAATAGTTGATTTCAATGTACATTAGGAATTAGGGGATATAGGTATTATCTTTAGTAGTTTTATCTTTCATTTACATGGATGGTTGAAGTTTGGCTCTAAGAATTATCATGATAAACCATCAATAAATTTTGATTTCAAAATTAGTGCCTATTTTTATAATGTACAATCTTAATTGCTCTCCAAAGAAATTCTGAAAAGAAGCAGCAAAAGAAATGTTATTAGTTTGATGTGCCTCAGTTTTTACATACAGAAATGTTTTCATCTCTAAAGTCTCATTTAAAAAAAAAACAAAAACTCTTATTTGTTTTATCTGAGAGAAGTCCAATTCAAAACTGTCTAATCTGAAAAAAAAAAAAATTACTGATTCAAGTAACTGTGAAGTCCAAAGTTGAAGCTTGCTTTAGTCAAGGCTGGTACAGCTCAACAAACCCTGCCTTCTATCTCAGCAGCCTTTCTGGTTGTATATTGTCCTCATGATCTTCTACTGTGGAATGAAATGTGATCATAGATGATGTTCACTGGCAGCTGCAGATTTATATAATCCCAAATTTGTAACTTTGAAGAAAGATAATTTATTTCTCTTAACCCAATATATCAGTCCCTATATATCCGTAGCAGCAAGCAGTTTGATTAGTCCACATCACGTTGTCCAGGAGCATAAGGTTTTATGATTAATCGAGGTTGGGTCATATGGACTTCTTTTCTGGAATAGAACTTAACCCTGTAACATGTTCTAAAACTGTTTTTAATACTGTAAGGAGGTGGGAAATAGTGTGTTGAGCAAAGAAAGTATTTTCCAGTCACATTGTTAATCTAAAGAAGTAATTGTGAGAAATTACAGAGTATTCACTTATAAATTACTTTACCTTTTGAACTCTTCTTTGCCACAGGGCACACAGAATAAGATTCACTACTTAGATAGGGTTTTAGCATTTGAAACTTATCATGTCCCAAACTAGTAGATAATCAATTAGCAAAATCTATTGGCTTTGTTGGTGTCTTAGGCCCTTTGGTCTGATATAACAAAATACTATAAATACTATAAACTGGATAGCTTATAAACAACAGAAATTTATTCCTCACAGTTCCAGAGACTGAGAGGTCCATGATCAAGGCATTGACAAACTTGGTTTCTGGTGAGGGCTTGCTTTCTGGTTTGTAGATGGCACCTTCTTACAGTGATCTCTCGTGACGAAAGAGGTGATGAGCTCCTTTGGGTCTGTTTTATAAGGGAACTAATTCTATTCATGAGGGCTTTGCCATCATGACCCAATCACCTCCCAAAAAGCCCATATCCTAATACCATCACAATGGGAGTTAGAATTTCAGCATGTGAATTTTGGGGGGACACAGACATTCAGAACATAATCATGGGTGAAATATATTCAGAATCAAATGATCTCTCACCACCTGCTTCAGTACCATTCTAAACTAAAGTACCATTGTCTTATGTCTGAGTTATTGTAAGAGCCTCTTCACTGGTGTCCCTGCTCCTTCTCTTGGCCTATTTTAATGTGTGCCCTCCACACACAGCCAGAATGTTCCTTTAAAATCTAACTTCAGTCATATAATCCTCTGCTCAGTATTATCTGGTGGCATCCCATCACATTCAGTGTAAAAGCTAAAGTTTTTCCATGTTCTAATAAGGCCCTTTATGAATTTGCCCCAGTTCCCTTGCCGATCGCATCTCCTATTCTCCTCCCTGCCCTGCTCCAGGTGCTCAGGCTTCCTTGTTCTTGAATGTATCAGCCTTGCTCCTGACCCATGCATGGGCTTTGTGTTGGTTGGAATCACTGCCTGTAATGTTCACCCCCAACTTCTCTGCCCCTTCTCTTCTGTCAGGTCTTTAACTTTATGTCTGTATTGTTATCTTTCTTGGCTACCCTATCTACAATCACATCCTATCAATTTCTGACCTCTTCCCTGCCTATGTTTGCTCATTAGCACTAATCAGTTAGTTAATTACCTTGTCTCTTTTATGTAGCCATCATACCTAAAATAGTGCCTGTCACACATGAGTGTTTCATAAATACCTGCAGAAAAAAAATGGCTGAATGAATGAATAAATGGCTGAGGAAGAGGTGTTGAAGACTGTCAACATCATAAGGGGTTATTCCACTAAAGCAGTAAATTCATCTCACAGTGGACCATGTGGTCTAGGTCTCAAGGCACATCAGGCAGTGATGGAACCAATGCTTTCACAGTGTACAATGGCAGACATATACATATGTGAGTATAAAAATCCTGCCTTTTCTTTTCTTTTTCTTCTCTATCATTAGTATTTCTCAGTGATATTTCATAGAGGCAACTTTCTGTTTTGATCTGTTTTTGCTTGCATTTATTTACTGCAGTAAATAGGGACTCTTCTCACTTTTATTATTGGTGATTTAAAAAAAAGGAGAGAGAGATATGAACAAATATGAACAGAAGAAGTAAATCTGGTATAATTTTTGCAGTTTATAAATGATTTAGGTTATAATATTGTTTGTAAGGCTGATCTATCTAGTTTACTGCTCTCATGTAAGTGGGAAGAAGGGTTGTATCATTACAATACCTGTCCTATTCTTACAACTCTCAAAGGAATTTTACATTATCTGTTGGTAACTTAACCCAAAATTATGGACAATTTTAAGGACTAATGAAATAATTTTTTGAATGAATCATCTTTCTTAGTTTCCATTTATTATTGCTCTTTTCTCCTGGTAGATATTGTCCCCATAGTTAAACAGAGAACTAACAATCTTGTGGATCCATGTAATTGCTATAATTTGTTACAGCTAACTGACCATTTCGCTCTGTGGATTAGTTTGAGGATTGCATGTGGCGTATGTTAATCTGCATCGGCCTTTCCAAGGATGTTGAATTATGAGCTTTGCAAGATTCTTTTGATGCCTAATTCCATCCAGCTTCGCAATTTGCCGAGTTGTATTCTTTTCTTCTTCTTGCAAGCGAGATGTCTGCTGACTCTTGCCCCCCAACCCTGAACTCCCAAGATTATCCCTTGGTCTTTGTTTTTCAAAAGTTTTACTATGATGTACCTAGTGTGATTTCCATTATATTTATCCTAGTCGGGTTTGTAGAGCTTCTTGACTCCGAAGTCTGATATCTTTTGACAGTTTTGGAAAATGTTCAGCCAGTGTCTGTTCCAATGTGATTACTGCCTGTTGTCTCTCTCCTCCCCTTCCAGTACTCCAGCGATGTTTCTTATCAGAATATTTTACTCACACCCATATGTCTTTTGCATATTTTCCATCATTTTTTACTCTCTGAGTAATCCCAATATTTTCCACTGACCTATTTTATAGTTCACTAATCCTATCTCCTGCTATTAAACCCATATATTGAGTTTTTAATTTCTGTAATTGCATTTTTAGGTCTAGAGGTTTTGTTTGATTCTTTATTTCTGTATGTCATTTATTTTCTTAAACATGTTAATCAGAGTCCATATCTGATAACTTTAGTGACTGGGTCATTTGTACATTTGTTGATTATATATTTTTTCTTTGGGTTCTGTTTCTTCAAATGCTTAGTAATTTTTAATCAAATAATTAACATGAAAAAATGAATGTATGTATGAATGTATTTGTATGAAAAAATGTAGAGGCTCTGAATGGTACTGTCTTCCTCTAGAGAGTTCACTCACCTCTGGCAGGTATATACAGTGGGGGCTTTATCTACCAAGACTCCATCGAACTCTGGTTCTCCTCAATAAGGTGTGGTCCTCCCAGGATCCCAGTAGGGAACCTGGAGTCTTTATTATACTATGTTTCAGAGACTTTCTGTTTAACATTTTAGTCTTTTGCCCTTGAACAGTTTAAGAATTTGACTAACTTCTGAAGTGGATATCTGCTAGTGTTGAATTCATTTCCTTGTCATTCCCACTGCTCCAAGATCTTGGACCTCAAGTCCTAGATGTTTGGAAGTCCCACAGTCCAATTTTCATCTGGCCACCACTTTAATATTACCAGAAGCTCTCTTGGCATCCTTGCCTCCTAACGGAGCCCTCTAGGTTCTCTAACTCTTATTTTAGCTCATATCTCTGCATTGGTCTTCCTACTGGCATTTTCATATCTAAAGTTCTGGTTGCCTCAGTAGATTTCTGTGCCTTCAGACTTTTTTTGTTTTTTTGGCCCCTATAATAAATATGGTTCCCCTAATTGTTCTTAGCAAGAGAAATACTCCATTACATTTAGAAATGGAATTCTGGATTTACATTTCTATATTGAATTTTTATTTCTAAAATTGTATTTTTTTTTTTTGGTAACTGCAATGTTTCCCTTCTATAAATCTAGAGCAGCACTGTTCAATAGAAACAAATGGAAGCCACAAATGCAAGGCATATGTAAAGTTCAATTTTCTAGTAGCCACATTTTAAAAAGTAAAAGTGAAATTAATTTTATAATATTTTTTTAACTAAAACCATCTCATATTATCATTCAGTAGGCTATCAATATGAAAATCAATGATATATTTTACATCTGTTCTTTCAAACTAAATCTGTGAAATGTGGTGTGCAACTTACACTTAGCCATATCTCAATTTGGACTACCCATATTTCAAGCACTCAGTAGTCACATATGGTTAAGTGGCTACGTCATCTGAACGTGCGGATCTAGACAGCCAAGAAGGAGTAGATTTAATCAAAATTGGGGGGAAAAAAAAAGGAGTTCAATTATATTTTGAAAAAACCTTGACACTTTTGGTAATGTTTCTGTGAACTAACTTTTTGTGTTTTATTTTCTCTGGATCTCTTAGAAAGCTAAAGAAAAGGGGAAGTAGAACTTATTGAAAACTTCCATTTATTTAGAATAAAAATGATATAAAAAGTTTAAATAAAGGGAAACAAATAAAAATCTTCTATTGTCAAACATTTTCAATTTTTTTTCCAGAAACACAAGTACCAATCCTTATTTGAATGCCTTTATATCTGCTTTACACTCTTGTGAGTATTTGTGCAAGGCAGGCTGTATGTGTAGGTGGACGTGGTAGAGCAGGGCTATCTACTCTGGGGTATGAAATCATATCTCTGGGCCTGAAATACCTTCCCAACTCATTCAGATCTGCCACCATGTCTATGACAGATGGTAAAGCCCAAAGATTACACCATTAGAGAAAGAAAGAAAAAAAAAGAAAATCTTCAAGATTAGATAGAACTCTTGAGAGTTAACACACTGACTTAAATTCCAAGGGAAGAATGAAGTCTTTCTTGATGTTTTTTCCTTACAGATGTTGATGGTGATACAGGATAATCAAGTATTTAAACCATGCGAAAGGAAGACAAATTGTCCACCAATACTTGCTAATATTTACTGGATACTGGTATGCCCCAGATCTTCTTCTAATATTTAACATTGATTAAGTCTTATAGCTTCATAACTATCTCTAATGCAGGTATTATAATTATTCTCAGTTACATTTTGCAGATGAGGAAATAAAGGCACAGAGAGGATATTTGTTTAAAGTTCCACAGCAAATAAATAATGAAACTAGAAATTTAACTGAGATTGACTCACTCCAAACTCTGAAATCTGCATGCTACTCTCCACTGTCTTGTGCATATAATATACAGTTTTGCCTTGACCTAGACCTCCTGTTAAAATCTGTGGCTTTTAATATTCTGTGTAATTCATTGAATAGAGATGTCAGCATGAATTTAGATCACCTAGAAATACATACAGGAGAGTATTTGAATCATTATATTTTATCTTTGTAATTTTAAAGGATATTTGAATTTTACAGGTTGATTTAAAAAAAAAGACAAAGAGTGTCAATTCCCTGGGTTTTGAGCAGATAACTGCAAAGTTCGTCCTGTAATTCAGGGCTCTCTGACAGCTAAGTCAATATTAAAAATGTTAGGGTTAATATTCCTTTGCCTGTTATGCTCAACAGGGCATTATGTAGTGAATGATTCTACTTTCATATTCCAAGATATTCGGATATCAGACAGATTCAATTTTAGCCACAATTTCATTAAAATGTATCTCTGGTAAAGATAACCTCAGACTGGACAGCACAGTGTTAGAACTAAAGTGCTTATTCCATCTTTTTCTAACTTTGTTCATAGGCCTTGGTGTTGTATTTCCTTTTAATGTATCATAAGTCACTTCAGCATTAGTCATGAACACTTTCAACAACCATATCACTTCAATTTTACACACTGTGCTGTGTCCTGTATCTTCCAGAAGTCTCATCTCCCCAGGTTACTCCTACCCACAATCACTTTCTGATGAAGATCCTTCTCAATCTCTGATTTCCATGTGGATTTTTGTGCTTGTAAAAGGTGCCAGACTGACAGATGAAACTAATCTCTGTCTAAGCAGTGAATAGAAGAGGCAGGCAACCCTCTACGCAGTAGCCTGCCAACAAAGAAGGAGAGACACTCCATCCGAAGCCTCTTTGCCAGTAGTATCTTGTTGAATGCCAGCTGTAATTATGTGTCTGCTAGTCTCACGCTCCAGAACTAATACAGAAGGAATAAACTAATAAAAAGTTTCCTTGGGCTCCAGTCTATCTTTATGTCCTCCTGTTTTACCGAAGCAACCTATTTCAGAAACACTGCCAGTTCCACTGCAGATCTGGCTGCTGATGTTACACACCTATCTCTTAAGAAAAATAGATACCTCCTAAAAGTATAGTGTTCATTCTGAGTGCTTACTTTTAAATGGAAGAGAGATGAAAAAAGAAACCATACTGTTTATCATCGGAGAGTACTTTATTTTGCCTGTTTTGTAAACTGGAACAAATGATTAAATATCAAGAAGATTTGAAGTCAGCTTGTTTTAAAATAAAATAACAATAAAAAGCTCGAACTATGAATTGTATAGTAGTTGTTATTGCAAAGTAGTGGTTGTAAAATAGTTTAATACTGAGAAATGTAACACAATGCAATCCCAGAATGGAGGAACTTGAAGCATAGTATTGTAAACTAAGTTTTTCTATTTTTTATTTGACTCTGCTAATGAAGTAATAAAGTGAAATTCAAAAGGGTAATCTCAGGAAGGTAATAGTCCCTTTGATAAGTAGTTCCATAAAATATATCCCATGGTCAACTAAACTCTGTGTGTGTGTGTATATCTTGTACCTCTGACCCAGCAATTCTACTTTCAGGAATCTGTTCTTGATAAAACTATATGTGACACGTAAGTATATGTGAACAAAGGTTTCTACTGCAGCAGTATTTACAAGTGGGGGTAAAGGAGAACATTCTCAATATTCTTCAATAGTGAAATTATGAACAAATTGTTAATACCCACTATATAATATTTTTCAGCTCTTTATATTGATATCTGATGATTTATAGGTATGTACAACTTGTTAATTTAGAAGAGCAAGTTGCACAGAATCAAATACATAATCCCATTTTAATCACAATGATTACAAAAAAACAAACAAACAAAGCCTTCCATCCATAATCCCTTTATGTGTACAAATAATGTCCTCATATGAACTTGGAAAAAGGCATGGAAAGATTCAATTCAAGGTACAGAAAAAGTCCATGCAGGGAAAGAAATGAAGAGGACTTAGGCAAAATTACAAAAAATAAAATAAACAAACAAAAAGATACATAGATTCAACTCCATAAGGAGGTCATCTACATGCTGGTATTGTAGAATCACTTAACTATTTCCTTCATTGCCTGCTGCAATCTCTTAATTTTCCACTATACGAATCATTTCATAGATTTTTGAATCTATACATGCAAATTTACCTTTCAATGAGGTCATTAAGAGCAATTTATTTTTATCACATTGATTTGTCATGTAAGGTAAATGAGACTGGGAATTTCTCTGCCATGAAGTGTTTCTGGGAGTCTTGGGAGGACACATCGATATCCTGTCTGTCCTATTCATCCTATTCCGAATGTTCTTTCATGAGTTTGAGATACATCTCAAACTCATGAGAGAGCATTCGGAATAGGATGAATACTCAATTTGGATATTTTTTTAGGAGAAAAATGTTCCTATCTTGTGGTCCCATCGTCTCATTGGGCTGGTTTATATCACATATCATCCTATAATAATATTGTCAAGTGGAATGGAATAACCCTGATTAGCTTAGACTAATCAACATTCTACACCTGGAGTTGGGGAGGGAACAATGAAACAGAGAGCTACCTAATATCTGAACAAAATCAGAGTGCTCAAGCAAGAAACAAGGCTTTAGAAAGAATCGACTATAGAGCAGGCAACCAACATTGTCCACAAAATCTCCATTTTATCTAATCCACTAAGGCTGGTTTGCTTGAGTGACTGTCTTCCTACTAAATTGGAAGCTCGGTGATAACAGTTGCTGGGTTCCTTTTTATCATTTATATATTCCCTGAATTTAGTACTTGAAGAATTCAATGCAAATGAACCTTAGTTTATAAATACAATACTCAACAATTTTGCTATATACCATTTTTTCTCTAACCCATCGTGACAAAAGCTCTTCTCAGGTGTCTGGCAGCTTTCTCCCCAGTGTATACTGGGGTAAACGCAGAAAGGTAAACGTGGCATGCTTTCAGTCGATTCTTTATGAGGTTATGCCATGGCTAGGTGATTGATGCATTAGTCAGTTGGACACAAAGGGAAAGTTGGCCTTTAATTGTTTTTAACTGTAGAAATTGATGCTATAAAAAAGGTTGCAAGTCAAATAATTAACTTTCTAGTATTCCGTTAAAAGGCAATAATATCACACATAATAAAATAGTGTCTTTCGTAAAATGGAACATAACATTTTAATAAAACACATGATTCCTGATTTTGAAATTAAAGTGAGGTTGCCAACAGTTACTTGCTCCAAGTGACTTGATGATAGACTTATAAATAAAAAATCTTTTTTTTTTTTTGCTTCTCTTTTCTTACACATATTCATAGGTCTACTTTAACCCCTTTTTGTCTTATATTTTTCCCCCTAATTTTCCTTCCTTTTTAAAAACACTAGAGAAACAAGACTTCATCAACAAATGCTCTTTTGTCAAGGTTATATTGGAGCATTTAAATTACTTCACACTTATTTTTGTAATTTTCCAGGACCCTATAACTTGCAGGGAGGTTTTCATATTAGTTCTGACTTCTAATTTAAAAATATTGGATAGCTAATGAATTTTAATAACAAAAGAAATACTGGATTAAGCTTTAGATAAATGGATTTCAGAGAAATCAAATACTTATCTGTGTAGCCTTGTAACATATTTGCTTTTGATATAAATTTTAAATCATATTTATTGCATTTAGATTATGATGATCTTTATTTTGAAAGCCAAGTAATCAAAAATAAAAATAGCTGACAAAAGCACATTTCACATAAATAAAGTGTGGTGAGGAGATAACTGTTTCAGACATGTTTCAGAAAATGAAAAGCAAAATTGTAATTTTCCATGTATAAATTTATGAGAAAATTTTTACCTGAAACATTAAAATATAACTAAAAATCATATTCAAATTTTCGATATTCATGTAATAGCTGAAGAAAAATTAATAGTTGTTAAATTCTACAGATCTCTTTTCTATGAAAAGCATGTCATATTTGGGCTTTCTCTCTCACTCTCTCTAGTAATCTTGAAAATGGTAAACTTGAATACGGGCAATGGGTAAACCCTTAGTTTTTTAGGTCTCTAATTAGGATGAAATAAGGGTAGGATAAATCTCTTACAATTCTTCTGAATGTTGAACCATAAGAATCTGCACTGTATGGCAATATAGACTAGGTAGTGTCCAGATTATTGTCAAAGTATAATATTGCATTCAGTTTTTCCCAATATCTAGCAAAAGTTCTTTGAAACAAATAATATTTATGCAAGATAATTTAAAATATATATAGTGCACCTATTACTTTAGATAGAAGACTATACTCTTGAATTTAGCCAAGCATCCAAAAGCATGCTAGCCCACTTGTAGGATGGCATTTACCCAACTGGGTCTTGGTAGGATGCTATGGGACTAAAGAGAAGACAATATCACAAATAAATTTATGAAGTTCTTTGTGCTGCTTATTATGAGGTGTGGTAGATAACACTGTTTATTGCATGATATTACACAATGTCCTTTTCATAAGTATCCTTGAAAGAAATTTCTCTCTCATTCTATGATCAGAGATACCTATGCTTCCCTAAGTATCTGGTTTTCCTTTTGCTTAAAATCATTGAGAATCCAATAACATAACTAGCTGAACTCTTCGTGATGTTTAAAGTCAGTATGCAGCAAACTTTAAGCAATTATATTGGATAATGGTATACATTTTATAAGGTTCCTATTGTTAGCTGTTGATTTTTTTCTTGACTTAATCTTTTATTTTCTTATAAATTATTTTATTTTGCTATATCTCACATATATTTCAAGTTTCTTTCAATCTATTTTGGATCAAGGCTTAAGATACATAGTTTAGGACAGAAAGAGAGAGAGAAAGAATGAAAGAGAAGGGAAAAACAGGGAAGGGGAGAAAAAAGGAGTGAAAATTCAAGAATTCTGTTTTGTATTCCTCATAGCATGAGTCATAGTACTTCGCAACCAAGGAGATACTAGAAATAGAATTGGTGATTTCTCCTTCAGTTTGCAATAAGCATATTTTTTTTTCCTGTGAAAACCTAAGGAATTTCTGTCAATTTATTGAATTACACTCAGATTAACTTTCAAGAAATCTTTAGGATTGGATCAAAATAGTATGAATTTCAAATCAAAACAAAAATTGGAGGGGCCAGGCACAGTGGCTTGCTCCTGTAATCTTAGCACTCTGGGAGGCCAAGGTGGGAGGATCACTTGAGGTGAGGAGTTTGAGACCAGCCTGAGCAAGAGCGAGACCCCGTCTCTATAAAACATACAAAAAATTAGCTGAGTAACTAAAAATAGAAACAAAAAATTAGCCAGGCATGGTGGTACATGCCTGTAGTTACATCTGCTAGGGAGGCTGAGGCAATAGGATTACTTGAGCCCAGGAGTTTGTGGTTGCTGTGAGCTAGGTTGACACCACGGCACTCTACCCAGGGAAACAGAGTGAGACTCTGTCTCAAAAAAAAAGAAAAAAAAAGGAAAGAAGAAAAAACTGTAGGTGTTTAGCAGTTGATAGGTAGGCTTTTATCATAGGTTTTTAATAGATAGTTAAATAGTTTATTTAACTATAAGTCTGGGCAAGCTAACTTTAGAAATTAAAATTGGGAGTTAATTTGATTAAAATTATGTACTTAAGCAAAATCTGGATTATTTTTAGTCACAGATTTTACCCTCTCATATTCTTCATGATTTTGGTTATAAAAGAAACTGAATGAAGAAGTGTTTTGTTGAAATCCATTACCATACTGGAAAATAAATCTCTTAAAGTAATAGTTAAAATATATGACCTTTTAGCAAGATATAATAAAACAGCAACTTTATTACTGGTAATTGTTAGCATGAACTTTACTGATAGCTAAGTTTGAAAAAAGACAAGTGGTTTTGTTTGTGTGGGATCAAAACTGTATTTCAAGCAGTTCATATTATTTTTTTCCAGGATTGGAAAACCTGGGCCTGCTTCCAGAACTACGAAAAAAAAAAAATTAGCTTCAATGTTCAACGCTAAAGCATTCATGAGAGAGATGCAGCCATTTGAGAAAACTGAGTTCAAAACAGAAGAAAATGAAAAACACAGCCTTTCAGACCACTCCTTCCTTCCACCTTCTCATATTGCAAATACAATATTTCCATTATCAGAAGATCCATTTTCAAGTCAGAGCTGCTGCTAAAACAGCCTAACTGGAGGGGAAAAAAAATGGTAAAACAGTAAAAAGAAATGCTTTATAAATCACTCTTCAAAAGCTGTCCTGGGAGGAATGTGATATACCTTAGCATCTTATGTGTTTAGCAAATAATTTCAGCTGCGCATTCTAAATGTAGCTCTCCCTCCTTTACCTAATTACCGAAATATGTGCTGCAGTTTGCAGAACTTCGCCACTGTCATAACTTTTCTTGAAGTTCAGCCAACCAATGATAATAAAGCCGTCACGAGATTAAAGAGAGCTGCAAGTCATTGCTTCTGACATTTATATGTAACATGGGAAATGCAAACAAGTATGCGGAGTTATTAGTAATATTATGGGCTTTGAATCCTTAAAATAGAGTGCTTAAGACATCTGCCTCGGTAAGGAGGGCGAGAATGAGGTAAATCCAAATTGAGTCCTCCTTTTGTTTAGATCAGGAAACCAACCCTGAGAAAGCACAGGGAACAGTTGATTCCAGTTCCTTCGTGTAGCATCAGGATGAACCATAAGCCTCAGATGCCCACTCTCAGAAGGAATAGTTTTGGTTGTGGAGAAAAGAAAATTGTAAAACTTTGCATGTAACTCTTGCACACTTTGTTGGGGCCCCTTCCTGACCTGGCTTCACGTCACTGATTTCAGCAGCAGCTCTGGGCTTGGAGCAGTTCAACACAGCGCAGGGAGAGCAGAAAAATTCTCCTCTGAGGTTTTGCTGCTACGTCAAAGTTCCTTTGGTTTTTGTTTAGTGAAGGATACTGAATTAGGAGAAAGAATTTGGAGAAAAAAATACTATGTTGGAAAACTCGTATTTTATCATTGTTTTATCCTTGCTTTTTTTTTTTTTTTTTTTTTTTTTTTTTTTTTTTTTTTTTTTTTTTTTTTTTTTTTTTTTTTTTTTTTTTTTTTTTTTTTTTTTTTTTTTTTTTTTTTTTTATCTTATTCTTGTCTGTCTTCTATTGTCTCCTTGGGTTTGAGGTGTATCAAGAAGAGAACCATTGTAGGTCTGAACCATTTGTCTTTTTTCCCAATTATACAAAAAAGCAGTACACTTCATTAACTTTGATTCCCAAAATTCTAGGCTGATTTGAAGCTTTACTTCCTCAAACATAAAAATACTTTAATTTTTTAAATTGCTATTTTTGTGCTGATTTTCAGCTATAAATTTGGTCTCTGGAGATAAGTCAGTGAAAGAAGAAAATATTGGCCATGTATAGTTTATTTGGTAATAATTTGAAACCAAAGTTTTTTTTTTTTTTTAAGGAAAATATTGATTCTATGATAACACTGCACAGAAGCCTTTGGATTTGGTCATCTCCTGCTCTTAGAAACTGCAGTTTGAGTGTGACTAGTGCAAGATTGATAAATCACATAGAACAAGGTGCTAGAGGTGTTTAGGAGGAAACAGGATATGGGGGAAAGGGACTGGGAGTTCTGAAGCATTTGGCCTAGCTCCAATCCTGCTAATAACTATAATTATCACCAAATGAGCACCCACTATATACCAGGCACTGTGTTAGGTGCTTCCACAAATGGAGGGTATTTAATTAAGACTTAATTTTTATCTGCTGTGATCTTATTTAAGAAAGCAGGTTTTTTTTTCTTCAAATGATTAAACATTGCTTAGAGTCAGTTTTATCTTAAATTTAAGTTCAGGACTAACCGTTTCCATTTATGGGATTAAAACAAATCTGAGTAATTGCTCATAATGTTTGTTTTATAACTATCAAGTATGAAGATGAATTATCTGAAATAGAGTTGAGTCTACCAGTGATCAAGGAGAAAATTGCTTATGTATAAAAGCCCATGAACTGCTTTCTAAGATAATAATTTATTTCTATTCAACTAAATGTTGTATTGTGTCATTGATATAAATTAGTGATGGTCAATGTGTCTAAGTCTAGAAGAATCGGTGAACCTAAAATAAATCAGACTAACAAAAACATAATAATTTTTGTCATATATGGAACATATCATTTAGGATGGTTATGTTATTATTGATGGTTTAATATTTAAGATTAAAATTTGCCAATAGTCTAATAAAATTTGGGGGAATAGGGATGAGATGTGGAGAATAACTACTGAGACAGTCTCGTTAATGATGAGCTTGTTAAATAGCCTCCTGCAAGCACACCCTTACCCACCAAAATTTCTCTCTCTCTCTCACTCTCTATGTGTATATATAAAATGGTTACTTGTTCACACTGTACCTTATGCACATTTTAAATTACTCTAGTTTTTAAATTGTGATATTAAATCTCCAGTAGTGTTATTATGTGAAGAAACTACTGTCAAATGCAAAATTTCAGAGAAATTGAATTGTAACTTTGCATTCAAATTCTGTTTTATTAAGTAGGAAGCTGTTTCAACAATATGTATAAAGTGACTTAAAATTACCAAATAATAATTTTTAAAAGTTGTGATAGCCATTCCTGTTTTTGTGCCAATTCAAGTAAATTAATAGGGTTCTAAGATATTTAAAGAAACATTGAATTGTAAGATTTTAAACTTGTAGAGCAAAAGCTTTCCGCGCATTCACTCCAGCAGCCCTGACTTTCACTGACATGCTCCATGTGCATTTTCACATGACCTTTTCAGGGTTAGGACTAAGACTAAGAAGTTTTACCAATAAGGGAGAAGAAAAGAGTCAGGCAGAGGAGCAAAGCAGAAGTGTAAATAGTGAATGTGGTTTGGAATGAAGATATTTGAATCTGAATAGTGAGTTAATGATTCAATTAGTTTTTCACTTTGTTAAACTACATTAATCCTTCTTTATCAGGTCCCCATATTGAAGCGCTTTGAAAAGAAAAATGCAAAGGATCTTAAGAAGAAAAATTCTAAGAGCCAGAGCCTTTTAAAATCATTAATGCTTCCCAAATACATGCTGCCTGTTGGAAATGATGTGGATGCAGGACAGATATTGTTTTAGCGATCTCAAGACTTGAATAGGGACAGTTCCAATGGCCATACAGTCCTTGTGAAGTGGTTCCTATCCCAAGTAAGCTTAAGGAAATGTGTACTCTACTTTTAAACCATGGAAAAAGAGTTATTTTAAGCTAAAAAACTAGGGGAAAGGGGATTTGAAAATAGCTGACTACATGTATAATCAGAATATTTCAAACATAAATACTTACTATTAATAAATTGGTAAGGTAAAAATGAGAGTGTTGAAAATTTCTTTTTTTTTATTACATTCTGTTCTGCTTTTAAGTCTTCAGAATCTTTTTAAAATTGAAAATATAAACCCAGAGATTTAAAACTTTAAACATAGATTATCATTGTCATTTTTGTTATCCTTACAATCATCATCAAAAGCATTTTATTAAACATTTAGGCATACCTGATCCTGGTCTAGCAAGTTAAAGGGGAAATCCCTGTCTTGAATATTTACAATTAAACAGATGTTAAATTGATTCACTAAATATATTAAAGGCATAAAGAGAAATGGAAAATTACGAAGGAAAATTTCCCACAGGATAGTGAAAACATAACCAAGGAAGCCTAGAGAGATGAGATCAAATTGCCAGTTGGAATTAAATTAAGATTCTGAGTTTTTAACAGGAATGGATTTTATTTCAAATACAAATCAAAACTCAAACTCTGTTAACAAAGACACTGTAATAGTATGTTGGGATTTTCTTTAGCTTTGTTACTTTTAAATTAGATGATAATTGTCTCTATGTTTATGAGTAGATGTGCACGATAGACAAGATTTTTTTTAGTATTTTAAGCATTTTTCAGTGAAATATTATTAATATTATTTATGTCCTAAATGATTATTTCTGTTAATTGGTCTACAGTTGTAAATTACCATAAAGTTGGACAATCACTGCTTTTGATAATGCGATAAGGAATTCAGTGGACAGATGCGAAGAAGGAGAAAAAGACAACCACAATAGAAGTTGCATATTTTGAAGAATAAGAGAAGAACAATCTCTTACTTGTTAAAGGAGCTTTGTATTTTTTTTAACCTGTTAGATAGAATATCAGAGAATCTTTTGAATAGAATGGTTTTTACAGTACTTTTTAGTATACAAAATAAGTTTCACATGCAATATCTGATTTGCCCTTGCAAATGTTTTGTATTCCATGGGGGTACCAAGATATTAAATGGATGTTTTATAGGTATGAAGGTAGAGTCAGGGAGGAAGACCAAATATGCAAATAAGAAAATTGAAAGAAAGGAGAAGCAATTTAGGTGGAGTTGGGTCCACATATGAATCATAATTGATATAAATGAAAGAAATAGCACCTCCTGATTCTATATAACTGGAGAACAAGATCAAGAGCATGAATTATGAAGTCTGACTGCTTGGCTGACTTTGAGCAAATCATTTGAACCCTCTGTGATTTGGTTTCCTCATCTGTAATGTGGAGATAATTATAATTCTACCTCTTTGACTTATTCTGGGGATAAAAGGAAATTATGCATGTGAAATTTTTAAGTCAATGTGTATCACTTACCAAGTGCTTGATAAATGTCAGCTATTATTATTTGGATTTAAATGCAATGATCAACTTTGGGAAAAGATGGTTAACCTAAAACTCAGTTAATACATGTGTAATTTAAAAAAAAAAATGACTTTTCAACATGTCATTGTATACCCATTGATTATAATTGCCAAGTTAACTACATGTTACAATTATTTTTTCCTACTGATCATATATTTTCTATATTACCCGTTACATAAAACTGACTAGAAACCTATGTTTTCTCCTTTTTCCTGGCTCAAATATGGGTTATTACACTCCATTTTGCCTCATAACAGCTTTTTGAGGGGATCAAGCTACTTTTCTTTCTGATCCCAAGACCTAGCGTAAGATGAGTAAGTAACATGTCTTTGATCCCTAAGGAGCAATTAGGCTTAAAAATGTTGGATCTTGTTATTCTATCAATGTAGAGTGTAGAACATAGTTTATAACATATGGTTCCAACAAATCTTACCAAAGTATTTCCCCAGAAACTCCAGTGCCAAACATTTACAACTTTCACCAAATTAATAACCCTTAGCTTCTTTAAGAAAACAATTAAAAATGTGGAACTGATTAACTTGCAATAGGTTTTTATCAAAGAGACTTTAACAAAGGCTGAATATTTTTTCTTGAATGGAAAATTGAAGAAAAAAAAGACACTGGAAACAAAACAAAGGATACAAAAATCTATAATCATGAGTGTTCTTTGAAACACTGTAATACTTCATCAAAAGTTAACTTTTAGTTAGAACTGCCATTTGCTAAACATTAAATCATTGCTGAGAAGTCTTACAAACAATGTGAACGTTGAATATTTGAGGTTTTTTTTTCTTTTTTTGCCCAAGGCAAACACTTTATATCCCTGTCTAACCTACCCCATATTAAAACAGTTAAAAAAGAAAACATAAGGCCCATCCCTCTCTTTCAAAAAGGAGAACCACATTCTTGCTCTACTGCAGAGTGATCCTCTCAGAATTAAGGAAAGAGGACCAAGGGAATGCAAAACCAGATAATTCAGACAGGACCTTTAAAATGTTGCTCTCTTTAGACCCGTTCAATCGTAGTTACCATTCCAAATATTAAAAGAGCATCAGTCACACCCATAAACAGCAGTACCCTTTCAGTCTAACTCTGAAGTCATCATTTATGTTAAAACATTCCACATTAAAAAAAAAAAAAAAATCTTTGTCATACCTTTCCTTTTAAGTCCTTTGCTTTGCTGACAAGGTCTCTGCCCTGCTTTAGTGATTAACAGGTGGGAATCTGTACAGGTGACTTTTCATAACAAAAACAAAATCTGCTTGTATTTCAAGAATGCCTCTTTAGCATTTTCTTATATCCATGCTTATTTTCAGCTTCTACATGTTCAGCTAGTTAGTTGATTATGTATATATGCCTAAGGTTGATCTTCCCTGTGTGGCCATTTAAAATTGCTTCTCCTTTATGAATAATCCTTTAGAGAAAGACATTGATGAAGAACAGCAAGCAGTCCTTCTACAGATTGAGTTTATGCCCCATTTCTTTTAAACATGCTTTCTTCACAAATAATATTTTCTGGCATTAACTTATTCTACACCCTGTTGAACGTTTGGCTGAATTCTTTTCTTCCTAGTCTTAAAAATTTACATTGGTTTTTAAATTTAAAAACATACATTGGTTTTCAGATTATCTCCTGGTAATGAGTCTTTTGAACTAAGACATAGCAGCTCACTTATCTCTGTGTACAGCCCCACATCTCGGAGCAGGGTGGGCATGTTTGCATTACTTTAAAGACCTGAAGTGGGAGTACATGGAGAGGTGAGCAAAGCAAGATGTGTTTCAAAGGAGTTCTTGAATTCCACTTGGAAAGCATTTTATTCTTATTAATATTGAACCTCAAGGCACATGTTCCTCCTTACCACCAGATAAGACTGACCCTTAAGTCATCATCAATGACTGCATTTTATAAAAATTCAAAGGTCATGTGGAGTTAAAGATCCATCACAGTTCTTGCAAAAGGGTGGAAAGGTGGACAGGAGGTGAGAAGGAGGGGGTTACTCATGCATACAAGGCACTTTGAAGATGAAAAGCTCTAATGAGTGTTAATAATGATGATGATAACCATAATAACACACTCTTCAACATTTAGTTAACTACCTCCTCCACAACATTTTTGGGTTGCAGGATAAAGTGATTTTGATTTAAAAAAAAAAAAAGTGGCACGTTGGCTGAAAAAGGAAAACTCTATATGCTTAAATCATTAATAGGTGTCCGAGGCAGTCTAAAGGACCCTTAATGTTTAGCTTCAAAGAGGTAAAATAAGCATGGCCAACACTGGGTAAAATGTGAGCACATTGACAAAACTCCTGCCTCCCACATCAAAGTGAGAAGAAAAAGGGAAACAGTTGTCATTTTTGGTCTATTTTATTATTGCTGTGTCACAACATGGATTTCTTTATACAAATGAAGGGCACATCATTTAGAATTAAAACCAGAAGGCGTTTTAAAAATCATTTACTGATTTTAGCAATCTACACAACCTTTGTTGTGTGATTATCCTCCAGCATTATTACTGACCTGTTACTGGTAGGACCCTGTCCATTGTAACATTGCTGAGCACAATATTTGAACATTAATTAAATATATTAAAAGAAAGACTTATTATCATTAAATGCAAATATGGCAAGTTAAAGGTAGGCTAATAAAACTCTCAAAATAAAAGTTTTATGATTTTTCATTTTAAATTTTTTGTTTAGCTCAATAAACTTAAAACTTAATCTAGTTTTTAAATTCACCACTCTAGTATTGAAATGTAATAAAATGTTTTTTCATGATAATAAAGTTATTAACTAGTTTTACTTCTGAACAAAGTGTTTTTATTTTTTATGTGAATAGACCCTATAGGTAAATTTACAATTACAGTGATTTCTCTATTTTTTAAAAAAATATATACATTATGAGAGATTCTTCCTTGATCCTAATAATTTCTTCCTTCTATTAGTAGAATGCTTATGGTGTCTCCCCCTCACCTGAAATAGGTAGGCAAGGTATTGTGGGACTCAGTAAACTGGGATGAGCTACTGGTCGCAGAAAAAGAGCTAATGCCCACATTGAGGACTTTATCACACAGGTTTCTATGGCTTGATCTTAAACCTCATGGATGCTGGCTTCCTAACACATGTGCTCAGGCTCCTCAGGAAACTTTGCATGCAGACCCAGGCTCACTGCGGAGGCCTAAATAAATTATGCAGGCAAGAATTTCATAGAAGAAAAGGCTTCTATGAAGGACCAGTTTCTTGAAACAGGTCTTTTAGGCCCTAGTGGGTAGGATATAGACTCCATAGTTTTTAAATTCCAAAAATGCTATTTTGAACTGAATGTTTCTCCCCCCACCATTCATATGTTGAAAACCTAACCCTAATATGATAACATTTGGAGATGGAGTGTTTTTTGGAGATAATGAGATTTAGATAAAGTTATGAGGATGGAGCCCCACAATGGCATTTATGTCTATACAAGAAAAGGAAGAGAGAACAGAGATCTCCTACTCTCTGCCATGTTAGGATACCATGAGTATGTGGATGTGTGCACACCAAGGAGAGCCCTCACTAAGAACTAAATCTGCCTGCATCTTGATCTTAGACACCTAAGCTCCAGAATTGTGGGAACTAAATGTCTACACAATACCAGTCTATGGTATTTTGTTATGGCTGCCAAAGCAAACTAATACAGATGTTGAGTTTCATGTTTGATACAGAGTGCTGATGAAGTTCTAGAATTAAACTTTTAGTGTCAGACATAAGTAGGCAGTACAAAGTGGCAATGGAAATCAAGGGCTTCTCAAGATACTGATGGAGAAAAGAAGACACCTCAAAGAGGTCTTGTCATTGCAAACATATTAATATTGTAAGATATCATCAATATCTCAGATACTATTCTCAAGAGAGGAGACATGCCCAGGTAACATTTTCTCCAGACTTGGTAACAATAATAGTACAAAAATTAACGTTGTGTTCAGAGAATTTTCCCAGTTAAATAAATTCACAGACAGTTAACATAGACTGAATGGCATCCTCATGAGGCTATCTCCAGGAAAATTTTGCATCTGTCTTATTTCACTCACTTCTGAGTCTTTGGTTCATCTTTAGTGTCATATCTACTATCTTCTAGAAATAAGATTACATTGCAAATAAGCACCACGGAGGCTGACTTTCTTTGAGGCCAGGGATATGATCATTTTGCAAATTCTATTAACTCACTGCAGTCTCTAAAAAGTGTGGGATATTAGAGATTTGACATTGGGCTAATTCAATTTCTGAAATCTTTAAGGAAATGTATACTCCTGTAGAAGGTGGTGCAGCTGGCTGAAGAAACTTTAACTCCACCTAGGCATCAAGAATCCCTAAGGCTAACTTGCATATAATCCAGCAATCCCACTACTGGGGAAATATTTAAAAGAGAGGAAATCAATATATCAAAGAGATATCTGCACTCCCATGTTTATTGCAACACTACACACAATAGCCAAAATATGGAATCAACCTAGGTGCCCATCAATGGGTGAATGGATGAAAAAAATGCATTTTCTATATATACACGATGGAATATTATTCAGCCACAAAAATGAATAAAACTGTCAATTGAGACAGCATGGAAGAATCTGGAGACCATTATGCTAAATGAAATAAGCCAAGTACAGAAACACAAATATCTCATGTTCTCACTCATATGTGAGAGCTAAAGAAAAAGTGGATCTTATGAAAACAGTGAGTAAATTGGTGGTTACTAGAGGCTGGAGGTGGGGGAAGGGAAGAAAAAAAAGTATATAAATGTATCTACTACCACTGATCAGAACACTTACAAATGGTAAAGATGGTAAATTATATATGTATATTTTACCACAAATAAAGAAGAATTATGGTTAAAACATAAACTAGAATAGGATAAAGATGAGTGGAGTGGGGATATACAGTATCTTGGACTTTTAGCTCATAAGATAAAATTATTTTATTTTGTATCTTAGTTCCCTTTGTCCTTTGAACTTGGTCTAACAAGCAGTTTTTAAATTTGATATCTCTGGAAATATGATAAAGAAAGCTGTTTTATTAAAGTGTCAGGATTTTTTCTGTTTCTGACATATTATTATAATATGTTTAGACATATAACTATTGAAATAATCTCTGATGTTATTAGACTTCATGTTGCATAATCTCTGGTGAGGACATAGACATCTATCTCTGGAAAATGTAGACAGACATAGGATAGGAAATAGAGTAGACAGTATACTTTAGCTTTGGCTACAGAGTGGTCTTGTAGTTGCTCAAATGTGGCATTTTAAACCATTTAAAGCACTTTCAGGGGGCAAAAGTCTATATTTTCCATTATATGTTCCTCAAGATAACACCCAAAGAGTAGTGGTTGACATTACAAACATGGACCCAGTAAGGAGAGAGGAGCTGTCCTGATAGCCTGTTGTTTTCCATCCCATCCGGTAGGGCAATAGACACTCCCAGGAGATAGTAGGCTAAAATGATATAATAATCCAATCAATGGGTTAAATTGGGGAATCCTAGTGAGATACATTTAATTCCTTTTCCTAAAAGTTCCTTAACATCTATAAAGACATATTTTAGCATAACACTACTGGTCTCTCTCTACCCCAT
The DNA here is from genome assembly GCA_004363605.1 of Indri indri. Lineage (NCBI taxonomy): Eukaryota > Metazoa > Chordata > Mammalia > Primates > Indriidae > Indri > Indri indri. The sequence goes on from RJWJ010000032.1 coordinate 317,264, forward strand.
CCTTCATTCCTTCCCTAGAGAGAAGAGGGACCTACTAGACCAAACTGGTAAACTCAGAGAAAATGGCCAGCTCTCTCCCCTTTCCTTTCTTTGGGAGTGAGCTGCCTACAAAACACATGCTTGGCTATAGAACACCCTCAGCCCCTTCAGCGGGCAGTGGGCTCCAGGCTCACATTCAGTTCTGCCTTGCGGTAGGGGGAAGGAGGTCCTGTTCAGGGACAGGGAAAGCATGCCTAACTCTGATGAAGTTAGGAGGCTCAATAATGCTCCATATACATATACAAGTTGTGTCTCTAATCTCAGCTTTATTGGTAATAATAGGGGTTTTTTGGTTGTTGTTTTCTTTTTTGCTATTTTCCTTATTTTCTTACTCTCTTTCTCAATTTGCTTGAAGTCCAGGTGTAAAACAAAAGTAGTAGTATTGGGGCCTTCAAATCTCCAGTATCATACATATTTTTGAAGTAAGGCTAAAAAACAGAAAAACTTACTAGAATATTCTAATACCACTACCACACCCACCTCATCTCTTCTCTTTCCTCCTTTACCCAACACTCATCCATATAATATTAACATTAATTAATTAATATTTACTGAGTTCTGGCCATGTGTTCAGAACGATAAGCTAAGTTTCATAGGTGCATTATTTCACTAATTATCCTAGCTCTTCAAGTAGCTACCATTCGTTTTTCAGATGAGGCATCTAAGGCTTAGAAAGTTTAAGCAATTGCTTTTGTAGTCACAAATGTAGTAATTGACTAAGCCAGGATTCAATCCCAGGTTGGTCTGAGTCCAAAGCCCAGACACTGAACCCTTAAAAAATGCTGAGATTTGGATTATATTGCCAATGAAATTAATATGTGTTTTGATTGCAGCTGGGATTTCTTACACACTTGTGATGTTATTTTCTCAAAAAAATTATTTTCATTCGCTTAATATGTTATTGCAAAGGGAGGTCAGTTTCTTTTGATAAAAGCATAGATATTCACATAATATCTCAAGACCCATTTTTTCTAGTCTCATGAAAGTTGAAGATTTCATGAAGGCTATCTCATGGATGGATCTTTTTTTTTTGGCCATGGGAAAACAGAAAGTGGCAGGATGCAAGAGTTTATACATTCCTTGTTTCTTTTCTAGAATATATCAAAGACAATTGTTTGAGTAGTGTGACACAGATCTGTTCACAAGGATATAACTGTGTAAAATGATTATATCTTCTGAAAAAATAAAGGTAATTATACAAAACTTTTCTAAGATTACTACAAAGAAAGTGGAATAAAATCAGGCAAAACCAGTCATGACACAGCAATTTGGGACCCCTCCCATTTTCTCCATAACCAAAGTTAATAGAAGACAAGGGATTACATTAAAATTTTAACTCTACATGTTTCATTCTTTCTTGAAAATGCATTTATCATATGTAGATTAATGGTTTACATGAAAAATGTAGTTTATAATATATTATGGAATACCACTAAATGCCTTATATTCTTAAAACTAATTCCTTTTAATGATGCAATCCAGCATACATGATTTAAGCTCAATGCCTATGCTTAGTGGGTACAGTTAATTTTGATTTAAGTTTGTCACCCCACAGAAGACATATAATATGTTAATTTTAAATCAAAGGCAGTTAAAAAAAATGTATCTTACCTGTTGTGATACACTGTGACACATACTTCATTTTGTGCAGTGTTGGGATGAGGAAATTCTGCTATTTATTACCTACATTGCTTATCATAAATCAGAAATCAGGTGCCGTTAAAAATTCTCAGCAATGCTTCGAGGTAAGTATTACTTACCCTAACTGATAGAAAATAAAGCCTCCAATTCAGAGAGGTTACCTAAAATTAATAATGCCAAATAGCCAGTTAGAATTCAAGAGGATCCATGGAGTCCCAATCTGGTACCATACATAGTCTATACTTTTATTCGCAAGGCTATTTTACCTCCCAATATGCTAAGAATTGTATTCTATTAACCTTTTGTTGGTAGTATACAGTACCTCCTTGATTTTTTTAGTTGCAGAACTTCAATTCTTATGAGATTTTTTCCCTTAAATGTAATTTCTTCTTCAGCCTTATAATCTTTTAGTTTTATCCCCAGAACCCTTGTAACTACTAAACTGGATTAAGCATTTGAATCTAGGATGGGATTAAAGATTAAGAAGCTTGAGGATAACAAGATAAACATTTAATAAGCTTTGTCTTCAGAGTGGAAATATGTAAAGCTTAAGCATGCAGAGAAATGGTCAAGAAGAATATGGCAACTGCTTTAGGTCTTTTATGAATACAGAGCTATTTCAGTATCATAATAATTAAGCCATTTTCTCAGGCTACAATTTAGTATCTTAGAGTTCCATAGATTTTATACACCCCTAAGGTCAGCGAACTGAATCTCCTCAAGATAAAGGAATAATGGCATCTTAGAAATGATTTTCAATTGCCTTAATCCTGTAAGATTGTATTATAGGTATGAAAACATTTATCTTGTTATCAGGGAGTTTTCTTTTTCTTTCTTTAATTGCTCACTACTTAAAGCAAAACACACAGATTCAGTTATAAAGTCAGCCAATAGTTCTGCATTAAATGTAAGAGGTTTTTGTATGAGAACTCTGGGGCTAATTTTTTTTTGTAAGTTTTAAATTAAAAAATGCACAAACTATTTATAAATTTTCATGGAAAAGTAATTTAAAAAATACAGGGGATTATCTTAGTGTTTATATGTAGTTATCACAAAGTCTGTGTAGGAGAGGAAAGCCTTTTCCTATACCCTCTTAGGTTCTATGGCTGAGCCTGAGTATTAAACTGACAAAAAACGGATTTATAACAGAATAGTATGTAAAGTTTGTTTGACGTTAATATTTTCTTCATCATTGTTTCTTGTAGTTGACACCTTCCTTTTCTTTGAATTTATATTTAAATTTTAATTTGGTTTGTTTTGTTTTGTTACTCTTCCAGAATTGTCTATTCGTAAAAAATATATTAAGTTCCTTTGTTTTAAAAAATGTCTATAATTTATCCTTACATTTGAATACCAGTTTGACTTTATATGGGATTTGGGATTCAAAATAATTTCAACAGTGGCCTATTTTCTTTTTCCTTTTAGCCTCCAGTCAATGAGAAAGTTAATATTAGTCTGATTTTTAATCTTTTGAAGATAGCCTTTTACATTTTTTATCTGTATGCTAATCTTTTGGTATATTATTTTTATTATTGATGTTTTAAAATCTCACTCATATTTCTATATGTGTTACTTTCATTTTGCATAGAAATTGGTAGGCCCTTCTGATTTTTGACATTTCTTTGATTCTAATACATTTTCATCAGTATAGCATTTCTTTATTTGCTCTTTTAAATCATTTTTTATTTTCTCTTCTGCTATTTCTTTATGCTGTCTTTCTTGAAATCTTATTATAGATATATTAAATCTTCTGGATTTTTCCTCTGAATCTTTTGAATTTTCTCACCTTTTTCAACCCTTTTATCTTTTTATCATTCATTGTAAAGGATTATCTTGCACTTCACCAATTGGCTCTATTGTCGTGCTCATTCCATTTCTTAAACCTTTTTTTTTAAACTTATTTTGCTAATCAAATAATTTAATTTACATTATCGCTAATTATTTCTTTTACAATCTATCAATCTTATATATAAATGAAATATCTCTTTGAATATCACTGAAGATAACAATTATTCTTTTTTCTTTGTAAGTTTATTTCCTTAGTATTTTACAAAAGTTTTATACTTCTTTATCACGATGCTGGTTTTCCTCAAATGTTTTGTGGTGTTTACTTGTCTGCTAGTATTGGGTCTGTAAAAGAATTCTTGCCTGTTTTTGAGCATAAGTTATAGTGTGGGAGCTTACCTCGTTGTCCAGGAGAAAACACAGGCATGTTAGTGGTGGCAGAAACTGATAATGGGTGTTCTGGGTTTTTGCAGCTTTTAGAGGGTTCATGGCTACCTGAGCATGTTTATTTAAAAGTTCTATTATCTTTACAATAAAAAGTGTGTTTCATTTTTATATAGCAAGTTAAAATATCAGTTGAAGGTAATTTAGTGGATCAGAATATGAACATAATTTAAGAATTAGTTTTCTAATATAATCAAGTGTCAAAACAGAATTTAATATATGATAGAATATACAATATAGTAGGTAGATAATCTCCAGTCTTTAGAATTGAAAAGAACTGTTGATTCTGAAATCTTAAATCATTCTATATCTTTATATCTCTAGCTTTGAGAATTTGAGCAAGTTACTTAACTTTTCTGAGTCTGTTTTCTTACTTGTAAAATGTGGTTATAATAGTAATTAGTCAATATTTTGTGGAAATATGAAAAGATATAACAAACATAAAAGCTGGAACATTACATAGACTATATTTGATGCTCAATTGATGTAATTCACTTTTTTAGTGTACATTTATGTGGATAAAAATAGCATAATGTAGTATAAAAAAGCAGGTTTTGGTCAGATTGGTAAATAGGAACAGCTCTCCCATTTATGAATTTAAGATTTATTAAACTCCCAGATATATGTTGTTATATGGAAAAAAGTGTTTAATTCTTTTTTAAATACTTATGACTGGATCATTGAAAAGAACAAGGATAGCTACATAGGTACGGGTCAAAACCTGGATGTCAATTGACAAAAGCTAATTTCTAAATATTAGAATCATTCTGATAATATTTAGTGAAATGACTATTGTGTTTTAGGTACTGTTCTATTAATAGGTTCTGGAAGGGTGGAGTACTATTATATGTATTCTCATTGATGCTAATTAAGATCCTGTTTGCAAAAGATACCAGATTTCATTTCTAAGTCTGCCATTATTCCCATAAACGGTATGTGATCAGCCGTCCAGGGCCATATGAGGAACACTTGGAAATACCCTCTCTTTCCTAAAATATGGTCCCATAGTAAATTTAGATATCTATGATGATCAGTTTATGCCATTGTGTTAGGCCTTGCCATTGCATGCTCACAGTGTTCTTTATAAAATGTAAATATTTAATGAAATGTTGAGTCATTTAGTAATCACAGGTTAATGCTAATTGATTTGTCATTTAATTATCTTTCTTTATGTCAGTAGGGATCTAGGGAAGCCTGAAGGCATTGAATTTTCTGAAAAAAAAAAAAAAAGAGCTGAAAATCTGGAGTGAAATGAGCAAAGGAGATACAGCATGGACCTATGATAGTTTTAAGAATTACATTAAATAAAGACTTAGCCCAATTCACAATTGTCCTACACTGAGTCTATTTGGGGCCCATATGCAAACCTCTGTCCAAACATGGACCTTCTTTCTTTACTCCTTCCTGGCCGCCAAGGAGTTCGGATTTCCCATCCTGATACTTGACCTTTTATCCCTTTCACAGCATGTGGGTGTATTTACCCCTTTAGAGTTTGCCAAAACAAAGTAACGATCTCTCCTAAATAAAAAATTTATTAGATTTATTGCCCGAAAACAAGATATTTATTAGATTTTTTAGAAAGGATACCAAGTAGTGGGGATAAAAATATGTGGTTAACTGCAGGCAAAGAGATTCCAGATGTTGTTTGACTGGCCATCTGGCCTTCTGGAGGGGTCACTCGTCGGTTTCTATCGCACTGTGGTCCTGCCTCCGCCACCTCTTCACAGAATTTCTGGCAAGGGCAATCAGAGGGCTCAGTGGCAAGTGACATATAGATCTAATTCATGACTCTGGAAAGGCCCAAGAGGATCTCTCTGGAATTTCCAAATCCCAGCGGTCCTTGCCCTCCTGCTTTCCCTCTCCCTTCCCCACCACCATCCCTTGCTTCTCTAGGTATGCACTGCAGTCATTCTTCAAATCAATAACTTGCGAGAATTAGGGCAAAAAAAGAACATTGTTCTCTGGACTTTAGAAACATAAAGAGTGTGTGATCAGTTGCCTTCCACCCAAGCAGCAGCTTCTCGAATAGGCACGAGGATATAAGGAGGTGCTAAGGAGCCGAGATTGCACAATTTATCCAAGGAACACAAAGTCCAGGAGAACAATAAGTCGCTGTTTCCATAATCTCTTCAGACTATAACCAGGACATTTCACTGTTTACAAAGACAGACCTGTTTGGTAAAGGGCAGAAGGATGTAGCATAATGAATGTTTTGAAGAAAAATGTCAGAGTGCATTTGACAAATATTTAAAAGAGGTTTGTTGGACTACTTTAGGTGTGTGGTTCACCAATGCTCCTTGTCTAGAAGGAAGACTTTCCTTTCTTATCCACATGTTATATTAGTCAAGATACGCTAGCTTATATTGCATAACTGAAGTCTCACTGAATTAGCACACAGGAGCTCATGCAAAGTCTGCTATGTATCCAAAGGCTTTTCAGGGTAGCTCCCCAGTGATGACTCAGGGATCCAGGTTATTTCTGTTTTTGGCTCCACTCCGTGTTCTCAATATATGGATTTCAGGTCACCATAGCCAGAAAAAAAGAGGAAGAAAGGAATGTATATCTTCACTCAAATGCCTTGACTCATAAATGATACACATTATTTTTTGTTCACAGGAAAGATCACATAACCCTATCTAACTGAAAGGGATGGGTAAATGTGGGGCAGTATGTAGATATTTGGAGAATAGTAAATTCCTCTACTCAGGCGAGATGTTTCTTTTTTCTTTGCTCCCCATTATTTGCCATATCTTAAAATAATGATTTCATGTTAGTCTTTTTATTATCTATATGGAAAAGAGTAATAAGGAGTAAACTTTCTCATTCCAAGAAGCCAATCACCACTAATGATAATTAGTAATGAGATAATTTAGAAGAAAATATCTTTTTCATGTGCTTCTGTTACATAAGGTGTAATACATACTTCCAAATAATTGAGATGAATGATCACCACAGAGCATATCTTGAAATTCAGTTTCAAGATTAAGTTTTAGTACAGCTTTAAAATTCTTTAAATTTTCCCATTCATTGACATCTAAGCAATTTCCTTTTTACTGGTGATTCTTGATCATTAAACAGCCACGTGGATAATATCATGGCTTTCTAGTTCCTTGACAATAACTCTTTGTTCCATCCGGCATTATCAACACATCATGGTCTCATTCAGTGGATTGTCAACACCAGAATACATACTGCCCTTAAAGTCATGAATTTAAATATTCTTAGGGTAGTGATATAACTTATCCAAATTGGGAAACTTTTGATGAAAAGACACACTATTGATACTTCCCCTAATCGTATGCCTGAACAACAAGATTATTCTAAGCAAGTGGGAATATAATTCCTCTAAATATTTGGCTCTCCAATCTCTTCAGTTAAAGTACTGATTGTTATACTCTTAGAACTCATAATTGAGTATTTTAATTAACTTCCTATACTTCCTCACTACTCTTCAGCCTCTTCTTGCCTTTGACTCTCTCCTCACCACTCTTAGATCCATGGTTCATCACTATAATTCTTTTATATAAAATACACTGGCCTCCCTTACCCTTTTTCCCCATTATTATACTTAGTTGGAAAAAAAAAATCCCAGTTCTGTATCTTTTCAACCTTTGTCTGCTATGGATACAGTTAGCACCACTAGAGGAAATACACATATGGACATCATTTCATAATTTCTATCTCAAATGGACCTTAATACTGTACTCAGCAGTTACACTTTTCATTTATCTTCTTAACACCTAAATGAATTTCTTGTCACTAAAAATCCAATGGACATTTTTCCTGACCACCTTACTTAACTTCTCTTTTTCTTCCAACAGTGGACAGTTCTGTCGGGCTACTCCAAATTTGGAGGTCTCTGTGGAGACCTTCATTGAGACAGTATCAGCCCAATCTGGCACTCTTTTTTCCCTTGTACAGATGTTAACTTTCTGGAGGCTAATCTCCATCCCAAATTCTACTTCCCAGAGAAAGCAATCTGTGACAATGGCTTCACCTCTTAGTTTAAATGTTACTCCCTATGATGGAACTTTCCTATTCTCCATTCTAACATAGACTGCAGCCTTCCCTACAGAAATGTTCTTACGTGATATCCTGTTGTTTTCATTTATAGTTCTTATTATTTTGTTACGATATATTTTTTTCTTATTTACTATCTTTTTGCCCGTATGTTTCTCATTTTCTGTTGATCTCTTTGCCTTTTAAGGAACAGGGAGTGAGCAACACTGTTTTGTTTGCCAGTATAGCTTTCTCTGATGCCTAGCACCAGGTTTAAATGGTTAAAAGAATGATTACCTTACTCTTGCTGTTTGCTGGCACCCTGTTGTGGTAAGAGTGAATGAGAAAAATAAAAGATACCCTTTAGACCAGTAGTTTCCAAATTTTGGTCTGGGGGTATAATATTCCTAGGTGTGTGTGTGTGTGTGTGTGTGTGTGTGTGTGTGTGTGTTCTCTCTCATGAGAGAATGAGATTTAGTTGTTTACCTCAGAGCAGTTTTTTATGTAATACCTATTAAATCTTGCAAAATGTTAAGTTCTTAGTAGCAGAATTTTATCAATGCTGAATTGAATCCGAAAGTGTGTTCTAAGACAGTGAACATAACTGTAATGCTTTCTGAAGGATTAAGGCTATATTGTTTCTGAATAAAGATAATATTTGCCATATGTGCTTTATGTTGAAAAAAGAAATTTAACCAGCTTGATGTATTAGTGATTAACTGGATCTTTTTGAGTAATTAATGACTTATTTACTTAAGTAACACAAAATTCCATACAATAATGCCAGTAAGTTTTAGAGTTTGGACAAAATAGATATTAATGAAACAACACATTTCTTGTCTTTGACTGATTAGCTAGTAAATGACGCAAAAAGTTTTAGGTAATTTGCTGCAAAAAAAGTGGAAAGCAAAATGTTCCTGATAGTTTCAAATCACAATAAAAAGTAATTGTGTTTAGAGCTTTTCATTAGATGTTGAGCTTCTCAAAGGTATTATAGAGACTTATTCATCTTTGAATCTCCTAATAAGTGCAATATCTAGCCCATAGTAAGCATGTAATTAATGCTTGTTAAATGACTATATGAACAAACAAATTAAAAATTGTATAAATTCATGTGCTTTCACATTCATTATTTCATTTTACTCTAGTAGTACCATTATAATGTAGGGAGTAGACCTATTATTAAACCCATTTAGTAAATGAGACAACTCTGAGTTAAAGAACTTAAGAAACCAGTGTCTTAGGAGTTTCTCAATGTCTTAGCAGCAACTCATGCAATCTAGCTCAAACAAAAAGGAAGTTTTTCTGAGGACACAATGAAATTTCAAGGAAGAGAAAAACTGAGAATAGAGACAAGATCCCGGGAAACTGTAAAGTCATAAGATAGTTAATGAGACATTCTCTGTCCTCCTTGTCCCTCTGAACATCTCTCTCTCTCTCTTTCTCTCTGTCTCTCTCTGGCTCTATCTCTCCTATTATTTCTGATATTCCATCTATTTCTTCTTTCTGTAGAACAACTCTCTCTGTTTTCTCTGGGTTGATATTTCTCAATTACTTTGGCTTCCTGGTATATTTTCTTTGTTACGGTTCCAAATTGGGCTTTGATGGCCTCCATATGACTAGGGACTAACACGATTTGAATAAAGCCTTTGATTCTAATTATGGTGTGAAAAGCTACGACCTTTAGATAAGCCAACAAACGTGGGAAATGTACCATTCAGGTACAATTATCTACAGTCCTGAGAGTCATAGAAGTGCCCCTTCTGTGGTCTGAGGGTAGGACACACACACTAGTCCAAATTCACAGTGCTAGTGGGTAACAAAGTAGAAACAGAGAGCAGAGATTCAAATCTGTTGTTCAGTGCTCATTCAAATGTAGCCTGGGTTAATGAGCAGTGTGTAACTACGTGCCAGGAACTGAGCTAGGCACCAGTCTATAATTCTAAACAAAACCAGACTCCATTCCTACCCTCATGAATCTACTAAAGGAAGTAGAGAGTAAAAATAAAATTAAAAAGATAAATGTAATAAGTATAATGAAGAAAAGGCATATGCATGCCTTGTGATATAGGTAAGAGACTAGACCCAAAGGTGGCAGCTGCAGGGTGCACAGGAAAGGATGTTTAAGCTGATATGTTAATAGTGAAAGAGAGGGGGAAAAGAAGATATTTCAGAAAGAAAAAGTAAGCAGGCAAAGGTAAATATCTTGGTAATTTGAGAATATTTGAAGGCAATGGATTTTGAAAGGGGAAGTGATATAAAAATATCTGTATCTTGAAAAATCACCCCAGATGGAATACAGAGAATGGAAATCACAAGTGAGAGTGTGGAGAAGAACATGGGGGTCAATTTAGTGGATATGCAGACATTCAAGTGAGGCTTGAAAATTAATTTTATTTGATGAATGATTTCCACACGATGCCATGGCATATTAAAACCGAGATGTATTGCATGGTCTCCTCGATGCTTTCTCCCCTTCTTAGTGATGATTATGATAATTTTATTCTTACTACTGTTGATAAATGCTGTAACATAATATGGACAATCTGCTAAAAAACTCCCATGTGCAATGCAGAAAAACATTGGCTCACAAATTCCTTGATGGGAGGCAGAATGTTCAAGCAATATTAATTACAACAGAATTTTCAGAATACAGGGTTTGACTGCAGTTATTTTTAACTTCTAAATAAGAATTGTGTACATATATGTAAAACTTTAAGTTTACATTATTTTTGTAATTAAATCTGATCTTTTACTGAGTTACATTAGAAATTTTACTTCCCTCCATTTTTTTTCTTTTGGCTCAACCTTTTACTTCTCTAGAGAATTTTTTTCCACTGAAGCAGAAAGCAAAATGCTTATTGTTGTTATTAGCTAACATATTGTAAGCCTTCACACTACTCACAGAAGTATTATGTCAATATTTCCCTATCTAAATTATAAAAAAAAAAGCCATTGCAGTGTTTTGGGTCAAAAGCCTTCTTATAAAAATTGCCAAAATGTGGAACTCTACAATTAGAGAGTAACAGCTGCAGTTGAGCTTTTTCAGTCTAATGGATAAATAATCTGTTGTCAAAATTAGTTCTTGTATGAACATATATATTTAGATGATAGACTGTAGTGACTTTGAAGTTGTTATGGTCTATTGAATAATTAATGTATTTAAAAATAGGCACAGTATGCAAAAATCACATAAATTTGGATGGCTAGCAATCTGTTTTAATCCTAGATAATTTGGTACATATTACTATGTTTACTGAACTTGACCTGTCAATAGGCTATATAGGCTATGGAAAGATGTGAGAAGAAAAAAATAGCTTTCTGCTAAATTGAATTTAAACTTGGAAATATACTAATTGAGTTTTATGAGATCAAGATAGCAGCAGAAATAAAATATAATCAAGATCAATGAATCAGTCAGAAAATTTTTATTGATTGACGATTCCATGTAAGCAAGTATTGTTACTGACTGATAGATATAATTTCTAGAACTGGAGTCAAAACAGAAAGAACCAAAAATAATCAGGGTATAATGTAATAAAGTATATATGATCTTTGCTTAGTACTGAAAAACTTGAAACAATATAAATCATACTCTACCAGGAGTTTATAAGAAAAACTTGAAAATGTTTTATAGGAGGGGTTACTGTAACCATCAAAAGAGATAATTTATGCTAAGGAGCTTTGAACAGAAACCACATACAAATATAAGAAATTTTATGGTGGGAAGGAAATGCATGTTACATCAAAACTTAGTTTTCCTCTCATATGTCATTAATATGATTTTGCTCCTTTACTTAAATAACTGTTTCTGCACATTTTTTGAGTTAGTTCTTTGCTTTTAAGTATTTGTTGTCAAGTGTTCATCACAGTGTTATATTAAAGAGTTCTATATTAACACTTTCTTCAAAAAAATGAATAAAAATTTCCTTAGTTTACTCTAGGAAAAAGAATTAATTTCTCAGTGACGATAGATTAACTAGTTCAAGAAATACTTATGTGTCTGCTACATGCCCAGCACTGTGCAAGGTATTAAGCACACAAAGACAGAAAAGTGTTTCTTCTCTCCTAGGTGTCCAGTGAAAAGGAATTTTATTGTGCAACTAGTTTTTCCGTACAGTTCAAATATTACATTTATCTGTTCTCATAGTCATAGTGTTAAAATGCTTTATTTATCTCTTGGCTACCACTTTGTTTCAAGACTTTAAAAGTGATCGGGGTCTCACAGCTATGCTCCTACTGCCCCGTCAGCTGTCTACTTTCCCAACTCCAACCTTTACAAACCAATTTCCTACTTGTTATTCAGAATCCAACATCCTCAGCCTCCATTGTGAATTCATAGAACATACTGCATTTTCTCCTGGCAACTTTCATAGCCATGAATAAAAAAAGGAAATTTGTAATAAATTGTTTAATATCTGTTTCTGCTGTGCTAATGAAATTTCATGAGGGCACCAATCATGCCTATGTCATTTTCCTTCCATTCCCTAGCTCCTAGCTCAATACTAGGCACAGCTTAGGAGCCCATTAAACATTTGATCAATGAAAACATGATAAATGGAACAGAACGTGGCTATCAAACCACAGAAATAGAAACCAGATTTTCATAAAAGGCAACATGGTTTTCATTATAATCTGTAATTCTGAAGAAATTGCAAATAAATTCCTAAAATAGGAAGCTGAATGCAATTGTTTGAGTAGTGGGTTGAGCTCATTAGTTTCACTTATTTGTTTTATATTTTAACCTTATTTATTTGTTCATTGAGCATCCACCGTGTGGTGTGCAGTGATGCTGAGAAGATGAATAAGGTAGCTCCAGTTCACGAGAAACTCAAAGCCCGGTGAAAGAATAAACTTCATTACAATTTAATGTACAAACTGCTGTGGGAGTAATATACAAATTCTTGTTGGACCCATTGGAACTAATAATCAGTCTAAATCTTAAGAAATCAGAAGGATTTCAGCAGTTCAGCCATAAAGGAAAATAGATGTTAGGTAGAGAGAACAATATATGTATAGGAATGGAGGTACATACCATTTAAAGAGCTGTCTACTCAGTTACTATAATGCAAAGAGAAGCATAACAAAAGTACAGACTTTCAAAATAAGTGAAGGCAGCTTACAATATGATGTGTGCAATAAACTATTAAAATAAGAATAAAAAAGTTAAAACGTGTTTTAAATAAGAGATGAACAGAAAATCCAAGTAAAGGAATTCACTGAAAATATGCAAAAAAACTTAGTCCTGAGTTTTCTGGCAGCAAAAATTAAAATTAAAAGAGGAAAATGAGATGATATTTGTTTAAAATAATGCAATTAATTAATTCATTAGAGGATTCTAGCATTTTGCCAATACTAAATTCAAAGAATTTATGGACAAATCCTTATTTGTAGTTGTTTAACATAATAATCAATGTCTACAATGAAAACTTTCAGAGTATACTGAAAATTCAACAGGGTTGTTTTTAAAAAAAACTTTCTTTAAAAAGTTACATTCATTTTCTGGTTATAAAATTATGTAGGCCCACCATAGAATATTTAGAAACTATGATAAAGAATAAAAAAGAAAAAGAATCCCTTAAAATCATACCATCCAGAGATATCACTGCGAATATTTAGATGAATTTACTTCTTGTCATTTTGCCCCTAAGTAATAGCTCCATGAACATCTATATTATCCTACCCAGATTTTTATTAACCTCATGAGTGACTTTTCAGTGTTTTTCTAATCTCGATACCAATTCGGAACATTAGAAAACATCCCCCATATTCCAAACTTAAGGAGCATATGGTTGCAATGAAAATGTTTAGAAAATTTACAGAAAATTTCTTCATGAGAATCTTTAGAACCTAACTGAAGATTGAGGGCCTTGTAGGGATGGGGCCCAGAGCCCCGGGCAGAGCACAGCACACAGTTCACTCACAGCAGACTCCCTCTTCCCAGGTTGCTCCTCCCAGCCCTCTTCTGTCTTCATATCTAAAACCTGGAGTCACAAACCGTTGCCCACAGAAGCTATTCATACACACACACGCGCGCGCGCGCACACACACACACACACACACACATCTGCACAAACATATTTGTTTTTACATACCGGACACTCACAAAATGTGAGAAATTATACAACTGTTTATGCTTCATATAAAAACCCCCACTTCTACATTCTCATCTTCAAATGCATACTTTTAATTTCTACAGAATAGTCATAATAGCAAAGTATAAAATTATATTAAGCCATTCTCTTATTGTTGGGAATAGTGAAACAATGACTTGTGTGCATGTTTTTGTGTGTTTTCACAGTACTAAATAACATTGTGAAGGAACAGTTGAATACTGTTCTGATTATTTCTTTAAGGCTCTTGAATACTCATTAGGAAGATAAGTCATTGGCCAGCTCACCACATCCTTACTAGCATTGCGTTGGTTTTTATTTTTAAAAATATATAATACACACGTACACAATCATCTATCTAACTTTTTTATTACTTGTGAGGGTAAAGCTTTTTCATTTGTACATATTTCATCTATATTTCACTTATGTGATTTTCCTGGTTGTTTGTTTTCTCTTGAGATGTGCATCATTCAGCCTAACCTAGGTTTTGCTGCAGTAGCTTTCAGTGACAAAGGTTTTTGTACTGATTTATTTTTTCATTTCTGCTACATGTCCTTGTGGGTTATCATGCTTGGACACAACTGTTAGAGCAGCCACTATCTGGAACTTTCCCTATTACACATCCAATAAATATGAAATACGTTTTTGTTCTCCCACTTTATATAATATGTGGAATTAAACTACATATAAATTCAAATTAGAAAAATTTATAAATTCATTTAAACTAAAATGTCTGTTTTCAAGAATATCTTTCAGCCAGCAAGGAAGCTATTTCGTCTCCTTAGAACTATAGTACTGATATAACAAGAGGATTAGAAATACTCTAAAACGACTTCTCAAACTGGTAAATATGTTTCTCTCTCTCTTATCAAGAAGGATCAAAGTGTGTAGGGGAGGGAAGATGCCTAACCTTTTGAAGGCTCCTGTGAACCCCTTCAGAAGTGGAGCTCTTGGAGGCCTTAGTTCTGCTCTCCACTTCTGAGACGGGTGCAAGCCACTTCAGATTTTTCCTCACAGCTTCCTGCCCTGCCTCTTTTTGGATTCTCCTCTTGTTTGCCCACCTGTCACATTTCTTCTGCTTCCGTCCTTCACAATTCAAGTTCTCTCCACTTGACTCCAAAGCTAGAACTCACAGTAGAGGAGGCCAAGAGGGGAAGAGGCGTCACTGTCTCAAGCTAATTACATTGTTTCTTCTACACTTCTGCTGGGAAGGACGAGGTAAAACAATCAGAAACAAAATGGACAAATGACCTTGTGTTCCTGTTTACTTGCCTTCTTGAGATACTACTGAAGAAAGGAAAATTAATTGCTCTTTAAGCATTAATTATATATGTTGAACTGCCTATTAAATGACAATCTTCAAACTTTTTCTCCCTAATGTATAGTACAGTCATGCACCACATAAGGATGTTTCAGTCAACGACAGACTGCATATGTGATGGTGGTCCCCTAAGATTAAAATGAATCTGAAAAGCTTCTGTCACCTTGTGACATCATAGCTGTCCTAACATCATGGTGCAATGCATTACTAACAAGTTTGCGGTGATGCTGGTGTCCACAAATCCACTATATTTTTTACATATTATATATATATATATATATATAAAAATATATTTTACATATATTTTAGATTTTGTAAATATATTTTATGTTTTATATATTATATTTATATATTTTATATTTTATATATACTTTATATATTTTTATGTATTTTTAAATTACAAAAATAAAACTTTTATTTATATATTTTTAATATTTTTACATTATAAAAATATGGCACATGCAAATATGTATGCTATGTAATGCTTGATGCTGATAATAACCCTGTTACTTGCTTATGTATACTATAAAACTGTACTATACGTCTCATTATTTTAGAGTATGTTCCTTCTACTTATTTTTATTTATTTATTTACTGTTAAATTTTATTTATTTATTTTTTTGAGACAATGTCTCATGCTGTCACCAGAGCTAGAATGCAGTGTTGTCATCATAGCTCACTGCAGCCTTTAACTCCTAAGCTCAAGTCACCCTCCTGCCTCAGCCTCCCAAGTAGGTGGGACTACAGGCATATGCCACCACGCCCAACTAATTTTTCTGTTTTTTTGTAGAGATGGGGTCTTGCTTTTGCTTGGGCTGATTTTGAACACCTGACCTCAAATGATCCTTTCACCTTGGCCTCCCCAAGTACTAGGATTATAGGTGTAAGCTACTTTGCCTGGCCCTTTCTACATATACAAAGTTAATTCTAAAACAGCCTCAGGCAGGTCCTTCAGTAGATATTCTAGAAGAAGGTATTGTTACCATGGGAGATGAGAGCTCCAGGTGTGTTATTGCCCCTGAAGACCTTCCAGTGGCAAAAGGTATGGAAGTGGAAGACAGTGATACTGATGATCCTGACCCTGTGTAGCCTAGGCTGATATGTGTTTGTATCTTGGTTTACAATACAAAAGTTCAAAAAGTAAATAAATAAATAAAAACAGAGAAAATCTTATAGAATAAGAATATAAAAATATTTTTGTATAGTTGTACAATGTGTGCTTTAAGCTAAGCAGCTTTACAAAAATGTCAAAAAGCTAAAAAAATTAAGTTTATAAATTCAAAAAGTTGCAGTAAGCTAAGGTTAATTTATTACTGAAGAAAGAAAAATATTTTGATAAGTATAGCCTAAGTGCACAGCATTTATAAAGTCTATAGTAGTAGGCCTTCACATTTACTCACCACTCACTCACTGACTCACCTAGAGCAACTCCCAGTCCCAAAAACTCCACTCGTGGTAAGTGCCCTTTACAGGTGTACCCTTTTAAAATCTTTTATAGCATTTTTACTATATCTTTTCTATGTTTAGACATGTTTAGAGATACACATATTATAACGGTGTGACAATTGCCTACAATATTCAGTACAGTAACATGCTGTACAGGTTTGTTGCCTAGGAGCAGCAGGCTGCACCTTATAGTCTAGGTATGTAACAGGGTCTTTCATCTAGGTTTGTGTAAATATACTCTATGATGTTGGAACAATGAGTAAATTGCATAACAATGTATTTCTCAGAATATATCCCTGTCATTAAGTGATGATGACTATATTTTATATTGACACTCATTACTTTACCAGTATTAATTTTCCATACAATTCACTTTAAATTGATTCAATTCCAATGATTATTTATGAATCACAAAGACTTTAAAAATGACTTGATGCAAATATTTCATGTTTAAAAACCCATTCTGTGGAAATAATTTATGAGTTTGGATCCTCATTGTAGTTTTATTTTCAGGAGCAAATTAAGGAAAATAAGCAAATTATCCAACAATAAGAACTCAGTTTATAAATCATGGCACAAACATACAATGTGGGTTAATCAAATCAGGGTAATTGGGGTATTAATCCACATTGTATGCCTGTATTAAAACATCACATATACCTTATAAAGATACACAACTCTTGGGTACACATAATAATTAGAAATAATTTTTTTTTAAAAAAAGCACAGCACATCCTGTGAAATCATTTAGAATGAAAGGGGAAACTATATTGCTAAATAAAAAATAGTGCAATAAAGTGTTTTATGAGATGCCATAAAAAACACAAGCACCAATATGTTTGGAAAGATATGAAAAGTATATGTAGAAAATAGTAATTTTTTTGTCTCTAGGATATGGTATTCTATGTAATAATTTTTATTTTTTTGCAATGAGAAACATCACTTTGGTAAACAAAAAACAAAAATAAAATACAGTAAATGTCACAAAACTTGCTGATTTCATCAGTGTATATGTTTGTTTAAACACATAAATAGCAATTTTTTTAAAAAAATACATTTTCTGAGTTATGTTGAAAATAGTAGAGAAACAAGGGTCAATGTAATAAAATGATCCTTAGGATTATTTTGTTCCTTTCATCCCCTCACCTTCCACCAGGAATAATGACCAAATTTTGAAACACTACCACGGTTTTCTCAAAACTAATTATTTCCTGGCTATACCTCTTTTTTTCTTTTACTTATTTCTTCTTTTCTTCCCCTCTTTCTTCTTCTTTCTTTTTGATTTTTCCCCTTCTATTCCATTCTTCCTTTCTTTTCCCCCTCTATCTCTTGTTTCCCTCCTTTTTTCTTTTTCTTCCTTCTTTCTCTATTTGCCTTTCCAACCTCCTTCCTTCCTTCCTTCCTTCCTTCCTTCCTTCCTTCCTTCCTTCCTTCCTTCCTTCCTTCCTTCCTGGCTCACTCTTTGTCTGCTTTTAAAAGCTGTAATAGTAACTACATATATCAATACTTAATCTTTATTTGCTATGTGCCATTTTAAGTCTGACATGTTGATATCACCCCCAGTTTACAGATTAGGAAAGTGAGGGTCAGAGAGAATAAATTACTTGCTAAAGTTCAGCTAGTAAATAAAAACTAGAATTTGAATTCAGATCCTCTTCAACTTCATTGCTGCTGTTCTGTCCCTTACCACACTCTTACTTTTCCACAGCTCTTCCTTCTTCCTTGTTAAATATTTATGTATCTGACAGCTTAGGCTTGACCTATGTGTTTCTCGCATTGTATTGCTTTTTTCACATAATCCATATATTCTCATGGATTCAGCAACTGTCACAGAATATAAATCTTAGTATCTTAAATCTATGTGCCCACCCTTGAGCTATCTTTAGAGCTCTACCCTTATGTCTCAAACTTTAAATAACAGATATCTAGCATATATTGTCACATAATATGTGGCAATCATTATTCTCATATGAAGCCTTAAGTTATTAATGCATTTAATACTCATAACACTACCAACAAGCTTTATATTTGTACGTTTTACTGATGAGGAAATTGAGGGACATAGAAGTAAATTGCCCAAAGATGCAAAGTTTAATATTTCTTGTTGGATGGATCTACCTTCACCGATAACAATACCTTTATTCTTTTACCTCTGACATTCTGAAAAAGATGCAAGGATTTGTTGGGAATTATTGTCTGACCCCACAATTTACAAGCTAACATTTATTTGCAGTACCTATGCACTTAACATCTATTCAGATAGTTGACATTGAATTTTGATATCAGTTTGATATTCCAAACTTGTATGTTCTAGAACTGGAAGGTATTTAGTGGGACTCTGAGACACTCTGCAAGATCTTCTCTTGAGCCTCCTTTATGTCATTGATGGAGCACTGAACCCACATAGTCTAATGTGTACAGATGCTTCTTAATTCAAGTTTCTTATTAATGATCACGGACACCTTTGATTCTATCAACTTTGCGCTAGATACAATGCTAGGTACCAGGAAACAGCAAACATGAAAGAAGAGGTTCCTGATCTCATGGAGCTTCAATTTATGATACAGGTCAAGGTCATTACACCTGTATTCAACCGAATTCCTTCTACTTATGGGGCCAAAATCAAGGAGGCAAATGATTATGTTACTTTTATACTTCCTTACAGAATTGTGGTTTAGCTCTGATTCCTAGGATGTGGCCCTTTACACAACCATAACTCACTTAGTAGAAGGTGTTTATTGGGGGGCAAGGGCAACATACGTAACCTAAACATCTGTACCCCTATAAACAACAAACAATAAAAAAAAGAAGGTGTTTATGTATTGATGATTAATTAAACTACATTTTTGTGTATTTCATGGGATTTCCTATTTTACTTAGGATTTTCAGTCATTTGTCCTCAAAATATGTATTGCCCATAAAATAAAGAATTTACCCAATTATTTCCTCAAATTATGATAATTGGAAGTGACCATGGAAAACTTTGAATTCTATTTCTATTAACGCATGTTCTATAAATTATTAATACACAGTTTGGGAAAAGTGATTAGCCATTTATTTAGATAACTATAATTTTACTTAGAATAATATTTGAAGAGGCAACCATCTTTTCCAATAGTATGGACAGATCAGTAGGAAAAGCCAGGGACTATTTCCTCTATTTTCGTATTTTACAAACATCTCATTCTCCTCCTTAAGGATTAATATTACCCTTTAATATCTTAGAAGAAAATGTCCATGACAGAGACAAATGAAAATGTCCAGATTTTGATGGTTTATGTTTGCGTGTGTGTCAGTTTATGTTTATTTGTTGATCATTTAGTTTCAGAGAGAGCAGATTGTATTCTTTATTATTAATTGATGAATATTTTGGTCCAACGTAAATCATTGATTCCCCCATTAGAAAGTAGTCATGTTCATTGGATAATGCTCTTAAATCGAATGAATATTGGATACTACTACAGAGTAGAAACTTGTCATTAAGAAGTCTTTTGTTTGGATGCATGTAACAGACAATGCCTTATTATAAACTGCTTTCTAAGTCAGACAGAAAAGGTGGGACAAAAATAGCAATTAAAAATGCCAACAAAGGTAGTTATTTACCATGCATTTTAATCCCATATTCCCCAAATACGTATTTTTTCCTTTCTTCTTTCCTTCCTTCCTTTCATTCAATAGTATTATGACCTGAAGTAGTATATTTCTATTAAAAAACAAAAAAGTAGTTTTAGTGATCATTTGCATTTTAAAACTTCTGGTTAAAAACAAAATGTCCACTGAAGTTTTGCTGTAACCTAATCCTCAGGCTCAATCGTATGGAGCTTTTTAATAGGTGAAAGGCTCTGAGTAAAATAAATAAGCCATTGTTTCTCCCAACTCCTTTCTTCAAAACTTGATGGAAATACAGGTATTGTCAAAGTGGAAACAAAAAAGGTTAAAATTACAGACCTTGTGAGGAACAAAGGTAAGCTTTGTTTCACTGGTTTAAAAATAGAGGATGTTTTCTGAAGGAGATATAAAAACAGCAAAACATTGTAGAAACATTTTTTAACCATAACTGGTAAGTACGAATAAGCTGATAGGTGATATTTTTTGTCTATTCCTCAGATATAAGAATCCATTTATTTTATGATTATAAATATAAAGTAGAAATTGCCCTGTATGTTTTTAAAAATGAATAACAATAAATCAATATTTTCATGAGTACCATTACCAATTTTAAAATGATAATAGAATATACATTTGATTATGTTGATCTATTACATACATTAAATTGGAAGAACCTGTTTTTTTCTTGGCATGGAGTAGTTGAAGGTTGATAAAATATATATCACAATACATTGTTGCTACATATATTTTCTGCATGTATGGAGGTGATGCCTATAAAAACTAATCCAGACTTTATGTTCCCAGGTAAAATTCCACTTCAAGGGGAGATAAATAAAATATAACACTATATAAATAGTTTCAGGTAAAAGCTCTGATTTTCTTAGATCCATTCTGATTTTTTTTTTTTACCCTAGTTATTTGGCTATTTGTTGATGGTTTTATGTGAGTGTGATTTGTACTGTATACCACTTGGGGCTTCAGGGGTCCCAGAATCAAAGCATTGCTCATGACAAAAATCTGACTACCAATAACATGTATTTTAGATTACATACACATATGTGTGTAAATATTATATATAAATATGTACATGTATGCATGTGTATATACATTCAAGTGCTTTCACACATCAATCTTCCAAAACTATTAAAACAATTTCTGACAATGTTCCCCCAATAATAAATGTATTTGAAATACTTAACAAAATTAAAACAATTCATCAGCTGTCATCGGTAATGCTGTGTCCCTGTGACCCTACTCCAGCAGCAGTAGCCAATCTTTCAAAGCTTTATGAAAACAGTTTGGAGGTAAATTGTGCAACTAGAAGAGATAAGTGTATCTTCAGATTTTAGCCTGGTGCATTTTAGTTTTCTACTTTCTCAGAGAAAAAATAAATGAAGTACTTTCTTGCTCTCTTATGCACATGGGTGGAGGATCATCTAATCCAAGCGTACTCTGGCAAACCAAATACATAAATTTAAAGTGAAGGGAGCCTATAGGACTAAAGTGCGGTGTGCGTATAAAGACATTTTCCTCTTCCAAGTTTGCCTTCTAATTAAATAAATATAATTTGCTTCTTTTTTGTTTTCTCTTCTAGTTTTCTTTTGTTTTTATTGCTTTGAAGTTGTTGATTCCCACTTTGGAAATTGGAGGAGGGTAAAACTAATTTTAGCTAAACATGGAAAATTTTTTGTAAGTAGTTTCTAATATACATTCATTGCTGTTTGTCCACAAGATCGAGGTTTCCTGGTTTCTTTCTTTTACCATATTGATATCATAAGAGTTTTTTTTTTTAACTTTTTTCTTTTAGAGAAAACACTTTAGTCATATTTTCTAAATTTGTCACGCACAGAAATGCCAAAAGAAAAATAAAAATTGCGTTAAGAACCTTTTTCTTATTTTTGATAAACTGTTAGAGCCATTTGTTTTATATTTTTGAATAAGACATTCCTTTAGGGTTAAATTAATTTTGAAAGGGTGTAACTAATCATAAAGGCAACATTAAATTAGGAATTTTATTTGCACTCCTTTGACCTTTGCTTTATATTAGTCTGTCCTGTTTTTTTTACTTTGTGTCTCAGCCATTTTACTAGCTGTATGACTGCGTGAAAGTTAATAAACACTTCTAAGCTTCAGTTTCCAGTTTCCTCAGCTGTAAAATAGAGATGATATTATTAATATGATATAATGCATGTAAGAATATAAAGCATAATAAATTCCATATGTGTATGTGCGACTGCCATATGTACAGAACATACACAGTAAATGCATATATACAGTGTATGTGTGTATGTATATGCATACATAAAATGCACTCATGCATATGTATACATATAAGTGCATATATTTAGCGTATGTGTGTGTATATACACATACACAGATGTAGTGTGTATGTGCATCTGTGTCATTTATAGGTTCATTTATTTTTCTGGTAATCTTCTTGTCTCCAATCCTTTTCTTTTAATATTGTTTTCATAAAGTGTTTGAATTAAATGATCAATAAAATCCTTCAAATATATCAGACAAGATGTTTATTTTTTGTTTATTGGGAGAGAGTGGCTTTTGGTGCTGAGTTAGAGATTTCAGTTTTAAAAGATATTTTCTGAGGAATTTGAAATGATAGAGAATTATGTCCTGTTGGAATAGAAAAGAAAGTCTATACAAACTTGAAGGAAGTTTGCATAGACTTTCTTTTCTTTCATCTTTTTTTTTTGTTGTTTATAAGTTAAAAGTGCAACACGTAAAAAAGACAGGGGATGAAAATCAAAGATTTGTTTGAAATGAGAAAATTGTGAAACAGTTAAGGAATTTTTTCAGATTATCAGTTAAAATTGAATTACATTCTAATTTAAATAGAGAAAGCTTAGAAAGTAGCCTGCAGGAATTCTCCCTAAGGCTGAAGCCAGACATTCTTTGCTGATTTAGGCCCTTAATTAGGCATAAACTAATCATGCTGTGAGCTCTAGAGACAAGATGACACATAATTGTTAGTGCTAATTTCTTAATTGTTAGAAAGTGATACTTCAGTACATGCTTCATCCAACAAGAATGATCTGTAGTCTGGCATCTCCTCTCTCCACATGTCAACAATTTACACTTATATTAAAGAAAGAATACTTAACAATACACTTAATTCTGTGTACAGTGTCTTCAAAACATATTTGATATTCTAAAATATAACTCCCTTTCACTAATGGAAAGATTGGTGTGGCTATTCAGTATTGAGAATGGGAAATTCAGTTAACATATATAAAACTATTTTTTATATTAAATCACCACTACTAAGTTTAAAAAATCCAATGGTAAGTTGCATCATAGGACAAAAATGTCTATTGAGTACATCAATAGATGCACTTCTATTGCACTTACATTGGAAGTAATCTCCAAACTTCCATTGCACTTACATTCTCTTGAAGACAGAAATTGGAATAATAATTAAAATTGTTATTCATTCATATTCATTTTATGGTGTGACTTTTAAAAGATGTGAAGAAGTCAAAGATAAAATATAGATCCGTATGTCCTCCTTTTGAAAAAAAGCTGGATTTCAGGGAGGTTATAGTCATTATCATAAGTGCTTTACTTGCATTAACTTGAATAAGTAATGAATAATGTGGGGTTAAAATTTCTTGAAAATGATAATTAAGAAAATAAAAAAGAAAAATGATACGGAAACAAAAACAAGAATGTCATTATATTTGTTTGTTAATAAACAATGTTATCTTTCTCACAGGAACCAAGCCAGGAATTGTTCCCACGCCTCTGACCCACTTAGTCCTCATAAGACAAAAGTGGAACCAAATATACTTACTGAAGAAAAGCTATAAGTTTTATACTCAATACAAGGTCATATAAGGTCAATATATAGGAATGCATTTTTTTCCCTTTTTTCTTCCCACTTCTTCTCCCCTTCTTTTGCCACTGAATGGCCTTCTAAGGAATGAACAGAAAAATAGCATAGCATAATGAAGTTTTGTATATTATCCTGCAAGTGAAAAGAAAAAACAGATTTTAAGGCAATGTTATTGGTAAATTTTAGCACATTATCATTTTCAAATATTAGAATTGTTGCAGTTTTCTTTTCAAAATTAATTTCCATGTGTCTATTTTCTTAATGTGTGAGTATGCATCCATTTGTAATATACTAACATCAGAGTGCACATCAAGAATTATGAAAGCAGGCATTTTAAAAGTCCTGGGAAAAATAACTTCAACCCAGCTTTAATCCCTCAAGAAAGCCTGAGCACAGCCTATGCTCCCAGGACTGAGGATACGCACATGACGGTCTCAGTGCTGCCCCCATGGGCTTACAGGCTAGCGAGAAAGCTCTTCTGAGCAAATAATGAGGAGATCTGAGCAGGACCTATGCAGAGAGTCTTGGGGGAGGCAGGGGAAAAAGGAGGGACTTGTCTTCAAACGTCTGTGTTTACTGAAAGCACAGCTCTGAGTGTCCTTACAGTGTGTTCTTCCCCTTTCCTAACTTCCCAACAATTAGCCATGTACATGAAAATATTTTTCATTTCAATATCTGTATTTCTTACCTTTCCTCATAATTTACCACTGATTTGTAATTTTTTCCTTTCCATTGAAAAGTCTATTCTATTTTTTACAGAATTCCAATTAAAATATATTTTAATAAACAGTCTTACAGTATTGACATATTTCATAAGAATCATTCACATTTTATCCTGATTTATATTTTCCAAAGTGTAATATCGTCTCTTTTATACTTATTTTTTAAAGGTCATATATTCTTTGAATACACTGTTGGTAACGTTTGGAATGATGAGTCTTTCCAAAATGCTGAATTAGACAGGTACGTAGGTAGCTCTTATGCTTTCATAGGAGAATAATCTGTCCTTAATTTCCATATATTCTTAAAAGTATTTATAAATGTTAGTGATATTTGTAAAGCCAAGTGAAATGAAATATGCCATGTTGTAGCCGTAGTAAAAGATCAATAAATTTTAGCTATGTAATCAAGCTTTCTTCTACTTGATAAAACTAATAAACCAGGGAAAGTATTGAAGTTAAAACATATACTTTGTGAAGATCTGGGTATAAACAACAAAGTTTGCATTTCTGGGACAGCAGCTGAAACAAAACTTAGATATAATTAGGGAAAATACATTTACAGTTTTAAATAGCATAGTGTGCCACACACTAATACCCTAAATAACTAGAACCCTATTTATGAGTAATATTTACAATATATTTAGACCTTTATCATCTCATCACAAGATTTTCTTCCCTAAATAGACTAGTGTGTTATGTATACACACACAAACACACACATGCACAGGTATGCCTGCTATCAGTTTATAACAAGTTCATTTAGGTTTTATAAATAAAGCAATAATGTACATAATAATGATTTGCAAATAGACGTTAATTGTGTATTTATGCAAAACTCTTTACTGAGCTTCCCATTTATTGTAATCACTTTCAACACTACATAATTAACTATACTAACCAACTAATTCAACTAAAATGAGATCTGGTAAAATCATTTTTGCATACATTTGGAATCTGATTTTGAAAACTACACTATATACAATCCTTATTTACATTACTTTACCAATCACTTCACTGTTCAATTGCATTACTAACCTTTATATATTTGATTTTAAATCTATTTGATTTTAAATCTGAAGCTGATTGATTTATTAATTGTTGATTGGCTTCAAAATTAATCAAACAAAACCCAGCTGTTATTTTACCTTAAGGACCCCAGAGTTGCTCTGGCTAGTAGAACAAATTGTAACTACAGGCTTTCTAGAGAAGCTATTTCAATTCAATTTGATTATGTTTAACACACATTTCTTGAACAGACCAGGGCCTGGAAGATGCTAGAAGAATAAAAATGGGTCAGTTTTAATCCCTATCTGTAAACATGTTTAAAACAGTAGTGTCAAGAGGAAAGTATGCTACTGGAGGACTATGAAAAAAGCCGCAGCAATTTTCTGTTTTTGGTAATGGAGACCGGTATTTAACTTTGGGACAGAGCCCTTTCTGCAAGATAAACAAAAGTGTTGAGTCCTTTTATTCATTTAGCTGCAAAGCAAATAAAGCAAATACCTATTCATTTTTTCTAAGGTTCTTCCCAAATACGGATGGTAAAAAATAAGTTGTATGTTCAATTTCACGAGGCAAATTGAGTGCTTCTGAAGATGTGGAATGATTTCCCTTTCTAATATTTGACATTTGACTTCCCAAATGCCTGAAGATGACTAATTATTCTTAGAACATTCTTCTAACTTTTTGTCATTTGTTATTGCAAAGATTGGAAGTTAAAATCAGACATGTCAGTGAGGGTTGAACTGGTTTTTTTTGTTTTGTTTGTTTTTAATCTCATCATTTAGAAAAACCTGTAAGAAGACAATTGTTTTGGTTTGATTTCCCCTTGAAAGAGACCCTGAGAAAAAGTTTTAAATGCAAATAAATAGTTTATTTGGGAAATGAAGCAAAAAAGAAAGAAAAAGAAAAACCAATCAAGAGTTCAAGAGTGCATGATGGCGCCAATTACTATAGAGGACAAATGAAGCTCAATCCTGTTGGCAAAATGTTGGAGACCGTATAGAACACACGTCAAAGCTACCAGAGGCGGGAGAGGCTGAAGTATTTATTATTAACACCTTGTCCATTATTGGTTGAGGGTAGATTTGAGGAATATTAATTCTTGGATCTTCTGTTTTGCCCTCGGTGGAGCTGAACAAGAAGACCAGGAAAAAGCCTTCAGGCCAAGAGGATCACAGTGTTCACAGTGAGCAGCCTTTAGTATGTAGATATAGATGTATATTAAAGAAAAGATAAAGCCTGTAGAGACAAAGATTGAATTCTGAATAGGAAAAAAAAATTTACTGCCAAGCAAAAATATAGCACGGAGTTCAGGCAAGTTCTTGAAGATGAGGAAAAGGGGTAGGAGAAGTGTAGTGTGTCTTGTAAATCCAAAAGACTACAAACTCTCTTTGACTCATATTAGGAAAGCAGAGTACCTCAATGTTTCTGAGGGGCCAACGGTATCTGAGTTTGTTTGTTATTTAGCTCTGAGTTAGCTGGAAATGATCTGTGGTGTATGTGCAGTGCTCAGTTTGAGATTATACTGTCCAAGGGCTTCTGCTTTGTATGTAAGGTCTCTATCTGAGGATTCTGGAATCTGCTGACATGACGGCGTCAGGCTTATGTTTCCAGTCAGGTTGGCCTCAGCATCAGCAGACTGGGTGGCCCCCTCACGGTTTATCAGGTTCGTGCCAGAGAGAAAATAATACCAGTTTTGTAAAGTATTGCATTAATCTTAGGCAGCATTTGGGGAATTGGCCGTATTCTTATTGATAAAATTGCAACTGGCCCTGAAGAAAAACCATGTCTCTACAATTAATCACCATGGGGCTTGGAATGCCCAAGGAGAAAACTAGGTAAGTTTTCTTAGTCCTAATTATGTGAGTTCTAGAAAATAAAAGTTGTAGTGATAATAAAATTTCTGTCCATGTTTTACAACTACAGGATATAACAGAGGTAACTACTTATATGTGGAGATAGATTTACCAAGGTTTGATTTTCTTGGCCTAAAAATTTGGCCAAGAGAGATTAAGATTGTTGTAAAGATGATGATGAGAAGGAAGAACATAGAAGCAACAAATGTCTAATAGATACATGCATATTCATATTAGTAAGAATACAAAAAGATACACATTTTTCTCTTATA
Organism: Indri indri; assembly: GCA_004363605.1. Lineage (NCBI taxonomy): Eukaryota > Metazoa > Chordata > Mammalia > Primates > Indriidae > Indri > Indri indri. The sequence goes on from RJWJ010000032.1 coordinate 345,363, forward strand.
TTTACAAGAACCCCAATTATATAGATTAGGAAATGGCCATTTCCTAAACTCTGGAGATAAAAATTTAACCCAAAATTGTCAAATGCCAAATCTGAGACTTTTTATAGTATAACATACTGACATCCCAGACTGACCCAGAAATCACAACGGCTGCATTTATAATATGCCACCAGTTTAATTAACTTTGCACTATTAATAGTTTCTGAATTAGGAGAACCAGTGGGGCCAATGAGACCCTGAGCTTGTCAGCAAACATTCCTGGGTCAGACACCCATGTGTCCTGATTAAAAACCACAGTTTTGCAAAATACTTTCATTTAGAGAGAGGGGGCCTCAGAAGACTCTATTTAATTGAATATTTAGTCAATTAAATATCTTCCTGATCCATGAAGTCAAAACCTTCAGTGGCAAAAAGGGAAGTCACTTCTCATTTTTAAAACTAAAGACTGTTTATTTAATGTGAAAGGTGATTTTATTTTACCAAATTAAAACAAATGAGGGACAATGGTTTTATAAAAACAATATATTTATTTATATTATAAAGGATTATTTATAGTAAAAGTAATTTCATATTAGATATTAGTTTTTGTTTCTGTTTTGGGGAAAAGAATTAAGTAAAATTGAAAAAAAAACTGAAACCAACACAACTGTATTTCAGATAAATCTTAACCAAACTGGAGGGAAAAGAAAGAGCAAAAAAATTTAATCCATGTAATTTATAAACACATTTCAATCTTCAGTGACGCATTGGTAGGGAAAACTGCAAACAAATCCTGAACTCTTCTTTAGTATTTTTTTTAATTATGCAGGCAAAGCAATTCTGAAACTATTTATGATCGCTTTATAGGATTAAGCAAAAATGTAAACATGTTGATATTGTTGGAAGTCAGAGTTCTTGCTATGGAAGAAGGGGCATTCAAATAAAGAATGGGGGAAGGCACAAAAGAATCCTGTGGGGGTGGGAAGGAATTGAAGGTATTGGTGTGGGCTCCTGATTTCTAATGTGTGTGTGTGTGTGTGTGTGTGTGTGTGTGTGTGTGTGTGTGTGCGCGCGCGCGTGTGTGTGTGTGTGTGACATGTATACACGTCCTAAAATCTTTCTCTTTTTCCTAGAATACATGTTTCTTTCATAGAAACTCAATGCCAAGCATTTTCTGCAGTGTGCATTCTTATTCCTTGGAAAAGCTTGGTTCTAGCATTTTCTTAAAATTTCTTTAAAGGTTTTTTTTTTTTTTTTCCTTAAAGCCAACATTTTTAAATTGAAATCAGTCTTTGTTTTTTTTTATTTCTCATTTGAGTCTAAGAAATATGTTTAAATAGAGACAGGACAAACACTGATAGAAGCTGCATGTGTGCAGTCCATTTAACACAGGGGTTCTCAGCCAGGGCTATTTTTTCCCTCAGGAGACAAATGGTCACGTCCAAAAACATTTTGAGTTGTCACAACTGGGGGTGATGCTGGCGCTGGCATTTAATTGGTAGAGGCCAGAAATGTTGCTAAACATCCTGCAATGCACAGGACAGCAACCCCCTCAACAAAGAATTATCCACCCCAACATGTCCATGGTGCTGGAGTTTAGAAACCCTGAGTAAACTGAAGGGAAAAGACTGCTATTATGAATATTTAGGCGGATTTGATTTTCAAACAGAGGTGGAACTATAAATCACTTACTGAATCAAAGTCTTCCTTGTGTTTTGTAGACAGGTTTCATGGCATTTCAGCCTTGTCTTTTTTCATTACAACCTGTCTAGCACAGATGGTTACAGAATATCCATGACTATCACATGACAATGATGCTTTCCATTTTTAACAGCTTTTCTATTGTTTGTCCTACTATTTTCAGAACCACCTAAAGTAGTCCAAAATCAAGTTATTTTTTGAACTTACTCTTATTTTTCATTGACTCTGAAATTTTCCATTTCTTCTGCAACATTTGGGGAATGTTTTCTTTTGTTTCCATCTTACAATAGAGGTTCTCAGTTTATGATGTAGATTCGAATCACCTGGGGACCTTTTGAAAAATCCTAATGCCTGGGTCTCTCCCCCAGAGATTTTGATTTGATTGATTTGGGACAATGCCTGGGCATCAGTATTTTTAAGACGTCTCCAGGTGATACTAAAATGTAGCTAAATTTTAGAAACACTACTATAATATATTCTCTTTAGCTAAAATTATCAATGAGTCATGGCATTTTAATTATTGATGCGGCTTATTAGAAATGATTGTGAGATCAACATAAAATAATACACTGTGAATAAAGTCAGAGAAATAAATACTTAAATATCAAGCAGTGTCTGTTCTTACTTCAGAAAAACTTTGCTTCTATTAGCATAACCCCTTTCTCCATGAATGTTGGGATGATCCTACTAGACTGAGCCCATAAAAGGGGCTATAATTTTCTTTTTAGCCTGGTACTCGACTGCTTTATATAGGTTATGAATATCTTGAAGCTTATATACCACTGCAAATTAATTCGTTATTTCATACCATGTTCTGGACTCTGTGCTAAGCACTTTATGGACAGCATGTCATCCAGTTCTAAGAAGAGCTCAGTGAGGTAGTCATTATTTTCCTCCTTTGCAGATGAGAAAAATGGCTTGAGACATGGAATAACTCACCCTGTGGCTCAACGTTAGCAAGTGTCAGACCCAGAATTTAAACTCAAGTGAATCTTTCTGCGAAGCCATGATTTTAATCACTGTTGTGCATCCTCTGCCTGAGGCTCACTGGCTAGTTAATGCTGAGTCATTCAGAGACCACAGGGAGCCATGAGGAGGAAAAGCAGAAATGGACAGGATATGAGATGTCCTCTTGCCACATATTATCTTCCTGATCCTCCTTGCATCTCTTCTATTGCTTAGTTTTACAAGCCCTGGCTAGAGAGGCTGCTCTGTGTGAAATGCTTTGATAGAGACTAATTTGACTGTGTTCAGGAAGATTATCCCTATTGAAAATATAAGGCAGGAATTTCACAGCAGCATCCTTTGAGAAGGTGCTGGAGACCATGGTTATTAGCAGCCAAGAACATGCCTACCAAAGAGTCAATGGAATTCTAGGTGAGGTGCCCTCCTTTTCTCCAGCTCTGTTGATTACCCTGGGAGCATAGTGGCTAGAGTTCTTTTGTTGTAAGCAACTGAAATAAACTCTGTGAAACTGTAAACTTAAGCAAATGGAGCATTTTTTGAAGGGTATGGCTGGAAAAGACGGCTGAAGAACCAGGCTTGGAAGAGGCAGTGATCAGGCAGTTACCAAAAGGCCTTCACAGAAGAAATCACTTGATAGTTTCCCCTGAGCTCTATTGCTGGAATAAATGAATGCCAACTTTTTTGGGGGTCCAATTACTTAAGATGCAAAATCTTAGGAGAAAAGGTCCAAATAGGCAGATTTAGGTAACACATCCACCTTTTCCCTATATAAGGGCAATGAGAAGGTGAGGGGTAGCATGTAAGGGAAGAGGCTTTTTATAGGATGAAATTAAAATTGTTCAATTGATTCTCCTACCACGACTGTATAAACACCATGTTGATTAAGCAGTCACCCAAGAGGAAATAAGGATATAGACAAAAATGGCAAATGCACATTACTGGTTTTCAGCAGAGGGCACCGTATAACAAAGACATAAAACGGGAGCTTTCCCGTAAGATTTAGATTTCTTCTTTTGGAAACAAAAATCAGAAAATCCTCAAATAGACCTACACCTTCCCTCAGGACAACAATTTTCTGGACCAGAAAAGAGGCTACCACCTCTAGATAGATACAAGCTGTCCAGTTCACCTTAGTCCCCACGCTTGTTGTTGTCTTACACTTGGCCCCTGTTTGTAGTCCCTGTAGTCCTTGGGGTTCTTGAATTCTTCTATGAAGTCTCCCAGGAAGACTTTCCCTTTTATGATTGGATAGCCAATAATAACTTCATCAAACTCTGCAAAAGTCAAACTCTTCTGCCAAGAATTATTATTTTAGTTGCAACACCGCTGCTGGATCTCACTGGATCCTTCATCCCTCTTTCACTGAGATCTTGTCCATTCTTACCATTCTAGAAGTGTTGGTACTAGTACATTCAGATCTCTTTGCCTGAGTTGTTGCTGAGAAACCACACATCTGAGATCAGGAAGGCATGTTAGTATGACCTTTTCTGGAAATAAGCTCTGACCTGACTCACCATTTCTTTAGGACAAAAACTTCAAAAAGACTTCTCCTCTAGGCTTCCGCATTTTCCCTCCCTGTATTTCCTCTTTCTAAGTCATGTAGTCTTCGTCTTTCCACCAAACTACCAGTTCGGTTCATGAAGGCATTTGCCACCTGCCCTGGTTACATGTATCTGGGGGCCCCTCACACTTGAGCATTGACCTTTCTCCAGTAAGTAAAGTCAGAATTCATTCTGCGTCTGATCATGGTAGAAGCAGTGATTCCACACAAGGCCATAAAAGTATTTAACAATGATCACCTCCACCTACTGGTGCAATGTCTTCACCTGAAAGGTGAAGTAGCTGTGTTAGGTTACATCTGGTCTGCACAGCTATCCTGGAGAAACACCATTATAGAAAAGAGATTTGTTTACTTGTCAGCTGAATGTGCCGGCATACAGTAAAAAGTCAGCTCTGGAAGTCTTTTTTTTTTTTTTTTTTTTTTTTTAATTCTATCTTTTAAGTAGGCTTTTTAGAAATAACTGAAGACTGGAACAAATTTCATGATGTCACATCCACAGAATATTTTTCCTGACAAAGGAGTGAAAAGACTGAGAAAACTGAAAAGCTACGGAGAAAAGCTTGACAAGAATCTTCAGTCTTTGGGCTTACCCAGTGTCCTACTGCTGTCCCTTTGTTTCACAGCATTAGAGAGGGGCTTTCTCTACTGTTTAAACCTAGACTGCAGTGTTAGATGGGAAGCTGCTTCAGCCCAGCCAGGCTGTCCAGTCTGCTTTGCACTTTTGTAGCACCAGCTGCTTCTCAGTGGTTCTTTAGCCTCATCAGAAATTGTTTTAAGTGGCTCTGTGGGAACATGGGCACACTCAGGCAACTATAGGAGCAGAGTCTGTGCAGGAGCCTTGTTGGTTGGGTCCACTGGATCTCAGGGGAACCCGAGCTATGCTAGGCACCACTTTGCCCTCTTGACAATTCTTCTGAAAGTCCTATTGGAGAATCAATCACTGATTCATTATCCGAGTACCAAAAGGAGCAGTTAAGTAGTGTGTTGCAGCTATACTTTATGAAAACAGGTATTTTTAAACATTAGTTTCATCTCCAGTGTGGCAAGCTATTCCCGCTGATATTGGGATATATGGTTGTGGAATGGAGTGGATTGCAGAAGGATGTGGGCTGAGAGTAGGCCTAAGATTTTAATTTTTTTAATTTTTAATTTTTATTTTTTGAGACAAAGAGTCTCCCTCTGTTGCCCTGGCTAGAGTGAGTGCCGTGGCATTAGCCTAGCTCACAGCAACCTCAAACTCCTGGGCTTAAGCAATCCTACTGCCTCAGCCTCCCGAGTAGCTGGGACTACAGGCATGCGCCACCATGCCCGGCTAATTTTTTCTATATATTTTTTTAGTTGTCCAGATAATTTCTTTCTATTTTTTTTTAGTAGAGACAGGGTCTCTCTCTTGCTCAGGCTGGTCTCAAACTCCTGAGCTCAAACAATCTGCCCGCCTCGGCCTCCCAGAGTGCTAGGATTACAGGCGTGAGCCACCGCGCCCGGCCCTAAGATTTTATTTCTTATATAACTTTGAAAACTATTGAGTATATGTGAATTATATATTACGCATGCATGCATATATAACTGTGTTAAGAAATAAGTACCACTTTCAAAGAAGGAAATATTTTTTAATTGAATTTTTGAGAATGTCTTTTCTTCTAAATATGCATGGTGGTCATTTTAACATATAAATTGTAGCACAAGTTTAGTATTTTAGCTCTCTAAGGAGTACTACATAAAATGTGCTTTGGGTTTTGCAAATAAAAGATTTGGTGAGTTAATTTCACTTGCATTGTGCTGCAAATTATAATAACTAGGTTAAGTAAGTGAAGAAAAAGCCAAAAACTGGCACATAAAGATGTGACCAGGGATTGAGGTGGGGACTGATGTGATCTGAGCCACCGGCTTGGCCCCGGTTAGTTCATTCTTTCAGCCTTTGATTGCAAGTCTGTTGGCAAGGGTCGTCAGCCAAACCCACATGTAGTGTTTAGACTGAACGAAGTATTATGTTCTCTCTCTCCCTCTGCCCCTTTACCTTCTACCCCAACATATGTGCCGGTTTAAAAATTCTCAATCCAGATTACAGTGGCAAAATACAAATTTTAAATGTTTGACTTTCACTTTACTCTCTTTCATTTGTGTTGTGCTTTATTTTGTTCTCTTTGAAAATAAGCTTTATTCTCACTTTTCACTATTTTTCATGGCTTAAAGATTTGCATTCAAGCTATTTAGATAATTTCAAAAGTGATTTAAATGCAAATGAAAAATAGCATATCGGCCCCAATCCTTTCCTTCCTTAGAATTTTTGCTCCAGAGTATTGTGGCCCAGAAGAGGCTATACCATCTAAAGAATGTTTTCTTACACTGTATTCTGAAAGACGGAAGAAAGAATATAAAGAGGAACAAAACAGAATTTCAAGAAGGGCAGTAGAGCTAGAAGAGTTCTGGGAGGACATAATGTCTTGGAATTCTTTCAGAAGAATGTTCCAGCTTCTTCATGAGGGCAGTTAGTGTCCCTGCACATATGTGAGTACACAGGGCCTGAGAAAAATGGCAGGATAGGGAAGACCTATAATTATACTACAGGCACGGACTTATAAAGAGACTTCTTTTAACTATTCCGCAGGGTTTGATTAATTACTTGCTTATTGCTGAAGACAGAATAGAGTGACCAGAACTGTGATTTTAGTGGAGGAAATGAGATGGCAGTTGGACAGTTCTTAGTAGCAGAGAATTGATGCACTGAAAATGTAAATGTTTCAAATTTAGTCTACCTCCCTCAGTTCCCAGTAGAAGGAAGACTTTATGGCTTCCTTAGCTGCTATATATTGCAATGAGATATTTAGCACTCAGATGAGAATGCTGATCTCTTTTGTTATATTTTATTTTAGAGCTATTTGGACAGCTAGATTACCATACAATAATCATGCACACAGTTCACTACCATGTGTCTTTAATAACTTAGGCATTTGTGCTTATAGGTTTAGTGTGGATTAGAATATATGTTTACTGAATATTAATGAATTTAATCAATCCTTTTTTTTAATCCATGTCATTATTTTTTTTACTTGCAAATGCATTTAGGCTTTGACTCTTTGCACATAGACACTTTAGTAACAAGAAACTAAGAGGAATAATTTTACTTTATCATCATCATCACTGTCATCATCATATAATTTCACTTCATTTATAAGCATTGATATCACTACATTGTTCTGGGTACTATGTGAGCAAGACTCTGGTGAAGACTAATTTGTTCTTCTTTCCTGTAAATTATAAACATAAGCCTCACTCATACTTCTGGCCAGGCATCAAATAAATATAAAACATTGTCATAAAGGATGACAACCTGTAATACAAGAAGAAAAAACACAAATACCCTGCTGACTGAGAGAGCACATATACACACATACATATTCAAGCACACATTCACATAGTCATGCACACATAGGAGAACATGGATTAAACTCAGAATAATTGAACAAAAAACTGTATGAGAACCCCTATTTACTTAGTTTTTATCACCTTGCTCATGTGAGTTCAACACATTTTCAATGAGACTTTACTCAGTGCCATAATCCGTGCTAGGTTTTTGGGGCTAGAAAGAATAATCACGCATGAATTCTAGCTCTGTGAACCTTAACATCTAATGCTCACTTAGAGAACTAGAAATTTGATTCACTGCTCAGGAATTACACCCACTACAAGTTATTGTTATTGTTCATTGATTTTTCAAACTAGTGATCAGGTGAAGGTAAACAGAACAGAATGCTTTATTGATGAAAACGGAGCAGATTTTTAAATTTTATTGTACACACAATGACATAAAGAGAGTATACAGTGGCTACTTTCTTAGATATTTCTCACAAAAGAATTTGTGACTAGCATTATGTGGTGATGTAATAATCTCAGCCTAATAGGATGTGTGTGTGTGTGGTGTGTGTTTGTGTATGTCTGTGGGAATGTGTACACCTAAGCTATTTTTCTTGGATGGCCAATTGTGTTAGTTTCTTCTTACTGTTGTAACAAACTACCACAACTTTAGTGGATCAAAACAAAAAAAAATCTATTATTTTATCGTTCTGGACGTCAGAAGGTGTCAGAAGATTTGTGTTTCTTTTGGAAGCTCTAGGAAAGAATACATTTCCTTGACTTTTCTAGCTTCTAAAGGCAGCCTGCATCCCATGGCCTGTGACCATTTCTTCCATTTTCAAAGCCAGTTGTAGCAACTTCAAATCCTTCTCTGTCTCCGATTGTGTTTCTATTACCACATACACTTTGCTCACTCTGACTCATCCCTCTTATGAGAATTCTTGTGACTACATTGGGTCAGTGTTAACCTGGATAATTCAGATGATCTCTTCATCTCAATATGCTTGATTTAACCACATCTGCAAAGTCCCCTTTTAGATGTAAGGCAACATATTTACAGATTTCAGGGATTAGGATGTGGACATCTTTGGGGACCACAGTTCTGCCTACCACACCAATGGTGTTAGCATTTCCCTTTCATTTCATATCTCTTTTATTAATTGCAGAAAGTTCATCCTATTTTGTACTTTCCAAATACATAAACTTTTAGGATTAAATCCTTATTATTTCTATGTAAAGTGTTCTTTAAATATGCCTCACAAATTCATAATTCCCTGCTTTACCTCGTGTCAAAAGAATACAGGATGAATTCTCAGTGCCTGTCAGTTGCTGCAGAAGATACTTCATTCGTTTTTATGGCTGAGTAGTACTCCATGGTGTATAAACATCACATTTTCTTAATCCACTCATGAATTGATGGACACTTAGGTTGATTCCATGTATTTGTGATTGTGAATTGTGTTGGAATAAATGCTAGGGTGCAGGGGTCTTTTTAAAAAAATGACTTCTTTTCCCTGCTTGAAATCAGTTTTCTCTCTACAGCAACTGGCAACTTTTCTCCATGATTATTATTTTATTCCCTATTAACAGGAAAAGGCACTCTTGTATGAAGCTTGGTTTGAACAAACCCGCATTGCACAGCATCAGGTATGGTATTATTGACTCTCTCTTCCTTACTTTCTAACCCATCCCACCTCCAGCAGCAAAAAGGAGAGCCAACATTTATGACGTATTTAATATGTATTTCCAATGCACTATCCAGCATACTTCAACAGTATAAACACATTTAATCCCCACAATCTCCCTGCCAGGTAAGTATTATGATTGTTTTTCTTTCATAGATAACCAAATCTCAGTGTTCTGGCTCCAGGGATCATGTTCTGGACTGATATATTCTGCAGCTTCACGATGATGTAGAATGTTACCATTTAATCAATTTATGCCCAATTTAGAGTCTTTAGAGTTTTAGGAAGCAAACAACAGAAAAGCATATCCATAGATTAAACTCGTGTTTGGAAACACAGCCAATGATTTAAACACTGAACAAGAACTATACTATTTGTTATTCGTTGCCACCATTGTACTATTAAGCAGAATTTTCCTTGCTTCCTTAACACATTTTCTTTAAACTCTGTATCTATTTCACAGATGCAGTGTGAAGATGTTTAACTTTTAGTTCTATGAAAAAGAAAACAGACAAATATATTAAATGTCAAAGAACTTATCCTTTTCCTAGCCATGAATATAATGTTCAGTTTCACTGTTGCAAAGCCCTTTGCTGTGACTATAATCTCTTGAGCATTTTCTCTGGTACCAAGCAGAGGAACACCTCTTTTGCTCACAGCTAATAAGAAATGACCTTAATCATAGAGATTCATGGGGCCATTCCTTTGTGTAACAACAGATTGAGTGGCAAAGATTTTGTTAAGGTATTGCATCAACAAAATGTAAAACTGAGAGAAAATTCAGGTAAGAGATTAAGAAAGCAACAAATCTTTGGGTAGGGAAAAAGAAACCACTTGGCAATGCTGTGCACTGCTTTAGAAATGAGATATTTTTGGATTTTGAACGATTTACTTATGATGTAAAAGATTTCTTCACACTAAATTATTGAACCTATTTAAGTATCCATAAATTGTAATAAATATTATAGATAAATATACATTTAAAGGATAAGATGAAATACAAGGAACTATTTGAGGGGAGGTACCACCTGCTAATTCCAGATTTAGATGAAGAAGGAGAAAGCACTTTCTATTATTCTTTACAGGCACATAGAAATGAGTGACAAGATCTAATGGTTCATGCCAAGTAAGTACAACTATGTAGTAAAATGAGCCAAATATTGCCTTGGTATGAAATTTTCTTCACATTTCTCCATTTTGTAATATTAAAGGTGACAATTATGAAAAACAAATATAAATAAGGCTTTATACTTTTCTATATCTGTGAAATGCAAAACAAATGATTAAAATGATACCTTTAATTTCAAGAAATATTAATTTTTAACATAAGAATGCTAAGAAAGTTAAAATGAAATAAAACTTTCTCATTTGGGGGTCTCATGTGGTCCAAGTTAACTGGTTTTCCAGGGACTACTTTTCCCCTTTAGTCTTATCATGTTAAAGATGAGTCTTAGCCCTTTGTCAAATGTATAGTTTGTGAATATTTTCTCACATTCTGTAGGTTAGAATCTACAAAGAATTCAAACAAATCAACAAGAAAAAAACTAACCCCATTAAATAGTGGGCAAAGACATGAACAGAAATTTTTCAGAAGAAAATAGACAAATAGCCAAGAAACATATGAAGAAATGCTCAACATCACTAATCATCAGGGAAATGCAAATTAAAACTACAATGAGATATCCCCTTACCCCTGTCAGAATGGTCATTATTAAAAAGTCAAAAAACAATAGAAGCTGGCGTGGATGCAGAGAGAAAGAAATGCTTATACACTATTGGTGGGACTGCAAATTAGTACAAACTCTATGGAAAACAGTATGGAAATTCCTCAAAGAAGTAAGTGTAGACTAACCATTCAACTGAGCAATCCCAGTACTGGGCATCTACCCAAAGGAAAAGAAGTCGTTTTATGAAAAAGATACCTGAACTCGAATATTTATTGCAGCACAATTCACAATCACAAAGATGTGGAATCAACCTAAGTGCCCATCAATTCATGAATGGACTAAGAAAATGTGGTATACATATACTATGGAGTACTACTCAGCCGTACAAACAAATGAAATGATATCTTTTGCAGCAACTTGGATTGAGCCATAAGTCCATTATCCTTACTGAAGAATCTCGGGAATGGAAAAACAAACATCACATGTACTTTCTAATAATTGGGAACTAATCGATGGATCCACACAGACAAAAAGAGATGTAAAGGACCCTGGAAATCAAAAAAGGTGGGAGTGGAGGGGAGGGATAAAAACTTACCTACTGGGTACAATGAACACTATTTTGATGATGGGCTCACTAAAAGCCCTGACTTAAGCATTATAAAAGATCTCTATATAACAAAGACATTTGTACCCCCTTAATATTTTGAAATAATAAAAATAAAGGTGAACCTTAGGCATCTTCTGATGCTCGGTTTATTCCAGCAGTACTCTTACAAGTTGGACAGTGGGAGGAGACTGGGGTTATGGGCCAGATAGAGTCAAGGGTCAGATGACCACCTGACCAGAAGGGTGTCCATCCAGAGACCATTCTCAGAGTTTAGGGGATTCTTCTATCTTTTTTAATACTTGTATTCAGTCCAGATGAGTTCCAAGGTGTTTCTTTCATAAAGGGTGTTTAAACTATTCTTGTAAGGGTAAGCTTTGTTTTAAGGGTCATGAAATTTGTGTCTGTGCTGAGGTGGTTTTGTCTCTAGGGCAACCAGGTTTTTTGGGCCTGTTGTCATAGAGACCTGGTAATCCCTGGGCCAAGGTTGGAAATCCCTGCGCCGTGTGTTACATCGTACTGCTAAGTGACACACAGTGTAGATCCTGCGAGATTTTGAGTAAGCCTATGGCTATCATTAATCTTACAGCCACAATATGCCTCTTATAGCTAATTATTATACAACCTTGGAATACTAATCTATTCCATATATATTTGGAGTTAAAAGTATCAGTGGGACAATCATTATACACCATTATACAATGTATATTTGTGAATAGAAAGTGTATGGAAGGAAGCCAAAGAAAGACTATCCTATAAAATAGACACTGTATTTTGACATAAAGCATTTATTTTTCCCCTCTGAGATTGTGAATAAAAGTTCAAAGAACTGTATATTCAGGAATTAAATACAGCCATAATTGCCTCTGGCAGGGGTGTGAAAAGAAGCATACTGTTTCTTAAGTAGTAGAAATCAACCTCCTGACTTAAGCTTGAGCTTCCAGCTTTGTGTAAGAGATTGGCGAGAAAAACATTTACCGAGGCCTGCACGAGGTTTAGGTAAGTTGAGTACTTAATTGTCCAGACAGAAACGTTACATAGTCTATGGGGGAAATTGCAATAAAATGTTCATATGAATTCTATTTTTACTGTCTTTGGAATAGCACTTACCACAAATTGACTGCATTTGATTTCCTACAAAGTGAGAAAGAGCTAATAAGTTATTAAAGGAACAAATTAGCAGCCTTATCGCAGAGATTTTTTTCAATGAAGTTTTTTTGTCGTTTTTGTTTTTTTAGGGGGTTAAGTTGGGTTGTATTCATTTGCCAGGAAATTAGTCATCTAATTTAATATGTCCTTACATATCTAGGGCAGCTAAACATTTTGCAAAACTAATAGCTGGAGATGAGTAAGTGTATTTCTAAATCATTTCTAAGTTAGTTTATCTGTATGATATTTAATAGAAGAAATGAATTTAAAATGATTACTTTAGCAATTGAAAGATAATCAAAGATAATCTAGATTTAATTTTTTCATTCTAACGTAGCTTTTTCAACTACAAAGTAATTATTAAAATGTTTACATTAGTCTAGTTATTAACTCTAATTTAAATATGCATATGTACATGTACATACTTGTTTGAATAAGAAAACATTGCAGTATTACTAATAATCTTAAAAGATAAAACAGAAAGTAGCTATATTTCTTTTTTGCCTTCTGCCACAGCCTTGTCATATTGTCATTGAAACAGTTAAATCAATGGCAAAATATTATAGGGAATTTCCTAAATTAAGACCACCATATTTTGGCACCTGCAGCTATTTTCAATTTTTCTTGTTATGATTATTAATCACAACATATTTTTATATAAAAGTGCTAGATAAGTTGAAAAAAAGTTTATGCAATAAGTAAGTGCAGCATCTAGATAAAGACACTGATTGGCCTTGAAGCAGGGTAGACAGAAGTTTGAATCTTGGCTGTGCAATTTTACTATCTATGCAACTTCGGGCTATCTGTTGAAACTCTCAGAATCTTACTTTTCTCTTTTGTAAAATCCCAACAAAATAACATTCTCTACAAGGCTGCTGGGAAATTTTAATTAGATATCTGTTAAGTACTTTTTCTTGTGTTTAATACCTAGTAAATGCTCAAACAATATTCCTGTTCTGAGAGGCAAAACATCTTTCTTTCCATATCTATTGTCCATGGGTTAAAGTGTAGTTGTTTGATAAATAATTTAGTGCAAATAACTTTTTTTAAAAATGAAAGAGGACATGATATTTTGACTACCTTAAGTCGTTCAATTTCATATTCCTGAAGACAGTGACGAATATCTTATTTTGGAATTCTGTTTTCACTACACGTTAGTGCTGGAACATTGATATATTAAATTGAATTTTCTTTATTTAATCTCTTTGTCGGCAGCAGCAAAATGTACTTGAATTTCCCTGTTGAGAATAATGTGCACTTGCTTTGCCGTTTACTTGCCTCGAAAAGACATTAAAGTACTTTTGCTTAGCAAATGTTATATTGTTGGATTAGATGCAACCCTACAGATACACTGTAAGGTATAATTTAATATCAGAATGCAATAATACCTACCTACTCCAGTTCATCACCACGTGGTTGCTTCTGCACAAAGCCTCTCAACATGCTTCGCAAACCAGCAGACGTTACTAATGGTCATAAACAGCACACTAAGCACTCGTGACAACTGGCTTGCATCTACTCTAATGAAGTTGCTTTCATTTTAGAACTTCTTCAAATTGAAACTCCTGTTGGAAGCTCTGATGACTCTATGAATTTGAGAATAATCCCTGACAATTTGTAATAGGAAAGAAAAGAGAGATGGTACCAGAAAAAGCTAGGCATTTTATATGTTTACTGAACATTTTACATTCTTTAATTTCACGTTTGATCTTTAAAAAAAATCCTGCTGTTCATTGTATCCATTCTTTCTAAGGATTCATTTGCAGTAGAACACAATGATTCTGCACATTGGTAGCCTTTTCATTAGCTATGTAAGTAATTACATGGTGAACATATCAATCAGAACCTGCCTGGTCTCACTCGTAGCCTACAATCTAGTTAACAGAAAATGTCCCCAGCACATATCACTGGGGAAAAATAAATCCAGCCACAAAGAAAGTAATCCCACATCCATATGCATGGATCTGTTTCTCTCTGAAACAGATGCTTATTTTAACCAAACTGCCCTAGACATTCCAGTTCAGAATTTAGTGTGAGATCATTCCTCCTTGAAAGTAATACAAAGGATCTTATAAAAAATAACACAAGGCCTTAAAAATTAATAAAACTTTAATCTGTAACATTGTCCTGTGTTAAAGTGCTTTGTAGAATATTTTATTCAATCATTTTGGGGTTTTTTAAGCACTTCTTTTACCAAATAGTAGTTTTTTTTTTTTTTTTTTTCCATTGAACTTCCATCTCTAAAACCTCTCCCATGAATTTCCTATGTTAATTATTCCATCAGTACTTTTAGGAGTCATTTATCAGATGGAGATATACAAGGATGTGGTTTGATTTGACCTCCTTTTGACCCCAGATGAGTTTGAATCAATTTTACATAGGAAAATATCCATTTCTTTCAAAGATTTTTACTTTCCCTCACAAATTTAAGATTTATACAGACAATGCTACGTAAATCTTTTTCTTTGTAGGAAATGAGATGGATGAGTCAGAGTAACATGGGTGATAGGGGAGGAAGAAGCAAGCCATGACACAATAGTAGCACATACGTGGGAGAAAAAAAGACATTAAGTAGAAAAGGACAGATTGATATTCTACTCTCTGGCATTCTATTGTCTACAAATCTCTAGTACCCAGCTTAATTGTACAGCTACAGGATGAAGCCAGCCAGGTACAGATGGGTTTCTTAAAACCCTGACCTTAGAGAAGCACCCTGGAGTAGATCTTCAGCCTACCCTGTGTTCCCAAAATGAGGGCAGCCTCCAGATGTAGTTATCCAAACACATGCTTAGGTTGGGTCCTAAAAGCTTCCACTGGGATCTACCAGTTATCCCCAAACCCTCAAAGATTCTGGGGAAAATATTTCCACAGTTCTTTCTAGATTGGACTAGTCCAGAACTTGCCTTTTCATGGATATTCTTTAGCAGTGAAGTGAACTCCTACTCAAATATACTTCCTATAACTTCTAAACAATAGAATTGATTAGAGCACACATAATTCTGAATGGACACAAATGTGTAATAACAGTAATTATGCTTTATCTTTAATTTTTGACTCACATAGCACCGTAAATCTAGCTCATTATAATCCTTTTTGTTAGAAATCATGCTAACATATCATTTTATTTTTATTTCAAATGTTTGTGTGTGTGTGTGTATGTTGCTTTTGTTGTTCATTTTACAAATTTGACAGCAACGTGCCTCAGAATTTTACCTACATGGATCACATTAGCCTCACAGCTGTTTGACTTCAGTTTTGCTTTTTCATATCTGTCATCTGATTGCAAAATAACAAAATCTCAGGAATGGAAGGGAATTTAGTAGTCACCTAGTACATACAACCCACTATCTTTTGGGAAAAAAAAGGTGGAAGCAAAGCTATACATTATAAATAAATGACAAGATCTATCAACCATTTTGAATTGAACAACTACATGGAAGTTAAACAATATTAAGCTATTTAATGATTTATTTCAATCTAGACAAATAGCTTAGCCCTAAACTCAATGGAAATTCATATATAAGATAAATATCAGTGTGTGATACATAGCCATTATTGCCTATCAACTGTTAGTTACACAAAAGTAATATAGACATCACCCTTGTTTTCAAGAAAGACAAAAGGAAACTATGACGTTTGAAGCCATTAGAGAAAGAGCTAGCTTATGATGGGTAGTATGGGCAGTCAATGGAACAGACCTACAGAGAAAAGTCTAAGTGGGTAGAATATCATGGAAGAAGAAAGGTATAAACTGGACCTGTAAGGATTGAAAACTTGTTAGATAAAAGGGTGAGAGGAAGTAATATTTATAGCCAAATTAATAGATGGAATGGAATGTGTGTGTGTAATTAAATTTATAGCGCATTATAGCACATAGTAAGAATATAATATGCATATTGAGGAATAATGAATAATAGTACTATTTGTGGAAGAAAAGGAAAATGGAAAGCTATTACACATTCTTGAGCAAGTTGCTGATCCAATAAAAAGAATGTTTCAAGAAAGTTTGCCTCAGTTTGATGCTGAAAAATACATGACTTCAACCAGTCAACTTCAGGATAGTGAAGACAAGAAGACCAAACAGGAGGCTACCAACTGATTTGGACATGGGGTAATAAAGACTGGGACAAAGTGATGGGAATAAATATGGAGAAGGAAAATGAAATATAAAATTTTAGAGAAGGAAATGCAAGACTTCATATCCTTACATATAAGTGATTAAGGCATGGGTTAGGGGATACCTTGTATTTTCAAGGTTTAAAGCCTGAGCGGACATAATTCTGAATTGGATTGAAATGAGGTGGTGGATCTTTTTCTTTTGAGATCAAGATGGTTTTCCAAAAGTTGGAAAAATATTATTTCTTCATAATGATTTTAGGACCAAACTACCCCTTAAAGTCTATTGAGTTTGAGATGATGGTACATATGTCTAGTAGAACTGGAATTCATGTAAATGATAGTGAGTAATATCTCACAGTCTGGGAGGTCACTCTAATTTGGGAATGACCAAAATTCAAAGGCAAGAAAGTAGATACATTTCTATGTGCGTGTTTATTTTTAGATTCCAATGTCCATCGTCCTCTCTGCTACCCTAGTGTTATGTTCACAAGGATCCATTTTGTCACCATACAGCTTCCATCCAGGTTAGTGGGAAATATATTGCAATAGAGTTAAAGAGGATCCCAAGTGCTTCTGGTGTCAATTTCAAATCCACTGCTGCTCTCTTTAACTGTAAAAACTACTCTTGGGTTTACACTTAGGTAAAACCTAAAAGCCATCATAAGAACCTTGTTAAGAATATTATTTAATAAATTCCAGCCATGAATATTTGCATTTTCAGCCTTATCTCTATTAGTGCATTTAAATATTTTGTCCCCTGGTAAAAATCATTTTGAACATTTTTGAATAGTCAAGTTTAGCCCAGGAGATATGCCTCTGAAATCATACTAGAAGGCAGCCCATATTTAACTCTGGGCCCATGATAACTGACTCCTGCAGCATTGCGAGGCAATAAGGCAGCATTCTATCTTCTAAATTATTGAATATTTAATAAACTCTGCTTAATGCATTTAAAGTGTATGGCTATGGATACTGAATTTTTGAAAATAACAATCTTGAAAGACTCAAAATCAAGTAATTTATCAGAAAATCTTACTCTCCTTTTATGCCACAATATTTGCTATGATGCATTCAGTGGTATGATAACTACTACAAAGATTTAGGGAGCCAGGGCAACTCATTTGTCAAAATTTTAATCCACAGAATTGTTTTTTGTCATTATCAACACTTAATTCCACTTACTTTAATTTTTAGTCTTCATGTTCAATTATGGTCTGACACCACAAGAAGCCTGATATCATAAAGAGAAAAGATCCAAAGATTATTATCATGATATCTTGAATTGCTATAATTTTAAAATTGATTTCTATTACCATACAAATGACCATCACAGGGGGAAATGTATTTTCTACTTTGTTCAATTGCATTAGATTCAAAGCTGAGAATCTTCTGTTTGCTTATCCATAATTTCACTAAAAAACTTAAGGGACATTGCTTTTCCCGATTATTAGTTGCAGAAATAAACATAGACATATTTTTTAATTAAGCAATTATTTCTCTTTAAATTTTGCACTGAGCACCATTCCAATATAGTGCATGTAGAAATTTCGCTAAATAAATTGAAATGACTCTAAAGGAGGCCTGGAGCATGTGTAATCTGCAAACAAAACCAACAGTTATGTTACAATGCAAGCATATGGTAGCTATATTGCTTCTAAAATTATGATGTAATTTCATTACTTTCACACCAATTATATTGGTGCTAACCAAGCTCAGTGTAAAACGACTATCAAAGGCTCTAACCCATTTACTGACAGGCTATGCCTGGAGAAATACAAAACAATATTGAATACTAGTTTTATTTGCTACCGATATTTATTTATAGAAAGTGGCAGCTATAATTAATGTAGTCAGAGTTCATAACATGTAAATAGGCTGCTAAAATACAGTGAAACTTGATATGTTTCAAATATTGCAGCCAACTTGCCTCTTAGAGGCAGAATTGTACTGTGCATTCAACTCTAAAACGGCCCCCCAAGGCTGTTTCAGAATCCATTTGGAATTACTATTGTTCTTTTGCATTTTCAGGATGGTGCAACTGAAATTCAGCGGTGGTGCCATTACTTGTTCTGCCAATGGATTCATCCATAGTTTAATGGCAAGCAAAAGCCAACAAGATTTTTGTAGTAAATATAAATTTGGGCTTCCTGGAATCTATTGCCCATAGGTGAACAAAACCATTCCTTTAAAGGACTGTCTAAACATACAGGAGGAGAAACATGGCACTGATATTACCACTCCCTACAGGAGAAACACAGGACTACGGAGTCATCAAAAATACATTAATGATGCTAAATAATTCACCAAATATTACTGTGTGCTTCATACATGGAAAGAACACAAAGATAGCCATGAACTTAAAGAACTCTGTAAAAAGAAAAACTTTAGATAAAATAAATTTAACAGAGTATATTTGACCAAAGAACAATTCATGAACCAGGCAGCACTCAGAACCAGAAGAGATTCAAAGAGCTCCTCTCAGCATGTGGGCAGTGCGTATTTATAGAGAGAATAAGAAAATAAAGTACAGAACTAGCTTGATTGGTTACAGCTAGGTGTTTGTCTTGTTTGAACATGGTCTGATAGTTGGCTGCTTGTGATTGGCTGAAGCTTGGCTGCTTGTAATTGGCTGAAATCCAGTATTTATTACAAAAAAATATATTCATAAATTAGGTTTTGATTTGTTTACTTGCTAAGTTTCAGTTTGTTAAGAAGGGGCTAAAAGTAAAAAGACAGCCTTAGGCCAATTTTAATTTAACAACTCAAGAGAGCAATTATGCAAGTTAGGGGCTATAGGATGTTGAGCAAGTCTTTGTAGCCACGTAAACTAGAAGCAAAATCTTGAATAGTCCATTGATCATCTATGTAGATACAGTGAAGTCTCTTAGCCTTCATGACCCAATGCTTGCTTCTCTGCAAAAAAAAAAAAAAAAAAAAAAAAAAAAAAAAAAAAAAAAAAAAAAAAAAAAAAAAAAAAAATTACCTATATAACAAAGTTTTTGCCTGGCTCAAATAAGATGATATTTGTAAAGTACCTAGCATAATGCTTGGTATATGAAGATAAAAAGATTTTATTATATGAAAAAGGGTAAAATTCGGGGGTAGGAGAAGAATGACTAAAATAATCGGAGTCATAAAAACACATGACTTTGCATATAATCTGGCTTCTCTACTTAGTTGTGACCATATGACTTACTTTGACAATAGAAAGTGAGTAGAAATTGTATGTGTCGTTTCTGAATAGAAGCATATAAGAGCCAGTACAAATATTCTATGTTCATTTGCCCCACAAATTTTCTAGAGGTACTGTCAGCCTGCATTCTTGAGTAAGGAGGACATGAAATAAAATCCTCAGTCAAGTTTTGATGATTATGAAATAAATCTCTATTTTTTAAGTCACTGAGACTAAGAGGTTGCTTGTTACCACAATGTATTCTATTCAATCCTGACTGACACAGCCTCATTCATGGCATATTTGAGGAGTAAGTGTGGTTAGAATATAAGGTAAAGAGATTTTTTGAAAATCTGGGAATGAAACTGTCAATGCCACGAAAACCCCAGAATATCATTATGAAGAATATGGACTTTTTTCTTATAAGCAACATAAAAACATCAAATTTATTTTATGCATTTTAGTGAAGATAGTTGGCATAGTGGATTTATGAGGAATGATGTGTAGCTGGTAAATACTGGAGGTAGACAGAAGCTCTTGCAATAGACAATAACAAAAGATATTAGAATGTGAAGGGAAGTAGTAGAGGAAGAATTAGTAAGGCTTCAAAATATTGAGGGCACATAATGGTTAGTTAAAGTTATAGGATACAGGAAAGATATGAAACAAGAAATAACCTGTATAACCTCTTGTTGTGTTGACTGGATGTGCACATTAATAAAATTAACTGAATTAGGTAACAGAGAAAAATCATTAAACGAATATATGTGAATTTAAAAGCCCTTGAAAATTTAGGAATATTCATACAAATCATCTTATATGTAGACAGGAGAAAAAATTCAGGGAAATTATTAGCCTAATTTAAGAAAGGCATAAACCTCATAAATGAATATCACTCAAAAATTTTGGGTTGTTATCAATTATTTACAAACTATTTGCAGTGAAATATTTAGGAAAAATAGATCAAATAGAAATGAGAATAAATAATTATGAAGATGTTGATCATGGATTCTGTACCTAATGATTCCTATAATTTCATTTAGAAACTATTTGCAGTGAGGTATTAAATCAAGATTAGCTACATGTGTGCAAAGCTTTGGTTTTCCAAAATAATGAATTAAATGGAGCATCATTTCTCTCCTGTAATATATGTGTTATCATTAGCATGCTTGCATAAACAATTTAAATAACAATGCAATAGAATTGTATAATTCTAATTGGATGATAATAAAAATGTCTTTAATCAGAAAATAAATAAAAGTTATATTATAAATCTTCAATTGTTGAAATTAATTGTTTGAATGAGTATTGGTCTTTCCTAGTAGACCTTGGGCTTGTTAATGTCTGGGACTATATGATTTTTCTTATTTGAAACTTCAGCTCACAATATGTACTCAATTAATGTTTCTTGGTCATAAGAACTGACTACATGACATTTTTTGATACAAACTATTCACGCTTATTTTTATAAGTACAGTATAAATCCCCTGAGAAAAGACTCTGTGGTAATTTAGCATACTACACATTAAAAGAATGATAAACAATGAATGTTCCTAGATATACGCATAGTGTCAGAATGTAATTATGCTCCAAACAGTGGTAAATGATTTAGAAAAGGATTTTGAGTTGTTATTAATTTGGATCAATTTTATTTTTCCCAGTAATTGCCAGCAACTGCATGTGGCCACACCCTTTGGCTCAGGGTAACAGGCTTCATCAGTAATAAATAAATTAGTCTGATTCCCTAATTTTTCATTCTTTTTTGTTTGTTTGTTTATTAGAGCAGTATAATTCCATTTTAAAAACTGGGTTCTGTTGCTTTAAAATCATTCATCTAACATTTGAGTCACATCTGACTTGTGCCTTCAACAGCTTGAGTATGCAGAAGGGCTTTACCTGTTCTTAGAGACTTCCCTTTCCCTGTGTTATCATCATCCAGAATCATTGTGTACTTAATTTTTGTTTACTCCAGCATACTTCCTGATGAGAACCTTGGTCCATCATTGGTGGTCCTGTGGCTACATTTATTGACTGAAACTCAGCAGGGGGCCTCATTATTGGTGGTCTCATCACTGTGTGAATACAAGCAAGACTATAGCCTCCAACATTACCCACCTTCTGTGGTCCCAAAATTTGTGTACAATGGGCACAAATAGGATCTATATTTCATATCACTTGGAAACTGAAATATTGAGGAAATGGTTCTGACCCCTCTTTGCCACCCCCTCCCCACCCCTTATTTCATTATTTCTTTCAAGGCTCCCTTGTTCTGCCAGAAGCCCTCAGCAAGTTGGGCACCATAGAGATGGCCAGTCAGGCAATAAAAGGTCAGTAGCTCTACTCTCTAATTGTATGAGAAACTTGATTTTTTTGTGGACTCCATACCTGACACTATTATGTGGATGAGATGTATCAATTTTTCTATCTTCAGCAAGGATGTGAGGAGAGTGGATATTCTCTTTTCAAAAACACTAAAATGTGATTTTCCTCCTCAGTCTTCTTCTTCCTAGTCCTCCTGTGCTGTCCAAGAAGTGTAGTGACCTGTGGCAGTGTTAGTCCCGTAATGGTGGGCTAGCACCTCTCAGCAAGGACAGTTCACCCTCAAAACTTGGACTGTAGTATTCCTCCTGCTGCTTGTTCTCAGCTATGGTCTGAGTTACTCATTCTCGAAAAGAGAATCCCACTTAGAATTTAATGTGATTCATCTTAACTTTGAATTACATGAAATTCCCAATATTTGACTTATAAAAATGACAATGCTATAGAATAACCCAATCCATTGATATCTATCAGGATTTTTCATCGGCTGTGAGGTACAGAAAGGAGTTATCCTGAGAACATTTTCTTTGTTTCCTGATTGGAAGCCATGAAATACAATGCTACTGCTGCTCATGAGAATACACCAATTACATTCCTATACCCTGGTCCCTAATGAAGTGGAGAGCATCAATTTGCCATAGTTTGACTGTAGCAGATGTGCTACATGTGACAAATGGCAAACATATTGGAAACTCTCTATTAGAACAATGCTGCCTCTGTGCTCTGAATTTACATACTAAGGCAGTGTCATCATCAATAGGAAGTGGTATAATGACAAAACAACTGCATTCTATCTGTCCATTTCAACTTGAAATCAGTTTGAATTAAAACCTTCCCCATACCAAAAACACAATTTACATTGTAAGTTATTTCCAGATGCCACTTTTAGTTTTAAAATGAGTGAATCAAATGCTTGCCAGTTTCCCTTTGGAGTGTGCTGCCCTCACACCCTGTGATATGTGTCTTCACGGCATCTCTCACAAGTGGAGAGCAGGCCAGCCTGACTGCTAAAGTAGTTTCCAATTATTGTATCATTGGGATTAATCATTCATTCATAAATGGATCTAATGATTTCCAATATTATTGTGGAAACCTGAACACTTTATATTTTCCATTTCAAGATTGCATTTCTTGAATTAGATTTAAAATATAATAATTTGCTTTGGAAAAAAATTGAATTTGGGGGAACACATAAAATATACCCCATAGCACACGTGCTCTACATTGGGAAGCTATTGATGCTCACTCTCCTGAGGTGATAGAAAAGAATTATGAAATCTTGGTAATTGTTGAAACAATGATATGACAATTATACTTTCTTTTAATCTTTTCTGATTCTCTCTCTCATTAGTGAAGTCATACGCACATTTATCTGAATTGAATAAAAATTTACCAGTGTGACAAATAATGGAAAAATCCTCAAACAACAATTTATAAATTGTAGTCAAAGCTG
Organism: Indri indri; assembly: GCA_004363605.1. Taxonomy (NCBI): domain Eukaryota; kingdom Metazoa; phylum Chordata; class Mammalia; order Primates; family Indriidae; genus Indri; species Indri indri. Next base: position 369,092 of record RJWJ010000032.1, read on the forward strand.
TGCTTTGCTATTAGAAAACAATTTTTTTCTTGCATGTGTACATACACTAAATTTAATAATCATTGAAAATAAAACACTTGTATTAGTTGTATACTCTTGGCACTGCTTTCCTCTGACTTTGTAATAGGATTTTTTTTTCTTCATAGATATTCTTAATTATTGTCTTCCATTCTGAGATGATATCTATATAATAATTTTGAAATATCTTTTCTGGCATCATTTCAAGAACCACATCAACTGATGCTGTCTGTGGGCATAATAATAAAAATAAAATATGCTTCTAAACTAGGAAGAGAAAACTTAATTTTCTTGAGTATAACTAAAATAAACTGCCAGAATCTTCTTATAAGTTAGCCTATAATGCTAATGGAGATATAAGTAAGTTTGTGAGTCTAAAGCAAGCATGGAAATGTCTCTCCAAGAACAACACTCTGTTACCCGAAGTTTATTAAATAAGAGCAGAAGTAGTTCATTTCTTTTATATATATAACTAAAAATTCATTATATACATAATAGTTTTCCCCATTTTTATGTATAATAGAATTTATTATATATATTTATTCTCTATATTAATATAGAATATTTTCCTTTATTCTTTAATATAATCATTCTATGTATAATAATTTAATTCTATGCCTAAGTTTTATATTATATATAGTATATATACATAGGGACATATCATTCTCTATATAATAGTTTTTCTCCATTACTGCATATAATATGTCAGAATTTTATGATTATTTTATCCAGTAAATTATCTTTAGCTGTGGAGCTATTTATAACATATTGAAATTGAAGCTAAGTATTGAGCATCCAGATAAAATTTTTGTTATATCTCAAATCCTGCCTATATAAGCCCAATGTCTATTCTTGCTATTCTTTATATTAAGTTTTTCCTTATGATATTTTACTAATTTTCTGGCCCCATATGATAGGAGATAATTGGATTCTTAAGGAGTAATTAGTTTTCTTAAGACTCAATAAAAAGTGTTTTCTGATTTACTTGGAGGTCATTGGCAAGAAAATTAAATTATAAAAACCCCCCAAATAAAGCATACCTACCTGAATTTCATGAAGAAATAATAAATAACCAGATATTGAATTGATAATATTTAAGAGTATTAAAGTGTCAACATTTATCCAGCTAGTTTCTCCAGCCAGCCAGCTGGAGAAACGGATCTGCATCTAGAAACGTATCTAAGAATCTAAGATGACTGTGGTATTTGGATTTAAACTCTTCAAACATTGTGGAAAATAATTAACTGTAAAATTGTAATAGTTTGTTTTATGTTTTCCTCATGTAATTGATAATTCTGGGGGTATTTAGAAGTGATAAAATTCTGTCTGGTAAATAAAAATTCATCACAAATTATACACATAAGAAAAATGTAAAAATCCTGTAATTTTCAAATATTCCACTCTTCTTTATTCAGAATTAATCTCAATTCTGAAGATATATTTAGAATAAGTACACATTCAATAAGCTTTAAATATAAAATAGTTTCTAATCTGAAACAATTATCCCTATTAGAGATATCTGAAAATAAGGAAAAAGAATGTGAACATCCTATTCAAAAGTTGATTTTCCCTTAGATCTTGACAGATATTGGTAGCAAATTTCAACCAATAAGAAAAGAGTGATTAACCAAATTGTTTCTAATTAGAAACTGTCCATGCACACCTTCTGGACAAACAATTCTTCATTAGAAGTATAAATCAAGGTATCGTTTCTATTTGTCTTCTACATATATTCTTTACCTACATCAGGTCAGTCTTAGATACTCATGTAAATGAAAGTGTATGAAGTAGCTTTATGACATAGCTCTGAATCCAGTAAAAAGATATCATTGCTTTGGATATAAATTATAAAGCTCAAAAATAAGTAAATCTATACAAACAAACATCTCATCAGTTTATAAATTATACTTGGTAAATCATAGGCTTTGTACTGTTTATTAGTAAAATTTATGTGCACTAAACATTTACAGTTGTCAACTTAAAAATTACATTTTAGATAATCAGATGTTATAGACTGAGGGTAGAATGTTGCCTTTTGAACATTTGAAAACTGGCTAGTAAGAAACACAGAGGATTCCATTTACAATGCAAAGTACAATTTTATTACTATACTTACAGCATAGATATTGAGTTCTTTATTGCAAGTATTTCATATAGTTTTTCTTTCACCCTTCGCGAACATTCATCTTTGAATAAAAGCTACAATATCTTATTCTACAGTTTCCCAGGGAATAAAAAATGTAGTCAATGTGGTAAACTCTGAATTAAATTAGAGATGGCAAATATATCTTCTAATTTATGATACCTGTTGGTATTTGTGATGGGTTATAGTACATTTAGTTAATTTTTTGTATGTGTTTTTTGTAAGTGTCATATTTCTCCTTTAAGAAAGTATGAAAATAATGTGTTTGTCATTTGAAAGAAATATTCTGACTAGTGGTTGTAGCTTATTAAACTTCAGTATATGGAATCTAAAGTAAAAAAAAATATTGCATTAATTCATCTTTAATACATCATAAAAATGCTGAAAATGGAAATGGGGAAACACTCTGCAACTTATCTAGTCTATCCCCTGAGGCTATAATAAAATTGTCCCATGAAATAAATCTTCTAGTATTTTATCTTCCCTCATATTAAGCCATTAAATCACCCTGTTCAATATATACTAAGTAATTGCAATGTGGACATGCCAGAGTCCTTGTCTTTAGAGTCACCTTTTGAGCTGGTTGGTTTATCATATATACAAATGTTAATAATACAACCAACAGACATTCTCATCTATAAATTTGATTTTCAAGATGTAATTTAAGTGTTGTGCACAGCAGAGGTTGGCCTATGTGGCCCAAGGGTCAAATCCAGCCTCATTAACTATTTTTCTAAATAAAGTTTTATTGGAACACAGCCACAATCATTCCTTTACATATAATTTATGGCCACTTTTGCACTCCAATGGCAGAGTTAAGTAGCTTTGACAGAAACTAAAGATCTACATAGCCAAAAATCTTCATAAACTGGTCTTTTGCAGAGAATGTTTGCTGAATCCTGGTGTAGTGGTCCTAAACAAAGAGAATCAAGACTGGCTTGCTATTCTCATCCAAAATACTGTATCCCTGTGTACATAGAGCTCAATTTAATCATATTTGTCAAAATTATGTGACCTCATGATACTTACTGCTGGTTCCTTTGATTTCACAATTAATTATTAACTAAGAAATATTTAGCATTATAGATTTAGTGTTATTTAATGGCTGTAATTTTAATTAAAATAATTTATGCTCTTCTTTCTCCTTGACTAGGAGGTTTTATGCAAAGAGAAGTGGCTAAGCCTTAAGATTAGTCATGCAGCCTCCAGTGCCTAACATTGTGCTTTATACATAACATAAAGTCAATATGTATTGAAATTATATCATTTACATTTCAAATAGATTTCTCTAATAGGTAAAATCCTGATGTATTTTGAAAGTGAATGGCTTTATTTCTGTAATTTTATTAGATTTCCATAAACTATCTGGCATTTAAATGACTATTTGAAATGCACATATCTGATTGAATGAACCCCAAATAATGAGTTAAAACTGTGCTTGTACAATAAAAACTTTTGGGGGTAATAGAGTAGAGAAGTTCTATTTTGACCTAGTCTGCAACCCACTATTCATTAATTCTCACAATCCCCTTAGATCATTTAGATCAAGAATACTTAAAAGTCGTCTTTCAAGTACTGTCGAATCCCTACAGGTTTTACCTATACAGTGATGTTTTATGTTTTATTTTTTTTTAAGAGCAACTTTTCCTTTCAATTTCCTGCAAAGTTGAATTCTTTTATTGAGAACACAAGAAAGCCTTCACTTATGGATATTACATGCATATAGCCCCTTAAACATTGTAAAGGATGAAAGTTCATGCATGATGCTCACAGCTGGAGTAGTTACATTAGGAGTGAGAGAGAGAGCGGTCGGTCACTGCTCTAATTCTAGAACATTTTCTTTAGCAGTCTCTATCATGGACTTACATCATTTTTACTTGAAATGTGAACATGTTAACACTTTAGAGAGGTTAGACAAAATCCATAAATGCTAATAGTTTAAACAGTGAAAATTAATACAATTCTAGTGGTTTTCAAATAAATTTATGCAAACATTTTTAATGCTGCAACTTAAATTTAGATTGTTAAATTATTATCATCCCCAGGATACTTACATATTTTCTGATTATTTTAACATTGGAAGAGTCTTGGCCTAGCCAGATGCAATTATTATCAGTTTTTGATTTTCTGAATACAATCTAGGAGCCATTTTCTACTGCTAGAAGACTGAGGTTCACGAGGCTACGTTGCAAAGCTTCCACCAATCTAGCTGCCTAAGAGAATTAAAAAAGGTATCTGCACTTGCTATAGTCTTCACCTACCCAAGTAATGAGAAAATGTAGTATGTGACCACATTCTCACAAAGTCCAGATTGATTAACCATGACATGGATCCTTTCCAACAGTATCAACCTTCTGAAACCAGGAGCTTTACTGGCTCCTCCTCCCCTCATTACACAGAGATAGAAATGACCCCTATCACTTGTTTTTATGTTCAATTTTCAGTTTAGAAAATATGGTTAAAATCAGAAGGATCCTAATTATAGGGACCCTTTTTTTCTAATAAAATATTTCACAAAATGTCCACTCATAAAGCAAAATTGTGGTGAATATCACAGACTAATAATGTACCATAAGTTGTCAAAATTTCCCCATTTTATTGTTCAATGTCACTTAGGAGATAGAATATTAAAAATAGATTCATTTGATTTAGAAAAGAATAAAAAAGATACATGGAGAAAAGTCTGCTCTAAGTTATACTTTCAAAGCTTTAATATGTTAATAATATTTATTAGATTAGATATCTTAAAACTATCCAGTTTTGTCATATTTTAAACCTCAAGTCATACATTCAAGTACTGCCAGAGGACTTGAGAAAGCAGGCAAGCTCGATGCTAAGGTAAGAGGGAATGTGTTTGCCTCGCCATGATTTCCACTTGCTCACTTCAGAGAATGGCCTGGTGACATTCATAGCCTAACTAGTCATCGCTGCCAAAAAGCTCCCTGCATCTGTGAGTAAGTGATTCCCAAAGAAGACGACTTTCAGGGGTGTTTTCTATCTTTAGCTCTTTGGGGAATAAAAGTGCACATTTATGGTATTTTTCTCAAATCAGACCTATACAGTTATTTGCTGTGAATGATGCTTTTAAAATTGCATACTGGGTTGCTTAGCATTACAGGACATAGGACATAGAAACAGAATTATTTCCTCAAATGCCCATGCTCTTTAGGAGGCAACAACTGGGAAGACTTCTAAAGTAGCAGTCCCCAAAATTTTTTGCACCAGGGACCGATTTCAAGGAAGACAGTTTTTCCACGGACCGGGGGTGGTCATGGGGGGAATGATTTTTGGATGATTCAAGTGCATTACATTTATTGTGCAGTCAAACCTCCCTGCTAATGATAATCTGTATTTGCAGCTGCTCCCCAGCACTAGCATCACCACCTCAGCTCCACCTCAGATCATGAGGCATTAGATTCTCATAAGGAGCGTGCAACCTAGATCCCTCGCATGCGCAGTTTACAGTAGGGTTCGCGCTCCTGCTCCTATGAGAATCTAATGCCACTATCGATCTGACAGGAGGTGGAGCTTATGCATGATGTGAGCAATGGGAAGTGGCCTGTCGCTCACCTCCTGCTGTGCAGCCTGCTTCCGGGTTCGGGACTGCAGTTGTAAAGGCAAAAACCTTTATCCTTTAAAGGCGATGTTGTGTTTCAATTTCAGAATGATTCATGGAAGAGATGGTAACCCCAAACCACAAATTTAAAGAATTAAGCATTATTTTCATAAATTTCATCATATTTTTCTACCGCAGAAAAAGTAAATATAGATTTTTTCTTAGAGCAACGTTTTAAAGCCACGTTTTTTCAAAATTTTGTAAGTAACTTCAAATCACCTGGAAGCTTTTTAACATGTCCCGGTGATTCTGATTCAGCAGGTATGGGGCAGGGCTGCAATTCTTTGTTACAAGCTCCCAGGTGATCCTGGGCTGCTGGTCTGAGAAGCCCATTTTGATTGTTAGGTTTATAAGGGCTTCTGATGTCTTAGAGGTTAAAATTAGTGCGCTGTGGATCATTTTCTCCATAGCTGCAACTACATATTGATGTCTTCTATGCTCTTGTAACTCTTCTTAGTCTGGCAAATTGCACTACATCAATTTGCAGAACAGCTCTATGTCCTATTGACTATTTTTCAAAGGAGTCTAGAAATCGTCAGGCATAAAGAAAAGAATTTGTAAGACTTCCATATGGTAATTTGATCTGGGAAATATAATTGCCCTCTTTTTACTTGTCAAGCCACCTACGCATGTCCCCCGAGAGACACAAACCCTACACATATTCTGTGTATGCGTAAGACATACAGATCAACATTTGTTGATATAGATCAAGGTTTATGTTCCCTGTTTGGAGAGTAACACATTTTCAATACAAGTTTATTTGCTTGCTTGTTTGTTTTAAAGAAAGATTTCTTAGATTTAGTAAAATTTTCTCCAACTACACAGAAAAAACAAACAAACAAACAAAACAGACCTTGAATCAATTCCTCTTCCTTGACATACTTCTATAATGATATATATGGAGTTAAGTAGATAGCTTATGTTTTTTCACTCGTTTGATTTTTTTCATGTTTTGTCTAAATGACTATTAAGTTCATAGGGTATTACATTTATTTTAAAACTTCTCTGCCTATACCAAATTTTACCATTAAAATTGTTTTCTTTTATACATACCCTATTTTCCAACTTAAATCACTATCAAAATGTTAATCTTCTTACTAAAACATAGTTTAAAACCCAATTCGAAATCTTCTAGCATAGTACAAATATTCACTGTTGGAAACATGTAAGACATAGAACAAAAGATAGTTAGATATAATTTTTTAGATGTAATCTAGATTTAATCTAGATGTAATCTAGATAGCTAGATGTAATCTTTATTTAAAATTAGTTTTAATAAAATGAAACAAATTAAAAATACTCAAATTCTAAAATAAGCATATAATTATTGTATATTGATAATGTGAGGATGTGTGTCTGGCAGGATGTTTTATTCTGATGAAGTCAGATGAAGATTAAAAAAGAAATACAAATGTTTCAGATGCTCTACAAATAATAAAACATATGACTTTTATTCTGTAGAATGTTCATCTTTTTTTCTTAGAGAGAAAAAGCAAGTCCACTTCTAGAGAAATGGAAATTTCTCTAAATGGAAAATTATAAAATTTAACTATTATTTTGAATAACCATCCAATTATATACTAAAAATTATCTGGTATAAAAAGAAAACACAAGATGTGAATATGTACACATGTAGGTTTAAATATGTATTTAGAGGCTTGCAGTGTATGTTTGTCACACGTGATGCTAAGTGGGAAATCATTAAAAAGAGACCCATCTAGAATTATTGTGGCCAAAAAAGTCTATTTAATGATATCACACAAGTTCCATAGAACATATAATGGTTTCTATGATTCTGGCTAAAGGAGAAAATCAGTTCTCAATCTGAATACCATTAGGAAGTTAGTTGCTTCTCAAAATATTATAAAACACATTTCCCTTTCCAATAGTATTAATATGATCAGAATCACAAGACACCGAGAGGAGACAGACAGCAAGGCAATAGGCTTCATAAACAGAAACAGAAAAGCACAAGCCAGCAGAGGTGAAAACAGTATGAGGCAGTGAGAAGACAGCGGAACTTGGAAGAAGCAGAGGAATACTCGTGGAGCAGGAGTAGGAAGAACATTTCTAATAATAAGTAGGAAGAACATTTCTAATAATACTGGCTTACTCTAGTTTTTTAGCGAGTAAGTGAGAAATATATATTGCTATTAAAACTTGATTATTTAACAGCTAGATATGCCAATTTTGTTAGATACGTTTATATTTTAATTGTATCATGTATGTTCTTTATTTCATTTTGTGTTTTAAATCACTGAGATTATACTTACATTGTTCCTAAATTTCTGAGTTAAAGAGTCCCTCCATGTATTGTCATACATAATGAGATATCCACATATGCACTCCATCTACCTTTTGCAGTTGAGTTTTTGTGTATAGAGTGTTTTTGCTATAGAATTTGATTTGTCATTTCTGCTTTCATATGTTATTATAATGAGGTGAAAAGCATAGTTTTGCTAAAAGTTTTTAGATTTGTCTCTATTATTTGTGTATTCCCAAATTTAGTTGTGCCATCTTTTTAAATCTAAGCAGAGAGAGAAAGCCTTCCTTACCAACTACAATTACTTATTATGCGTCTTAACAAAAATGTATGTTTATTAAAACTCTTACCTTTATACTCTAGCTTCCATTAAGACATTTTAAAGTTGATAGTAGCACAGGTACTAAAAAGTGTGATTCCTCCAAGAAATTTTCACAGATTAATAAAGCCAAGCCTTACCCAAACTTTGCAGAAAATGCATTTCAACCTTGTCCTCCTGTCTTCATATAATCTTGTGTCACTGAGGAAAAGGAGCTGCTGGCCGGGCACGGTGGCTCACGTCTGTAATCCTAGCACTCTGGGAGGCTGAGGCGGGTGGATCATGTGAGCCCAGGAGGAGAACAGCCTGAGCAAGAGTGAGACCCCGTCTCTACCAAAAATAGAAAGAAATTAATTGGACAGCTAAAAATATATAGGAAAAATTATCTGGGCATGGTGGCACATGCCTGTAGTCCCAGCTACTTGGGAGGCTGAGGCACTAGGATTGCTTGAGCCCAGGAGTTTGAGGTTGCTGTGAGCTAGGCTGATGTCACGGCACTCTAGCCTGGGCACCAGAGTGAGACTCTGTCTCAAAAAAAAAAAAAAAAAAAAAAAGAAAAGGAGCTGCTGCTTTCACTGCATGCCTTTCCTATTCCATTGCCTATTTGGAGCTATTATTCCTGAAGGTGGAAACCTTATATAAAGACCTATACAACATACCAGTGTGCAATAGTAATTTGCTACTTCTGCATTGATGAATATACCTCATAATCCTCAAAAAATGTCTTTCTAATTAGAAGGACAAAAATAGACTAAAAATAGGGAAGAAATCCAAAATGCACAAAAAATTGATAGCATTTAGATACATTAAGTGTATGGAGGCCTATGCATATTAAATAGACCTATATTCTTTATACATATATAGTATATACTAAAAATGTACAGAGGGCGGAGAGTGGAGTGGTAAACCATGGAGACTTAGAAGGGGTGGGAATGAGGGGGTGGATGATGAGAAATGACTTAATGGGTACAGTGTACTTTATTTGGGTGGCAGATGCCCTAAAAGCCCTGACTTTGCAACAAAATCTATGCCTGTAACAAAATTGCACTTGTACCCCGTAAATTTATACAAATTAAAATTGTAGAGAGGTTTAATAATATTGAATTTATCTCCTCGAAAACAAGTCATAGAGTGACCAACTGTTCATCTTGCTCAGGTCTGAGGGGAGTTTATCAGGACACAGGACTTTTACTGTGAAAATGGGAACAGTTTGAGGCAAACTAGGAAGGTTCATCGTCCTAAATAGGTATGAACATTTTTAATTTCTGAGACCTGTTATCCTCACATGATTTAGCAGGAACATCGTTTTTTTTTTTTAAATTTTGAGCAATTCTTTCATTTGGACAAAAAGAAAAGAGCAGGGCAATTAATTACTTTGTAGAGATAATGAGAAGGAAGAGAAATATTTGAAAATCCCATCAGAGTGACTCATTCAGTTTTTTGTCTATCATTATGCTGTTTTTTTTTTTTTTTTTTGGTTTTTTTGTTGTTTTTTTTTTTTGACTATGTTAACTGGTTTGGTTCTTTAAGAACTCAAATCATTACATTTGTTTATAAGGTTTAATTACCTTTTATCAAAAAGAAGTCCTGCTGTGAGGGCATATGGGCAGTCTCTCATCTTTATAAAGCAAAGGGAATATAAGATTTCAGCCACACATCTTGGGCCCAGTTGGTTCAATAACACGACGTTGCCATTGTCTGTGGAAACTGTATTGCTTTGTAATTAAAACTCTGGTGAGTTAAGTCTGACAGGCTCAGTAACTTGTAGATCATGAAAGAAAAAAAATCAAGAGAAATTTACTTTACCACGTGAGTCAAATAGCTAAGAAAGAAAGAGAACAAAGACGTAACCCTGAAAGTGCACTTACCTTTTAGTGTTGTTTCTTAGAGTCACATTGATTTATTTGAGCTTGCCAGGATGTTCCTTTTTTAAAAAACCTAATTTACTAACAGTGTGGGATTTTCCAAGTTTTTCACTCCCATCAGATTGCATTTTTATTTGCTCTAGCTGTAAAGACCTATAATACAGAGACATCACAATTGAACTCTGTGTGGGAGGCTCTCCAAGGCAGAGAATTCCCATATATCTTTTTGTCTTGTGGAGCCTTTTCAGAGTCTTCAGGTCCTAAAAATGGAGAGAGATTTGGCATTCATTGCAATTTATTATTGATATTGACCTCCTTTGCTTTTTTCCTTCACTCAAGGAAGTTGTATCCAACTGGTTTTATTTTTTAATAGACTTGGTTAAATAACCACAATAACTCACTGGACAAAGTCTGTAATTGGACTAATGCCCCGCTTTGGCACTCTAGATCTTAACAGAGGTAAATTTCATTTCCTTATCTTGAACTTGAGGAAAGCTGATATTTTAGACTGGGTGTGCAAAGGTTCAAGCAGCCTAGCCCTAACTTAGAGCAGGGGTACTAAGTAATTTACCAACCAGCTAAATCTGGGCACTTTTAAGAGTGAAAGGGGGCACTGTTAATAACTATGCTTGGTCATCGCATGAAAGCCAGGTTTATCCCAGGTAAACCAGCATTTAAAGTCACTCTTACGAACATCTAGGGAGAGGATTATAGTGCATAATTCCAAACTGGATTAAACTGGGCAGAAAGAGAAGAAAGAAACTGAAGAAAAGAAAGAGAGTTTCACAAATCAGCTACGCAGCCTATTCATAAACTTGATTCTACATGCCTGGGCTACACTGAGAACTCCATCTTCAAAACAGTCTGAGCTTATGGGAACAAAGTTGCGAAAACACATTCATTTAATGACTGTTTGTCAATCAGTTATTATGTGCTAGGCATGGGACTAGGTTCTGGAAAGATAATAGTGAGTTACACAGAGTCCCTGCCTTCATAAAAATTATAATTTCATAAATAAGACATGAATTAATGAAACAATCTCAAAAACAAATGTCTTATTAGCAAATTAAAGATGTAGAGTAGTGCATAATCTGGTAAGAACAGTAAGGGGAGTGCAGACCAAATTTTGTAGTATAGAAAAGTCTCTTTTGAATTGGAGGTATGTGTTGAGGGGGTAATAGTTTTAGACAGGGGGAAGAGCAGAGACCCTCTTGATTAAGCTGGAGTTCTGCTCATTGGGAGTATCTCTATTAATTGATTCTTCCCGTGACTGTTGGCTCTGCTGTCTGGAAGTCCTTCCCCTTTGCATTTTCCTTCTTGGTCATGTCTGAAGGGAAATTAAAGAATATGACTTCCTTGGAGCCTGAGCAGATTTCTCAAAGGGCTTTCTGCAAGTAGGAGGTTGGGAATGCAAAAGTTGTTCTGTGAGTTAATCAGTTGCTATGTCTTTTAGTCCTGGCTGATAGTCCTTTTAACCATGTAATTCTCTAGTTACAATCAACTCTTTATATGAATAGCCAAAATCTACATTTTTAATAAAACAAATCTCTCTCTCTCTCTCTCTCTCTCTCTCTCTCTCTCTCTCTCTCTCTCTCTCTCTCTCTGCCATTCTCTCTCTCTCCCTCAATGTATTTGCTGGTGATTTGACTCTATCAGTCTTCTTAGGATAACTATACTTTTAGTTTCTTTCTTGAGTCATTTTAACCAATTGAAAAGATTCACTCCTAGATTTAGAGGGGTTTTAAATATTTTTCTTTTGTCTTTTTTTTAGTAAAGTTATAAGTGAGTCTTGATTTGTTCCCTATTTGTAGGGAGGCTGAGCTGTGATCAGCGACTGTTTATCAAGGGTTCTTAGTTACATCCTTTACATGTTGGAAATAGCAACCACTTGCATCTTCTAACTCTATATACCTTGGAACTCCAGAACTTTCTCAATTGTCCTGCAAATAGGTTTGTAGTCTGTCAGAGTCTTTTCTGAGCTCATTTCATTTTGTAGTACCCTTTCAAGTGCAATCAACTCATGCTATTCATATCCTATTTTCCCACTTCTACAACCAAATCCAAAATGTACATTTATGATTTTATAAATGTATGAAAACTATTTATATCACTTTTAAATTAATGAGAGATGATGCATAATGATGCAAATAATTCAAATATTTGGATATGTAATCATAGGGATGTAGAAATAAATTCTAGCTTCTGTTTTTACTAGCTTTGCACTTTGGGCAAATTTTGGCAAATTATTTGTGAAACCACTATGAACGAGTATACAAACTGCAGTTGCAGGAAAGGATAAGAATCTCATTAAATCTATATTATTTTTCTAATTAATCATTTAGATCTCCTTACATTCTTATCAGGACATTACCTTTGAGTCATGCCTTCCCACTTTTCCCAGGAGTTTACTCAGTCTAAAGATTTTTCCATACTAGTCTTACAGGAAACTAGAATCTGCTAAGCTTCTGAACATTAATATCACCCTTGAAGTTTATTTTTTAAATATCCTATAAGTGATGCATTTCCATGATTTTGAAGGCATGATTGCTAATTGAGAGACCTTTCAGAGCTCACTAGTTTATCAAGGGATGCTGTTACCATACCCTCAGGAGTAAGTTTGAGCAAAAGGGACAACACTTGGATGATAAGCTTATAAATCCCTCAGTTCACATATTAATACATTTCACTTATAAGAAAATTCACCAGCCATAGGAACACAAGTTTTGAACAAGTTCCAGCATCCTCCACCCCAAAGACACAAAAGTGAGTCCTTTTGCTTCCTGGAAATCAATTCATTTCAGAGATAAGGAAATTTCTTTTTTATAAAATAAAAAATAAAAATAAAAGGTTGTGTTACTCTCTCTTTTCTGAAGACTGTCCTCAGAGGTTTAAATTCTATTTTGTGTCTTAACCAAAATTGAAATGAACTGGCAATTTTCTCATTAAAGAGTAAAATTAATCACTGGTAAAATATTCTTCCATTTAAGCACTATACTGTTTTTAGTTAATCTGACCCTCAGTTTCCCACTATAAAAATGACAGTGACAATATTTATTTTATATTGTAAATGTAAAATAACTAATATATATAACGTACAAAGCTCCCACTGGTTCATTTTGATTGCTCAATAAATATTGGAAGGTTTTGTTTTAGTAAAGTTTTAATTTTGAGAATACATATGCATGAAAATAAAAAAAATAATATTTAAAAAAGGTTAGACTATAACAGACCTCAGGAGGAGTAGAACCCATGAAAGCTCCAAGCACTGTTATCCTTAGTACTCACATACCTGTCATGAAGTTTCTTTGTTGTCTACTCTCCCATCACTACTGGATGCTTTGCTCTCTCTCTTAAGTCTGTGCAGCTTGTCTCTACTTTGTATTCAGAACTCCCACTTCTTCATCTTACTCGTAATCCCTAATTCCTCATTATTTCATTATCAAAGATTCCATATGGTCATGGCATAGTTTTTACACAATCATTTAGCTCACAGATTTTCTACCACGGCTTGAACTTCAAGAAATAATTACTGGAAAATTCTCCATTGACTTCCCAGGTAGTATCTTTACCTCAGACTTCTTTATGCCTCCACACTAGTGATGGCCATCTCATACTTTGGGCATGTCTATTATAGCTAGAAGACCAAAAACACAGTATCCAGAAAGTGGTAAGTGGTCAATATCTGTGTACTGAGTGAAGGATAATTTGGGAGGAAATTTTCTTCCTTCCCAAATGAGAAAAGAAAGAAAGAGAGAGACAGAGAAAGATTAAAAAAATAAGAATATCTATCTGGATTTTACTCACTTCAAATATAGAAGGACCAGCATAACTGGGCAACATAGAAAGGAGCAACATAGAAGACTTCCGTGGGAATTCTAGCACCAGACACACAGGAAATAAATGTTCCAAGGCTTCTAGAGCTGTGGTCCCCAAACATCATATTGCAGACCGGCAGCGGTCTGTGGCCTGTTAGGGACTGGGCCTCAGAGCTCCGCTGTGCCCCGCCACCCCATGAAAAAATTGTCTTCCATGAAACTCAGAAAAGGGGGAGGCACAGAGCAGGCGGTGAGCAGCCACGAAGGGGGAGCAAAGCTTCATCTGCATTTGTACCCCCCACCTTCTGCTCATATCATTATCTGAGCTCCGCCTTCTCCATTCACCCATCCCCCGACCCCTGCTGCATGGAAAAATTGTCTTCCATGAAATCAGTCCCTGGTGCCAAAAGGGTTGGTGACTGCTGCATGTTACCCAATGAAGAAGCTGGGAATTGGAGCTGAGGCCCACAAGGAATCCACTATCATATGCTTCATGACCTCTGGAACTAAAATGAGAATGGAAAATTTTTGACCTGAAAAGTTAAGTTGGAATTGCTGATAAGTGTACACCTGATCTTGGGTAACAAGGACAAAGGATATCAGGAATGTATTAGTTGGCTGACAGCCAGACTGTGATTGATCTTTCCAAAAACTAACACTCAGGGAGGAGGGCTCTGAGCCTTTTCTTGCAGTACTGGGAACAATGCCTTCTCCTACTTTTGTGGGAGATGCACTGAGGGAGAGCCATATGTTGGAAACCATATATACAAGATGGAGAGCTTCTGGGCTTGGTATATTATAGAATCTCTTCCCTCCTGCATCATTTCCCCCAGAAGCAACTCTGTATCACAAGAAGGTAAGGAAAATGCAATTTCAACCCTGTGTGGAATTAAGAGATATCTCATAAATATAAGCATAAAGTCATTCAGCAGTCTAATTTTACTTCATGGGGCTTCAAGATTGTTTTGAACTCATAAAGGCAGGACTTCAGCACATTCTTAACATTTATACCTTTGGTTTTCTAATCTTGTACATGTGAAATAATTCATTGAAGACTTTTGGCAGGAGCTTTGATCAAGCCCTCTTTGGCAATTTCTAGAACCGATCCTTTGCTGTCATTGAAAGACCAGGGCACACGTGAATGCTTTTCGTCCTCTGGCACGTCTCCATTCCATAGCCTTTTAGTCATAGATTCTTTAAAGTCCCTGGAAAAAAATGTGGGTGGGCCTGACACCATAAAATTATTTAAAATATCCAAACAACTCTTTTACGACTTTATTCCCTATCTTGTTTTTGCTTTCTTTTTTTATTATGTTGCTAATGTCTAGATTATATATGTATAAAGCCAATGTTTCCTTCTAGTTCATACATAGAAAATTTGGTTAAGAATTCATGCTCAGTTTCCTAAATAAATGTTTTTTCTTTTATATAAAATAAATATAGTATATACTAGTCGTACTTTCACAATTCTCTATGTTCTAAATTTCTAAATTCTCAATATTTAAGTGTGACTTTTCTGCCTAGACCAATTTATTTATGTATAACTCATTTCCTGTTACAGAAGACCTTACTTTGAAATCATAACTTATTATAAAGTGATGATTAAATCACAAACTTATGTAGGCAAAGACTATCAGGTGTTTCAACTCTTGAGATTATTTCAGACTTGACTTTTATTTCTTGTGTTAGAGTTTTTTCTTAGCTTTAGAGGGTGGCCTGTACAAATTAGCTTCTTCACAGATTGGCAAACTCAGAGGAGTTAGAATTTCCTATCTAACAACACTTTGTGGACAATATGGGCATACTGACGTGTGGAGAGGGTGAACTAGTTCAAGGGGGAGGTGATATTCATCAAAGAGCAGTTTTCCCTTGAGTTTCCATGCTGTTTCCCATCACTGCTTAAAACCAGCAGGGTTTTTAGAGTGCGTTGCAGTATTGCAGATGTTTGGAGTCATTAACATATGGTTTGAATACCTTTGCAGTAAAATTTGTTATAGATATATTTTTGTCTTGAAAACTGAAAGTTAAATGTCTTTCCATTAATTCACTAATTTAATATTTATTTATCCCCAGAAAAAACAAAGATTTAGTTTGCCACATTTTGTACTCAAACACAGAAAGGTTACAAGGTTTGACATGGGTCGGTCCTTTCTGCACCAAGTATGTGAGACAATTCCCTAGGAAATTGTTATCTGTGCACCACATCTATTTGTGAAGTGGATGATAAACTATTGTTCCTCTTGTCTCATGACCACCAGGGAGATGAATGCAATTTGCACAGTGCAATGGTAATAACTAATGTGACATTTTCAAAGAAATCTAATCATGGATTCTAAATAGTCACACCCAGGGCTTTACTGAGAGATTTTCTCTCTCTCTCTCTCTCTTCAGAAAAGTGCTCTTTGAATAGACAAACACCTTGTGTGATTTTAGATAGGTAAATATTACACTGTTAAATATATATTTCATGGAGCACTGTTCATGCAAGTTACTTTGGAATACTTAGTGCTAGTCATCAAAGCCTAATTAAATCTTATAATTAGGTGACCATATAATTTATAATGCAACCTCATGAGGATAGAAGGAGGTGCCATTAATAACTACATAGAAACTAGAATCTTAAACTAGTACTGTCCTGAGCAAACAAAGATGCAGAATCACTCTACACATAATAAACTTGAAAAATTGTTAACATTGTACACTGATTATTTTGAGAGGAAATGAAAATCATATGTTATCAGAAAGGTAGAAAGGCACTGTGATCTGCTGAACGGAAGTGAAATCTCAATTCCACATTTATGGGGATCTTATTAGGAAAGGGAGCCTTATAATATGAATATCTCCCTCTGTGCATTCAAAGAATTTCATTGGTATTTCAGGCTGGTGTCTATATGTTTAGGATTATTGATGGGGTGAAACCTTTCCACTCTTCTCTATGTCATTGGCAGATGGCTATGAAAATTTGTGGATTTTTTCTGTTTGAAAGCATTTTATTTCCAGAGACCTATATTCCAGACTATTCCAAGGGGGGAAAAAAAAAAAGAGTTCAGGAAATAATATTGACATGAAGGAAAAGATGCTTTCCAGTTACTTCTTTCATCATATGTTGTTTTTGTTAATTTATGTGAACATGCAAGTATTTTAATTTTTAATGTGGCTTAACCCTAAGGAATGCTGCTAGGAACTAGCCAGAGGATGTGTTCCGTTTATACAAGTCATTTGATATCAAGAAGGGCAGCATGCGTATCCTGACCTGGCTCTATTAGTTTGCCTTGAGGACAACCAAGGGAGTATGCACTTGAAGGAGATAAGAATTTTCTTCCTTAAAGTCATTTTAGATTAAGGGAGGTATACAGTCTGGATGAGACTAAAGAAATAGTACTATAATTAAGATGCAGAGCAGCTATTGGGTTTACTGATGCTTGAGAGAAAGAACATAAAAATATGATGGGTGGATGGGGGCGGGTGGCAATCACAAATGGGAGAATAGGAGTCTCTGATAGTCAAGTTGGGGAATCAGAACTGTCAGTTGGTTTGATGTAATAGAAGTTAAAGGAATTAGAATAGAGAAAAGCTAGAATATGGTAAATAAAATGAAATACTTCGTTCAGGAGCATGGAGCATGTTGCTGAGGGCCCAGAACAAGAAAGTTAATTTACAGTGTTCTTTTTGGAACATTTGATTAGTTGTTACCAAATACAACACGAGTAGCTGCAAGGACAGAAGGTTTTTTACTAGAAGTGGATGGATGTCTCGAGAATCCAGACAGCAAGGAACTTTTTACTTCTAAGGACAAAAGTTATACTAAGAAAATTTGTTGAACTTCAAGTAGAATTTGTCTTTATAATTATTCCTCCATCTTTATCTCCAAATAAAAATCAATCATTTCTAGTCTCCAATGCTACATCAAATAGGCATTAAGCTAATGTGATGGGTTTCCCTTCTGTGGTTTATCTTTATCCATTCCTTCCTCCCGTGCGCCCTCTCTCTGCCATCTTTCACATCTCCTTTTCTTGTAATTTCTTAGTCTTTTTTCCAACTTGTGAACGTTTTTCACATACTGGTTGATCCTTCATGTGTTCTGCTGATTTTTTAGCAATGTTTATTTCATTTAACAAATTTCATTTCCTGCTCATTTAATGTATATTTGGTGAGCATATACTATGTGCCGAGTACTAGAGATCCAATGGTAAGCAGACAGATGCTGTTTGACCTCACAGAGTTTATAGCCTAACTGATGAAACAGAAATTAACTAAATAATTACATGAACTGATGCAACGCTCCAATAATGCTCACCTTGATCAGGAGTTTGGAGCTATAAGCACCTATCAAATAAAATTTGACATGATCGGGGTACCAAGGAAAACCTTTCCTGAGGAAATGAAAGTTAAGGTGAGAGGTAAAAGAAGAGATGATTTTAATGATTGAAGAGATGACTTTAATGATTGAAGAAAGGATAAGAGTGCTCTCTCAGGAAGAACTCTCTCACACATGGACATATGTGGGCGAGTGTGGAGAATGTAGAAAGCAAACAGAAAATAGGGAAGACTGGGACAGAGAGCGGTCACAAAGGTAAGCATAAATCAACTCATTTAAGTCCCCTGAAAACTAAATTTTTTAAAGAGAATTTACCTTTAGATGAATGAAAAGTCACTGGAATATTTTATGTAGATGAGATGATTAGATTTATATTTTGAGAAAAAAATAACTATGATTGCAATGTGGGAAATGGATTGGAAGGTCGGCAGATGAGACAAAAACAGAACAATTAGGAGGGTCTATGCAGTTCTCTGGGTTTAGAGATGATATATTAGCTTGGCCCTAGATAGGGGTGATAAAGTTGGAGTGAAACAGAAGAAATAGAGCTATATTTAGAGGTAAAATTAAAAGGACTTGAGGTTGGATTTGATATTGGTGGTAATAGAGAGGGACATCATAGATATATCCAGGTTTCTGTCTTACACAACTGCGTGGGTATGACTATGCCCTTTATCGGAATCAGGACTACTGAAAGGAAACACGTGGTGTTGAGCTAAAATTCAAAGTTCAAATATGTTGTGTTTGAAGTTTCTTTAAAGAATCCAAAAAGAGATATAAAAGCATTGAAATATAGATTGGGAGCTCAGAGTAAAGATTTGCACCAGAGTCATAAATTTTGGATTTAGTTGTGTTTAATTATAACCTAGGTTCTTGAGGAATCTGAAATGTAACAGTGTCGAAGGGGAGGTTGAGCTTATGAAGGAATGAAAAGAATGATCA
The DNA here is from genome assembly GCA_004363605.1 of Indri indri. Taxonomy (NCBI): domain Eukaryota; kingdom Metazoa; phylum Chordata; class Mammalia; order Primates; family Indriidae; genus Indri; species Indri indri. The sequence continues at coordinate 388,391 of RJWJ010000032.1, forward strand.
GAAGAAGAAAACAGGGAGATTGTTTTACTTTGAAAACAAACAGAAGAGGTTCTATCAAGGAGTGAGTGTTCGAAAGATTGCAAGCTGCTGAAAAGTCAAGATAATGATCAAAAAATGCATTGGGTTTAGTGCCCTGAAAGCGATTAGACAATAGCTCTTTATAGAGAGGTCGTTGGGCAGGAGGCTCTGTTGGAGGAGGCTGAGGAATGAGGGGTTGGGAAAAGTAGAGTGATTATAGACAATCCCATGTTTTATTTCTCTAACTGATTAATTCATAAACTATTATTGAGCATTTACAGTATGTCAAGAAATGGCTAAAAATTGAGAATTTATAGGTGAATAAAGCATAATCTCTCTCCCTAATTAACTCACAATCTGGTCGATTGACTGAAATGAGTGACCTTTACTACTTCTTCATTAATTAATTCTCAGGCTTCTTGAATCTGACTTCTGCAAACAAACTGGTAAAACTGTCCTTCAAAATTGCCAAAGACCTTCCCTAGTGATCACATTCAACGTTTCCTCAATGCTCATCCTCATTGTCACCTGGGAATATGATAATATCAATCACTACATCTTCCTAGAAACTCTAAGCATTGTATTTCCATTCCTTTCCTTCCATATTTCTTTCTATACCCTGTTTGTCTCTTTCTAGCCTCTGCCCTTCCTTAACTACAGATGTTCCACAAAATTTAGTATTTAATTGTTTGCTGGTGTTTCAATAAATATTTTTCTTCTCAGAAAACAGTGATCTTTAGTTTCAATTATTATAGTGGAAATGTAGGGGAAAGCACAAATGTCTGTCAATGATAAATCATCTTACTCTCTTCTGGTCAAATAATTTGATGGATACCCTTTCTAGTGAAATTTTTCCTCTAGTGCTTTGACATATTTGAGCTCACTTGGGTGACTAATTCTCTTTTTCTTTCCATTAACTTCTTCTCTGATAGTAGTTTTGCTTATCTCCACCTGGACCTAGGAATCCTGAGAGCAGAATCAGAGGATGGCTTGTATCAGGTACTGTCTGAGATGATTTCTTTGGTTCTTCCTCCATAGCAACATTCATGATGATTTGGGGCTTCTTTCAAGGGTCCATTAGCCCCATTTCAGGCCTAGACATCAAACAGTAAACCTGCCTCTGCTTTTTCTATACACAGAGGACCAAACTTCCAGATGCCTCTGTTAATGATCCTAGAGTGCTAGATGCTCTTGCCTTGGGCTTTCATATAACACTATATGTTTCTATTTTATTCTAGAAATATCAACCTCACTCTTTGAATAAGGATATTTATTTTTTAATGTTCTAATTCTAACAGTGTTATCTATTATTGCTATGTTTAAAGCTGAGGGAGAAATTCAAAGCCATCCTGGCACAAAGTCCTTTGTTATTTCTTGGAAAAAAGAAAAATTGCATTTTTCTTTATGATTGCTACTGTTGCTTGGGAATGGTTTTTCCCACAATGAAATCATACACAAATCAGGCAGATTTCTTATAGTTCTTCAATGATTTCATTTAAATGTTTTTAATTGTTTAATTTATTTTGATTACATATTGCCTGTATGCTGAGAAATAACTTGGCTATATTTTTCCTAAAGTCTCACATATCATATATGAGGACTAAGTAAATGTTTCTTACAAAGAGAAAAATTGCAATTAAAAAAAAATTCTAGGTATAAATACTATCCACTGATGTGCCTAACTATAGCAATATCATAGTCTGCTAAATATTGTTTCTTTATAGTAATTTTTGTTTATATGTATGCGTTGTTGGTAAAAATGGATCCAAGTATTTTCTCCCACTCCAATCTGCTTTTTCAAATATGTATTGGCTTCTCTTATCTTTCTGTTCCAGGAAAGAGGACGAATAATTTCCAAACTGTCAAACAGATTAGATTGAGATCACATTTAAATTATAAATTATAAAAATATTAACTTTTGATGCTATTAAAGCTTCTCATCTGATGAAATGGTATGCTTCTTTTTGTTTTGTCCTATGGAAAAGTGCTGGTGTGTGTGTGTGTGTGTGTGTGTGTGTGTGTTTAATATCCTTTCATATTGCAAGGAATTTTATATTATTCTTTCTTTGTGACCAAATATTTTTGGTTATATTCTCCTAAGGACATTGTTTTTACAAAGTGACAAATTATTATTATTAAAAATTAAACAATACAGAAAAGTATTAAAAAATAAACAGATGTTATTATCTTACCACAAATACTCACCACTCTTAACATGGGGTAAGCAATGTTTCAGATGTTTATCTTGACAAACTTACACATTGAAGTATAGACAGGCAGACATGAAGGTCAAATTAATAATATAAAAGTAGATACATGCTTATATGGATTTTAATGAAAATATTACATGAATTTTATTTGCATTAACAGGAAAAAAGACAGTTGTGAAACTGAAAGGATCTAAAAAAATGTTTAAACAAGAAAATATATTACTGTCTCAAATATTAAGAACATGAAAGAGTTGGAGAGCATTCTGTTTCTCTATTCATTGTGTGTATCCTTTTTAGTCAGTGTCAAGTGACCTCTTGCTCACTAGATTGATCTCTAGTTCTTGGATACTTTCTTCCATCACTGCTTTCCTACTCCAGATATAGAATTTGTCAAAATGTACCACATCTGGATTTTGGTCTGCAAACACAATGTCTGTTGTTTTATTTAAGTTCTTTATTTAAAGGGATCTTGGTTTTCTTTTCTGAGTTATACATGAAATATTTTGATTTATTTATTTTACTGACTTTGTTGCCAAGTGGTTTTCAATAGGGACCTATGGGTGGTATTTCCTTATTTCATATTTAGAATGTTTGTCTATTGATTTGTACCTTGAATGACAATTTGACTAAGTGTAATTCCCTTGGATCAAATTGTCTTTTCCTCAAAACCTAGAAGTATTGTTCAATTTTCTTTGGTGTTGAGAGTTGCTATGCCAAAGTATAATATGAAGACAACCCTGTTTTTCCCTGCCTGTAGATAAATTTTCTTTCTGTCTAAACAATTTTCTTCTTCATTGAATAAAAATCAAAATATATCTCTGTATTAATTGGTTTTTTAAACAATTGTTTTTTAAAAAAAATTGTTAATTTTTTCTTTTATGTTTGAATACAAGTTATTCTGTAAATATTCAAATTTGACATATTTCATTACTTCTTTATTTATAGAAAATGTCACTGTATTATATTCCTAAATATATGTTCTGTTCAAAATGCTGAGTTTTCTATGTTTTATCATGGCATCTCTGTCTCTCTTCATACTCACACATACAAGTTTATATATATGCAAATGTTCATATATATGTACATTAATTACATATATATGAAAATATGTGTGTTAACAACCCTATGTTAATACTTTAATATTTGTATTTTTCTCCTATGTTCATTGTGATTACCTCAAGCCTTTTGCCTATGCCTATAATTTGATTTTTAACTGTTTCTATTCTAGGCCTTGTTGTATACAATTATTAATTAATTTTATAATTACTTTGTTTTATTTTAATTTTTCAACTAAATTAGTTGCTTCATAATCTCCCTATTTTATTTAATTCATATTTTTATCGGACTCTTCTTAGCATGAAAGTTATATAGGCTTATTTTATGTTATCTTTATTATCCTTTGTAAGATACTTTACTATATATCCTGTAATATGTTTACATAACTGTAATATCTAGTTTTTCAATTTATTTCTTGCTTAATAGGCAGATATGTCAATTGCTTAATTTTCCATAATAATATGTGTGAATGTTCTTTGACATCCATAACTACTTGTTTGGGTCCTAGGGACAATGACAATAATAAAGTATTTGTGTGCTTGTTGGGAGATAGGTATTGCTTTAAATCCACTTTCTGTAGTGTTGTAGGACAAGGTGAGGCGTGACAAGAGAAGGGAAGTTTGCTAGGATTTTATTTTCCTTTGCCTCATCAGCCACATAACTCTTACACACAAAGGCCTGCTGCACTCCAATAACCCTTGACTACTAGGATTTTGTTTTCTTACTTTCTTTGTTTTTGTTTTTGAGACAGGCTCTTCCTCTGTTGCCTGGGCTAGAATGCAGTGGTGTCATTATAGCTCACTGCAACCTCAAACTCCTGGGCTCACGTGATCCTTCTGCCTCAGCCTCCCAAGTAGCTGGGACTACAGGCATTCACCGCCATGCCCGGCTAATTTTTTCTATATATATTTTCAGTTGTCCAGCTAATTTCTTTCTATTTTTTTGTAGAGACGGGGTCTCGCTCTTGCTCAGGCTGGTCTGGAACTCCTGAGCTCGAATGATCCACCTGCCTCGGCCTCCCAGAGTGCTAGGATTACAGGTGTAAGCCACCACACCTGGCCTTGATAACTCTTAATAACTATTAAAAACAACAACTTTGCAAACTAGAAAGAGAAAGGATTTTTTTCAATCTTATAAATGGTATCTACATGAACTTAATGTAAATGTCCTGTTTAATGCTGAAAAATTTACATCTTTTCTTCTGAGGTTGGAAAAAAAACAAGACTTCTGTCTTTCCAACTTTCAGCATCTCATAAAATTTCATATCCAGAATTTCTCAACCTCTTCATTATTTTGGGGCAGATAATTTTTTGCTGAGGGGCTGTCTTGTGCATTGTAGGATGTTTAGCAGCATGTCTGGCATTTGCTTCTGGATGCCAACATTACTTTGCCCTCACTCAGTTATGACAATCAAGACTGTTCCTAGACCTTGCTAATATCCTCTGGGAGTCGAGGGTAATCACCCCTGGTTGGGAACCACTGTTCTATTCTCTCCAGCGCAATTGAACAAGAGGAAAAAGGATATATAAATTGGCAAATAAGTATTAAAACATTCCTTACCTGCTGATGGTATATTTGCATATATATTTAGCTTGGTGTGAAAGTATAGTTTCAGATCATGAATTGTAAATCATTATAACTAGGCTCAAACACATCTTTATTAATCAAAATAGGAACCATTACAATCAACACACTTTTGCCAACAAGAAATAAGCTTGTTTATTCCTGTAGCGTAAAAATCCGTGCTTCGGGATTCGACGGACTCTTGGAAAGCATTTTCTTCATCCTGCTGGTTGTGGAAACATTTTCCTTGCAAAAAGTTGTTGAGATGCTTGAAGAAGTGGGAGTTGGTTGGCGAGAGGTCAGGTGAATATGGCAGATGAGGCAAAATTTCATAGCTCAATTCATTCAACTTTTGAAGCATTGGTTGTGGGACATGCAATCAGGCCTTGTTGTGGAGAAGAATGGGGCCCTTCTGTTGACCAATGTGGGCTGCAGGAGTTGCAGTTCTCAGTGCATCTCATCAATTTGCTGAGCATACTTCTAAGAAGCAACAGTTTTGCCGGGATTCAGAAAGCTATAGTGGATCAGACCACCAAACAGTGATCATGACCTTTTTTGGTACAAATTTGGCTTCGGGAAGTGCTTTGGAGCTTCTTCTCTGTCCACCCACTGAGCTGGTCATCGCCTACAGTCATATGAAATCCACTTTCCATTGCAGGTCACAATCTGTTTGAGAAATGGTTTGTTGCATACAATAAGAGAAGATGACACTTTAAAATGATGATTTTTTTGATTTTCAGTCAGCTCATGAGGCACCCACTTATTGAGCTTTTTCACCTTTCCAATTTGCTTCAAATGCTGAATGAATGTAGAATGGTCAACATTGAGTTCTTCAGCAACTTCCCGTGTAGTTGTAAGAGGATCAGCTTCTATGATTGCTCTCAATTGGTTGTTGTCAACTTCCACTGCCACTGTGCTCCTCATCTTCAAGGCTCTTGTCCTTTAATGTTTTGTCTTTTAATGCAAAACTTCTTCAGCCACCACTGCGCTGTATGTTCTTAGCAGTTTCTGGGCCAAATGGTTTGTGGATGTTGCGAGTTGTTCCCGCTGCTTTATGATCCATTTTGAACTCAAATAAGAAAATCGATAGAATTTGCTTTTTGTCTAACATCATTTCCATAGTCTAAAATAAATATAAAATAAACAGCAAGTAATAAGCCATTAACAAAAAAAACACAAAGTGAGAAATGTGCATTACAATGATGTATAACATAACCGCATTTATTTAAGAATGTATTCCAATATCAAAGGCAAATTTCAACAATGCTGAAACCGCAATTACTTTTGCACCTACCCAATAGCAAATCCAAAATCTTATAAATTATAAAATGAATAATTTGAGTTCAGGAAGGATGCTTGATTCAAAGTCAATATACAAAAATGTATTGCACTTTGCTACCAAAAGAGGACAGTAAAATAAAACTTAAACTGTTGCTTTTTTAATGCCAAAAATTAAAAATATTAAGAATAAATCTAATAAATGGTATATCTGTTCTCTGAAGAGTATAATAAAATATTTATCAAGATAAATTTTAAAAGACCCAAATAAATGTGAAGATATTATGTTCATGGAATAGAAGACCTAGTATTGAACAAATTTCACTTTTTAAATAGCTTTATAGTATCAATGAAATCCCAGTAGAAATGCCACCGTGTGTGTGTGTGTGTGTGTGTGCATTGACATTCTGAATGTAAAATTAATATAAAAATACAAATGAGCCAAGAAGAAGCAAGATCCTTTGTAATAGAAAAACAATGAGAAGGGGAAGGTTTACACAACTATATATCAAAACATTATAAAGTTATAAGTATTCAGATATGGTACTGGTATAAGAAAAGAGAAACTTATCAATGGAATGAATAGATAGCTTAGACCCATACATATGAGGATACTTGATTTATAACAAAGGTTGTATTACATAGCAATGAGGAAAGAATAGCCCTTTCAATGAATAGTACACACAAGACCTGTTGGATATCCATAGTGGGAAAAATTAGACTTGGCCTCTATTTTACATCATATACAAAAATCAATTCCTGGTGTATTGCAGATCTAAATCTGAAAGCAAAACAATAAAATTTCTAGAAGAAAATACAGAACAATATTTTCATGATTGTGGGATGGGCATAGATTACTTAAACAGAATGCAAGAAGTACTAATCCTAGAGGAAATGACTGCTAAATTGGACTATATTAAAACTAAAAACATACTGTATGAAAAGTTAAGGGAGTAAAAAGGCACCCTGTGGAGCAAGACATTTGCAATGTGTACCATCGACAGAAGGCTTGTACACAGATTATATATAGAACTCCAAAAATCAGTAAGAAAAAGACAGACACCCGATAGGAAAATGGATACAAGGCATAAACAGACACTTGATAAAATAAGCATATGAAAAGGCATTCAATTTCATTAGTTGTCAAGGAATCACAACTAAAGAAAATAGTATTTATGCTCCTACGTGAGAGTCTCAAATCAAAAGACTGACAATATTAAAAACTGGCAAGAAAATCTCTCTTCCGGGAAGAAGGAGGAAGTAATGACTCCAGGGCACTATGAAGTGAACTTTTGGAGTACTGAAAAGCTTTTATTTTTTGGCCTCATAATGGTTACATGTGTGTCTACTGTGAGACGTTGACATTGTTTTCCTTTTGTGGACTTTTTATTATGAGCTTATGCATTAAGAAAAAATAATCTGTTTATTTTAAATAGGTATTTTTTTAGGTTTAGAAATAAAGATATTTAATTTTTAACTATTAAAATTAAATTAATAAAACTATTCTCCAAATTCTGCATATCCTTAATTGCTTTTGCTATTAATACCTTAACTTGTTTAAGACTGACAGGATTTATTAAAATATCCCACTCTTATTCTACTTCTGATCTTTATTTCATATTTCTTCCCCCCATTTTTTCTTTTATTTGTTCCAATGCCATGTTATTATTGGATATATTAAATATGTTCAAGATTGTTTTACCTTTGGTGTGAAATTATCCTTTTTTGCCTGCTTAACAATATTTCCTCTAATAGTAATCCCTGTTTTCTTTCAGTTTGCATTTGCTTTTTCTTCTCAATTTTGCTTTGGTTTGTTTATTTCTATTATTTATTATCCTTTTATTTTCTTAAGTATGTTCTTTCTCTTTTTTGCTCTTGTTCATTCTAATGTTTTGGAAGTTCATTGTTGTATTTTAAATTCTGTAAGGAATAGCCTACTTTTCCAGTTTTCAAAAACAGTCAGCAATATTCATTTTCCTAATTGCTAGGATAAATTTTGGGAAATGGTATCTTTTGTATTTCCATCTCTTTTTACAGGCTCTTCTCCTAATCTAATTCCTATTTAGTATTAAAATTTTAAATTTGGTTTCTGTGTTCATCACCAGTAAGCATATGTTCTTCATTCTTGAACTATTAATTTTGCTTTGTATCTTATTAGGTTAGATTCTATTTCAATAAATTGTTTTAAAGAAATGTATATGAATATTCTATTTTCTGTGGCCTTAATTATATTATAAAAGTTAATTTTTCCTTCTGTGTTAACATTTGTGTCACTTTATTTTCTTTTTATAAATTCTTGGGTGAATAATTTCTTTCTTATTTCAAAATATTAATTCGGGGGTGTATGGGTAAGTAATTTCTATTCAGACTTGGTATTTGAATTAGATAATGTGTACAGATTTTATTTATATGGATTGCCAACTTGGGTGGCTGTCAAATGTTTTCAGATAAAGAGCTGGAAGAGAGTGTGATGTGAACAGCTCTTGTTCTTCTCCCCAAGTGCACTGCATTGCCCAGGCATGCTCCGCTTCCTTCACTTGATTGCCTCATACTTCCAGGGACTCTGAGATGATGACTAGAGGTTGGCTTACACACCCGCTACACTGGTCCCTGATTCTGGCATTAAGTTTCCATCCATCTCCTTGTAACATAAATTTAGCATAACATAAAGGGTATGGCTTTTACATTCTTTTTTTTTTTTTTTTTTTTTTTTGAGACAGAGTCTCACTTGGTTGCCCGAGCTAGAGTGAGTGCCCTGGTGTCAGCCTAGCTCACAGCAACCTCAAACTCCTGGGCTCAAGCAATCCTTCTGCCTCAGCCTCCCAAGTAGCTGGGACTACAGGCATGCACCACCATGCCCAGGTAATTTTTTTCTCTATATACATATTTTCAGTTGTCCAGATCATTTCTTTCTATTTTTTTAGTGGAGACGGGGTCTTGCTCTTGCTCAGGCTGGTCTCGAACTCCTGACCTTGAGCGATCCACCTGCCTTGGCCTCCCAGAGTGCTAGGATTACAGGCATGAGCCACCACGCCCAGCCAGCTTTTACTTTGTTTTATGAGTTCTTGTATTTTTTTTTATTGTAAGTTGGGTTTTTCTTTAGCAGGTGGAGTATTGTGTTTTTCATGTACTGTTAGGAGATGCTGTTTTGTATCCTCCTACAGAGATACCATTCACAACTGAGAGTCTATTTTAAAAGTAAATTCTGATTTAATCTTAGGAAAATAAAGAGAAGCCTCAGAGCATAAGACTTCTGGGGCAAGAGAGACATGGGGCAGGTGGAGGAGGGGGGAAGAAAGAGAGAGAGAGAGGGAGAAAGAGAAAGAGATACTATTTTGGGGGAGGGGATATTAACAAGCTGCTTTTTTTGCTTTTAGCAGCCAGAGTGAGTGGCAATGAAAGGCAGATAATACCTGTATCAATAATAACAACACAAATTGGAAATGGTGGGACCATATTTCAAGAATTTAGTCCTCAAAAATCTTTAGAAGAAAACAAATAACTAGGAAAAGGAGAAATAAGAGAGGTTTAATCATAGGGTTTTGTCTTTGTTTTTTAAAAATACTTGCTGTAAACAAGGACAGAAAAAGATTTCATACTAATTGACTATAATGAACTAAGAGCTTATAAGACTTTCATTTGATTTTCACAATAATACTATAAAATGGGTATCAATTTCTCCATCATATAGGTGAGAAATGCAAGAAACACACAGTTTAAATAATTTGCCTAAGGACACAGAGCTGCCTTCATTTCCCGTCTTTAATATTCTGGAGCAACAGACTATGTGTTCTTCTACAGTCAGCCTGGTACCTTCTATTTGGTAACATTAATTTTGGAAATATTATTTATTAAATATATAATAAAGTTATAAAGCATGTATATTATTATATAAATGTAAATTCAACACGTGTTAAATGGGATTGTGGGATATATACATGCTTTTTCTGACTCATGTACCTAAAGTAAATATAATTTCCAGGTCCTTTCTGGTTATCCTAGAAACACTGTTGCCAGCTCTCCTGGATGAAGACATACTTCCTCTGTGAAACTGAAGAATATCTCTTGAACTATCTCAGAAATTTCTTATCTGTTTTTGAAAGAAAATATCAGATGAATAAGAATGGATGTTAGAGAAAACGTCCTTAGGGAAGTAAAATTAGATGCACTTCAGAAAGGTATTTGTGTTATTGTAAGTTGATTTTTCTTCTTCTCCTCCTTTTCTTCTTCCTTCTTTCTGTTTTACCCACATTAAAGTACAGCTGGCTTAAAATGTGGAAATTTGAAGATTCTTATTAATAACAGAAAATAATAATGTTAGTTTATTTTACAGCTAGAAAAAGGGCAGAAAGATTATTAATGTAGATATTAACTTTGTAAGGGCAATAGGTACTGAGTTGTAGTTCACATAAAATAGTTCTGAGTAATCATATTAAATACCTCACCATGAATTGAAAGCCCAACTTAATTATTAAAATTAACATAGAAGGAATTGATGATGTTAAGAGTTTTTGGCTAGAAAATGACATTTGGCATGCATCAAGAATTCCTTGGCTTGCCAAGAGGTACAATGTTAACACCTATCTAATGCACTATAATGAGCTGGTTATGTACTACATACCCATATTTTTCCTTGAAACTCCCTAAACCTAACATAAAATTAAGGTCATTAGGAATAAGTTGGACATCTTTGGGAGAATGAAGATTATATACTATAGTGGTTCACTTTCATACATATAGGACAAAATGTGGGGCTTCTTGCTAAGGTACCTGGTTTGTAACTGGCCAAGTGATATTCAACACTCAGCACCTCTAAGTGTCAGATGACACAAGAGACACAGTCTTACCATTGGCGTGATGTTCCTGTTCCCAGACAGCACTGAACACATCGGTAGGGATGGAGTTTTGAATCATGGATACAGGTTTTAAACTTATTTTGTTCTCTTTTGTGCTTCAATAATGTAATTTCTACTTTTGTCCTAAAGGAGCGGGGGAGTGTTTCTAGTTATCACACTAAGTGAAAAACATTTTTTTCTTGAACTCTCTACGGAAAGATATTTCTCTCCGCATGTTTCTTCCTATCACCTCTTTCTTTCCATCTGACCACACTGTGGAAAATAATAAACAGATGATACACAGAATGACTTGGAGATAACTGGCTTTTCCTTGACCATACTTTAGAAGGTATTTTCTAAAGTCTAGTGGTCAAACGGGGAAGCCACCTGTTAGGCAGAGGTGCGCTGTCTTATACAGGTGATTGTGCTTCCCTATCTGATCACATTTACCCTTCATTTAATGACGAGTGGAGATGAAAAAGAATAAGGGAAAGAAATCAATGCATTTTCCACACTAGCAGCTTGTGTGCGTATCACCCTACACTCAAGTCCAAGGGTGAGTAAGGTTTTATTTATTTATTTAGTTTTTTCAAAATCAGTCCACAAAGAAAGGCAACAGTAGGGGGTTAGTAACAGGGATCTGCAGAGGAACCCGGGCACAGGTGAAGTTCATTATAGCTCTCTTGCTGATGTTGTGTTTTGGTAGCAGAGCACAGGTTGCCGCAAACAAGAGTAATTTATGCTCACTTCTCCCAGCAGGACCTACCCCTAGACAGGCTGTCTGGTCAGCATTCCATTCCAAGGAAAAATATTACAGAAAGGAAGAAGTAAGACTCCATTTGCTTTTTCTAATGTGTTCTTTTCTCTAAGTTTCTTAGGAGTAAACCTTTAGAGTGAAAGCCCAGTGGAGAAACTAACTTTACCTCACAACGTGGCTAATTTAAGAGAAGCTCAAAGGCTTGATCACTGTCATCTATTTCTGGCTCTCTGATTTAGCAGACAGATGAAGTGCACTTATAGCTGACAGATGTGGAAATCCATATATAGCCAGACAAATCTCTTGTGGCTACTGACGCAAAATAATATGAGTTGTTTCTGCAAAGGTCAGTTGAAATTTGCATTTGGATTTTTTTCCTGGGGTGCTTTTAATGATAGGATCAGGTCCTCAGGCTCTTGTAGTAAAATGTGCCCTCCATATTTGTCAATTATGTTAAGGTAAAATCAGGGTTGAGGAAATATTAAGAAAAAAATGTACTCTGACCATTTACCACATATATAGAGAATGGATATAAGATAACTGAATGAGAATTGTGACATTAATCTACCCTTGCAATTACTCTGTTAATTGGCAATTCGATTATCAAAATCAGAGTTCATTAAAGGTAAAATGTTTCTTCTGTAAATTTCATCTCCTGTACAAGATAATACAAAATACGATGTTCAGTGGGGAGACTATTTTATCCAGTTGATTCTTTTTATGGCTTACGTTTCTGAATACTAAATTGTGATTATCTGATTCATTCTTTTTAAAGAACTCATCATCACCACTGTTTTTATTTATATAAAGTTAGATTGCTTTCATAAGCTAATTCCAACTCTGCATTGTGCAGTGTTTGAGTACAGTTAAATTCACATTTTTCACTTTTATTGCTTAAGAAAATAAAGCAAAATTCCAAGATTATTAAAAGCCAATTTAGATCTATGTACCATTCCACTATTAACCCAGTTTAATAATATTTTAATTAGTCATTTCACTAGCTTGACTCTAGAATTAAAGAAGTGTTGATTGTACAAAAATAAAGAAGTATAACCGATATCCTAACTTAGTTTGAATCAATTTGTTTTGCTTGTAGGGGGTCCTCATTGTGAAACATCCTGAGATTTTGTGCAATAAAGAACATGTGTTTGTTTTTTCTTCTATTCACATAAATAGGATTGTTTGTTCAATGCTATAATTTAAAAACAACAAGGAAAAAAAAACCCCAAGGTACTTCAATAAAATCGGTCCTTCATCCACTGCCAGATGTGATACATAAAAGCAGAATATGTCAGTGCATTAACTTTAGTTGATAATCTTTTCCTGTAATATAGCACACGTTACTTTTGTATCCTCACACCAAATGTCTTGACATATAGCACATAACTGGAATTCGATGAATATTTTATGAATGGATCAGTGAACATTTAAGACAAATACTGTACTTTTGGGAAATAAGTATAAAAAGGCTTTGAAAAGCTGGATACATAGTTATAGATGTGGATCTATGCACATATATTTAATTTTTTGCTGCAAAGTGTAGTCGTATTTGCTCCAGTGTATGAGCGACTTTTATTTAAAAAATATACATTTAGAATCAGAATCAGAAGTTAATTCAAATGGAAACCCTAAATCCATCTTTCTGCTTCTGAGAAACACTAGAGTACAGTCTTCATTGTCCTCAGAAATTTCTGGAAAAAAGAATTCTTTCTTATTGCCAAAAAAACATATTTCAGTTGGAGTCGAAATGTCATTGTAATTTTTTAATCTGAATCCCATCTGCTCCTCTTTTAACCTACTTCTCCTTGTCTTGTCAGTGCAATAAGAATAGTCCTCACTCGTAATTACTCACGGCTGTGACGACTTCAGATAATTCCTGCAGTGTCCTCAGATAGATGATATCAAACTCTGAACAACTGTCGTCTTGAACAAAAGAACCCCATCTTATTTTGTTAAAGAGACTTTTGTGAAGACTGATTTTTTTAGTGATGCGGTTTTTAAAATATGGATGTAATAATAAAATGTTAGAATTTTAATGTGTAAAACTTAGATCTGTTTGCCATTAATTGAATAGTCACAATGATCACATTGATTTTCTGGAAAATAAAATCATGCTATAAAGCTATATAGTCAGTTTTCTATTATTCTCAGTTACTGGATAAGAGTGAAGAACTAAGTTTTTCTTCTTTAAAACTTTTTCTATATTCTTAAGTTTGGCATTTGAGATCAAACATTACCTCTAGCTATCATATGTGAGGTATAATGCAGAACACTCAACAGAACATAATACAGGAAAAATAAAGATCATTCCTTTTTAGGTGTGTCTTATAAATTAATATTAACTAAATTCAAAATTATTTCTATAAGGCTTTTTTTCTCTATTAAATGATAAGCTCCTTAAGAATAGCACTGGTGCACAATTCATCTTTGAATATACATGTGTACCTTCCCTGTCATCTGCCACAGGGCACTGTACATTCCAGGTGATCAAAAAATAGTTATGGAATAAAATAAAAGTAATTTTTTTTTTTTGCTGGGCTTCTATTTATTATAAGGAAAAGAAACTCACTGAAGATAGCTCAAGTAGGTGATAATTTAAAATAAAAATAAATGTGATTAAAATCTTAGATTGTGAACTATATTAGATGTGGACTTAGAGACATTAGAAGAAGGTCTAAGGCAGTTCTAGCAATTTCAGAAGGAGGAATTCATGTATCTTGACTTAATGCCTCATATTATTACTGCTTCTTGCCAACTTTCCAAAGGGTCTACATCTCTCGGGCTCTCTCTCTGCCTACTCTGAATCTCTTACCAGACATATTCGAGCTTATTCCACCTTTGCCCTGAGAAACTTCTTTCTCAGAAGGTATACCCCACACTCCTGTCCATTGATAACCACTGTTATAATACGTACTCTTTTAATATTTCATTTTTCTGGTTTCTATCTAATTGTTTAAAATTTCGACTCACCTCGCCTCTCTAAATGCATTGCTTGCATTCCAGATTTTATAGCTAATGGTTTAATTCTCTTTGTATTTCTAGATTCAAGAATAAGGATTGATTGGCTCAATGAACTCAGGGCAGAACCTTGAAACCAGGCCACTCCATAGGTAACTAGTCAAGCTAAGATTTGGCGGCTCTTCAGTTAGAAGTAGGGGAGGAGCATTCATATGATCTACATGTGACGGTCCCTTAGATGACACTGCAGATGGAGAAATCTCCCGCAGAAGTGGCTTTAAGTATAGTCTAATATCTTAACTAACTCAATGTCATATACATTTCCTGTGAAATGCTACTTAAGGATAAAAAAAACTCAACCAGCTTACTTTTTTAAATCTTATATCTGAGTTTCTAATGATGGAGTGTTTACATTTTCAAAATGATACGCTAAGGTTTAAGTTACTCTCTATGGAGAAGTTTGCCATTTTAAAAATTACATTAATCCTTTTTTCATTCTAGATTTTTCTTTTAAATGTGCAACTTTCTTTATTTGCAATTCTCTTCTCTGACACTGAAAAATCTGGCTTCTAATATTCTCAATATATTTACTTATTATAACCAATCTTTCTCCACCAACATGGTTGCCCCTACGCACACGATCTCCTCACTCTCCTTGGCTTTGGCACTGTGTGCTGGACTATTATCACTTCTCTCCCAAGGGGACGTGCTTCTTCCTCACTTCAGCTGGGCCACACCGATGATCTCCCTATTTTGCTCAAGCTTCGACACCCCATGCTGAACTGCTTCTACTTCTCTCCTTACGACACTCAGGATACCTACCTTGCATGGCCTCACCTAATGGGTTTTGGACTGAATTATTCATGAAAGAAGGAAGGAATAAGAAAAAGAAGGAAGAAAGGAAGGGCGGGAGGGAGGGAGGAAAAAAGGAAGGAACTGTGTCAATTTCTAGGCTCATAATTATTTTTTTTAATGCTACAACTTTTCTCTGTGTTTCTCTATGTTCTTGCTACACATCCTTCAATAAATATTTTCATGTCTTTGGCAGATGGATTAGCCAGCTATAAAATTCCAGCTTAGTATTTTTTCCCTTCTCTGCACACTTAAAAAAAATTTTTGGAAGTCTTAGATTTATAGAAAAATTGAAAAGATAATATAGTTTTCGTATACTCCTCGCCCATTTTCTCCTTGTGTTAATGTTTTAGATGACCACCTCTCTGCACTTTTAAGATACTTCATTGACACCTGATGTCTGAGGCTGTAAAGGAATCTGCTGTCAGGACTATTGTTACTCTGTTTTAGATTATTTGTCCTTTTTCTTTGATAGGTTTTAAGATTTTATTTACCATTGATTTCTACAGTTTTGCTTTAGTGTGTTCACATTTGGATTTATATGTGTTTATTCTCTTAGTATTTGGGTTATAGTGATCTGATGATGCATCATATTTTTCTTCTTTAATTCTGGAAAATTATTATCAACAGTTTACTTCAATATTGCTTTCCTGTCATTCATTTCAGTTTCTTCTTCTGGAATTCTGATTCATTCAAATGTTGGGATCTCTCTTCCATGTTTTATAATTACTATATAAATCTATCTATCTGTCTATCTACCCCCTCTCCCTCCTAGAAGGGAGAACAATCCAATTTTGTTAATTATATTTTTTAATTCAATCAATATATTTTGTTCTCTAAATTTCTAATTGTGTCTTTTAAATATCCATCTATTCTTGTTTCATTTTTACCTATTTTTGTTGAAAAAAATTATATTCTTTTTCAATGGAGCTTGTGCTGCATTATCTCTCTTTTTTATAATTGCTCAATGTTTATAATTTAAAGTCTTTGTCAGGCTGTTGCATGAAATTAATTTTCCAGAGTGAATTCATGATTGTTAATTTTATTGGGTTTCTTACCAACCAATTTTTGGTGTTTGGCATTTTGATTTACCAGTAATTTTGGATACGATGTTTTTACTTTTAATTTCTCTCTCTTTCTTCCATCTCTCCTCATTTGCCTCTCTGTCCAGAATTTTTGCCGTTACCACTCACACCTTATTTTCAGAACACTAATCTATAATGAGGCTTTAAACTGCTGATTTGAGTTCCTGCTCTGTAGTAATGGTGGCATACCCAAGAACCAGTCATATAATCAGTGAGCAGTTTGGCTCAGTTTTTATTGACAGGGCTGTTAGTTTTGTAGCTATAGTTAATGCATTCTCAACAGGATCAATATTGTCCCCAATAAGGTAAAAAACGATTCTTAGAAGGCAAAGAAACCTTAACTTTTATTTTAATGGTTTATGGACCTTCAGAGCTCAACTTTATCCCTAAAAATAGTTTTTTTAAATATAAAGATTACATTATGTTTACAAGCTATAGTCTATTATTTTTACAGTGTTGATTCTTGTTTTCTCAAAGTGTATAAAAATAATTAGGGTCCAATTCATTACTCCATTTAACCATTTAATATTGAAGAAGATTAAATGTAATATTAAAGTAGTATGTGAGCAAAAATAAAATGAACATTATGATATGAAGAACAGTAATAAATATAGGAAGATAGATAGAGAATAATAGCCCAAGATAGAAGACTAGAGTGATGAGTCTCTGTAATTATATCATATGAATTGAATTAATTTAAAAAGTCTCCTTTCTACAAGGATAAAGTATGTGTACACACACACACACACACACACACACACACACACACACACACACGCTCTGTTAAAAGACTTACTATCAGAGAAGTAGGATGTGAACCAAGAAAGACTATATTTCATTGAATAAGTCTTGAAGAAAAGTTAATAACATGCAGAAAGGAGCCTGAGATAAGGAAAGCAAAAGGAATCAAGGAGAAAAGATG
Organism: Indri indri; assembly: GCA_004363605.1. Lineage (NCBI taxonomy): Eukaryota > Metazoa > Chordata > Mammalia > Primates > Indriidae > Indri > Indri indri. The sequence continues at coordinate 405,925 of RJWJ010000032.1, forward strand.
AGGTTTTATAATCATATCAGTAAAAAGAAGAGATAGAAAATAGGCTCGCTAATAAATTAGGAGAGGTATGAAATTAAAGAAATCAGTAATAACCTCAAATGACTGAGATGCTAAACTACTTTGACAAGAGAGATGAAAAAAAGTAATATGGGTAATTAGGACCGATACATGCTTCAAAGAAGTAAAAACTTACAAAAGCAGGTAATGCACACTTGAGAAACTTGGCTACGGTGGGTAAAGTACACTGAAATAATTTATTTTGCATGGATTTCAGGAAAGCAACATAGAGTTTGCATGAGTTAACCTCATAATGCTTAATATATTCCTTTCATTAGATAAAAAACATTATTCTTTCATTGCCACTGGAGAAAAAAGATTAAATTTCAACCGCAAACATTTTCTTAAAGGGAAAGATAATTTTGAGTTATTAGTCATTTAATAGATGTGTTACAATTTTATAATGTTTCCAAGTAGTTCCTATTGTTATTGCTTTAATAAATAAAGGAGGTAGATAAATAATGTGCATTAATCAATTTAGTACAAAAATTCTACTCTAGGGATACCAATCTATAGTCAAGAAAAAAATAGAGGAAAGAACGTAGTAAAAGATGAGCCCCTGGTAACTATTTTGATGTTAAACCTAAAGAGCTTATATTTGAAACTGACTAACATATAATTTATTTTTCCAATTCTACAGGCCTGTTTAGTAATCCAGGTTTTGTAACATATGCAGCTTAGCTCTGCATTGGAAATATTTAGTGATTATTTGGCACACTGGCTGTTTAGACTTAGACAAGACAAATACTCGTGTCTCAGTTTCTTCATCTGAAAACTGGGTCGTTATAAGAATCAATGTTAATACAGTAAATGCATGTATGTTGACCATTATTAGTAATTCTGGCATTTATTTATTACTTCCTTAATCAAATAGCAATCTCTTCCTTAAATTTCTATATTTTCCAAACATAGATTTTTGAAATCCTCATTATTTTTCACTACTCCTGACATTTTAACAATGTTCTACATAATTTAGTTTTTTCCCTTAAGTTTTTTTAACTAAATATCGTTTAAACCCTGAATTGAACACAGTCCTCCCTCAGTAGTCACATGTAGTCACATAGCGTATGTTTCACAGATTTTATGGTGTTGTAGCCAGAATCATTTTGATTACAACAAAAGCTAGCCATTTGAAATGAAGTCAAATATTCAAGGTCATATTAATTACTTCCAGTTAGTGACTTAAGTGGCAGTGGATGTTTAGACATGATGCCTCTGTGGATACAGTGAAATTGAAATAGCTGATAACCTTCTGTTAGATTGACTCAGAAGCGCTAGCAATACTAATGCACCTTTTCTGGGTAATGGTAAAATATTGCACTTTTAGTTTTATGTACCTTTCATAAAATAGGCATAAAACAGACAGAAAGACCAATTGTAGTGATTTAGCATTTGGGCTCCTTAAACTATTTTTATGGTTATTGGATATTTTATTGTAAGCTGAATTTATTCTACATTCTATCTAAAACCCTGCAGCTATTGATTTTTATAAACACAGATTATATATGGCATATGGGTAAATCAGGTGTACCAAATCTGGAGATTAATGTGGGAAGGGAGGATGGTGGTTAAGAAGAGCTGTGAACCTGTAAGTCTCTGGTATCTTCCATTCTTAATGTTTAAACCAGAATTTGAAGATAAACTGAGACCTTCCCATTATGACAGCGAATCAGAAAAAGTGGCCCTGAGATGGGTAGTGTCAGCATCACGTGGAAACTGGTTAGAAATGTAAATTCTCAGTCTCTGTGCCAAACCTACTGTTAGGTTGGGACAAGGAGGAAGGGGAACAGATGCTTTGTCTTGGCGGGTGGTTTCTATTGAGAAATAGATGATGTTAGGAGTTGCTTTGTCTAGTTGGAGGAACAAATTGATCAGAGGGGGGCTTCCAAGAAGGAACAGATGATGTGTCAAGAGGTACCCAAGAACTGACCAGATATTTGGTCTATGATAGGGGGTCTCCAAGGACTGACCAACCAGAAAGAGGTAGAAAGACCATAAAGTGGAGATATGACCAAGGCCACAAATGAGGGTCTCTGGAGCACGCATACAAGTAAGGTGACAGTATCTTCAAGTGATCTACCCTCATTAATGTAGTAAAAATCACACCCACCCGCGCCATGACAGTTTACAAATACCATCACAACCCCCGAAAATTGCCTTACAAGGTTAAAAATGGGGAGGAGCCCATTCCACTAAGTGAAGTATCACAAGAATGGAAAAACAAGCACCACAGGTATTCACCATCAAATTGGTATTAACTGATCAACACTTAAGTTCACATATAGAAGTAACATTCATTGGGTGTCGGGCAGGTGGGAGGGGGGAGGAGGGGATGGGTATATTTACACCTAATGGGTGAGGTGTGCACCGTCTGGGGGATGGACACGCTTGAAGCTCTGATTCCGGTGGGGCAAAGGCAGTATATGCAACCTAAACATTTATGCCACCGAAATATGCTGAAATAAAAAAAATGGGGGTGATTCTCCATTCCTGGAATTCTCCACCTTTTTCCATGAAAAACCATGAATATTCTGCCCCCACTTAACATAAAATTAGGGAATCAGCATAAAAGGGAAAATCTTGTTAAACTTAGGGTCTCCACTTGCAGGGGTTGACTCATTCCCTCTCTGAAATGTACTATGCTTTAATAAACTTCCGCACTTTGCGGGCTTGCCTGTGCTTGGTCTGTTCATTTGCTACATCGTCTCTGTATCAGTAACCGTTATTCAGTTCTGGGAACAAAGAAGCAGGAAACACTGACATCTGGTCCCCACACCTGACACTACCAATAAGGCCTACTAAACTGCATTTTAACAAGCTCTACAAGTAATTATAGTGCATGCTAAAGTTTGTGAACTACTGTATAAATTTTTAAAATTACAATGTTTGGGCAGAATTATAACATATTAGATTGGTCAGGATCCTGATTGTCATTTATATTAATATATCTTTTTTGAGATTTGGTCAAAATGACAATATTGATTAATTTTGAAAAACACGTGTCTAAATTGAGTACTGATAATTTATCATAGCATGACACCTGTTAATGAGTCTAATATTTTACCTTCACAAGAATTCATAATATATAAACCTGTATTAATTTTATATTATTTCAGAAAAATATTTTCCTTAACTTTGAACAAAGCTGGACTAAATTTTAAATATTCAAAATTTAAATTCACAAGGATATAACCTCTTAGTGGTTTAAATAAAAACAATAGCAAGTAAAAGATTTTAGTACAGTGAAGTCTTATAATAGATTAATTCTTTTATTTATTCATTCACTTTCTCAACAAGTATTTGAGAACTGTTACATATTAGGACATATTCTTGGAGCTGGGAATAAAATCATGTACAAAAAAAACTTTCTACTAATAATATACATTCTTCATTCACCATTTGCAGTTAAAATTTACTACCTATCAATTGGTCACAATGTTTTAATTTTCTCTCCTCCCTAACATCAGTTCTAACTTATTTTCTATCAAATGGCACTTAGATTAGTATTTGAGATGGTTAGGAAAAAGTCATTTCAGAAGAACTAGATTTGGTTGCCAAATGTATCTCTGCATATAATTGGATGACCTTGAGAAAGTCAATCTTTTGAGCCTCACCTATTCCATTTACACAATGGTAGAGATATCAGCTCTGAACATAACCCATGAGATTATTTGAAAAACAAACTAGATAATGAATGAGGAAGTTTACTGTAAGTGTCCTAAAAACTATACGTGGTTTTTAAAAAAATTATCTGTAACAAGTCACCATTTGTAAATTAATCAATTGCACACATCTATATTCTGACTCTGACACTTACTAGTGCTTTGACCTTGGGTTAGTTATGTTATCCCTTTGTACTAGAATTTCCTCAAGTAAAATTAATAATATTTTAAAATTCATAGAATTGTATTAAAAATAATAGCAAATTACTTACATTTATTGAGCACTTACTGTCTTTGTTATACTATTTTAAAAATTCTTATCATTAAAACAATATTTACACTAAACTTAAATACTTGGAACTGTGCACCCACAAAGATTAGGAGTTTCATTTAAACCTGTGATGTCTTCTTGACACATTTTTGGAGCATGTTTGTTTTGAAGAAAAAAAATAAGGACCTTAGCTGCTTCCTCGATTCCATCCTATGAAGCAATGTCTAAAGAAGATGAAGTTATTTGAACTTCATGGTCTTTTGAATTTCAGATTAACTTAAATATTCATTTATTGATATAACTCTCAATATTCTCCAATTTAAACAAAACCCAACTTTTAGTTATTAGTATTAAACAAAACCTTTTTCAAGGAGCTGTTTACTTATTTTGCTTCTGTGTCTCGGTGATACAGATACATAGTTTACCACAAGGTAGTCATGGTTTTTCACAAGCTTGGACCATGTACAAAGGCAAGAATATGTATCAGATAAACTAATAGGCAAGTAAAAGTATTATACAGATGGTTTCCAACTTAGGATGCTTCAATTTACAATTTTTCAACTTTATGATGGTGCAAAAGCAATAACCATTCAGTAGAAGCCACATTTCAAATATCCATACAATTATTCTGTTTTTCACTTTCAGTACAGTATTCAATAAATTACATGAGATATTCAACACTTTATTATAAAATAGGATTTGTGTTAGATGATTTTGCCCAACTGCAGGCTAATGTAAGTATTCTGAGCACATTTAAGGTAGGTTAGACTAAGATGTGATGTTTGGTAAGTTAGGTGCATCAAATGTATTTTTGACTTAGGATATTTTCAGTTTACAATGAGTTTATCAGGAGGCAACCCCAACAAAAGTCAAGGATCATCTGTAGTTGGAACTGGATTTGTGAACCAGTAATATAAGCTTAACTAGATGGTGGTATTGCTCCCTAGCTGCAGGTAGCCCACAAAACCACCTGGACAAGAATTATGCTGAGCCCCTTCTGTAGCTGCAGGAGGCAAGGGAGGTGCAAGGAAGGGGTTGAACATCTGCAGCCAGAGGGAGAAAATCATCCCTTCTTTGCAGCTGCCTTCTGAGGCTTATGATCTGGTGAGTTCATGGTGCATGTGAGGCCCAGTTTGCCTGGTGAGGAACATTTCAGTTCTGCCACTGGCAGGCCTCAAAGCTCTGCATTAAGCCTGACTACCAGACATCCCTGTATAACTAAGGAAATGACTACTCTCTGTTTCACAGAGTTGACTTATCCACCAGAATTAATAGGGTAGTTCTTTGATGGATAACACATCTGGAAGGAAAGCAGCAGGAACCACAAACCTGCAGTTTAAATCTCAGAAAGTTTACTGTGTTTTTCTTTTTTATGTTCTAAATTTCAGTATATATGTGAATAGCATGGATCTTTTTTCTTCCGAAAAGTTTAAGATTTTTATTTGTTTCAAGTTTCATGGTTCTCTGCTAATCATGAACTTTATTTATTTACCTTACCCAGACATTCCTACAAATCTCCACATCCTTTCTTATCATTTTCCATAACATACTATCTCATTAGAACTCATTGAAAATGACTACAGGCTGACTGACTTCAAGCTGAATGGATTTGGCAGAGCACTAAACTTTTTCCTGGCCATCAGCAGATTTCACTGTATGCACTTAGGTGAATTGCATTTGCTCTGAATGCAGTTTTAAATAGATTATGTGCGCTGGATAAACTGGTTGTTCCAAATGCAGGAAAAGTGGACGTACAAACCACTGAAAGTTGAGATGGTGCTCAAGCATCAAAGAAAGGCAACATCACACGATAATCAGCATGGTTTGAAATATAAACATGATGGAAACAAACAAGTGCATCTCCATATAAGTTGGTCAACAGCAGGCAAACCAGCCCCAAAATTCAGGAAAAAAAATCCCCTAAATGGAGACCAGTTGCTAGGATTGCAATTTGGAACTTGCTGTCAAAAGTTAAAAAGGTAAATATCTTCTAACTAGCATTTACGATTATAGCACCCCCCTTTATTTTTCACACACGCCTGCATAAATTTAAAAACATAAAAAGCCCATGATAAAATTAATTGCAGTAACATTTGTGCTGTCTTCTACTCCATTGTCCACCAATAACGAAATGTTAAAGTGTTGTATAGCAATACTAATATTAGGCTAGATGTGGTGGTGTGCACTTGTAGTCCTAGCTGTTCAGGAGGCTGAGGAAAGAAAATCACTTGAGCCCAGGAGTCGAAGGCTGCAGTGAGCTACGATGGAGCCCCTGCCCTCCAGCCTGGGAGACAGAGCAAGACCACATATCTAAAAAACGAAAAAATGATAACAATGATAATAAAAACAATGCTAGTATTGCACAGTTGTTGAAAGGAATGAGGAATGCTTTTATGCATTGGTATGGAAACATTCTCTAAGATGTATTCTTAGTTAAAGTGAAAGCTATAGACTATGTTATAGCATACCAGTTGGGACATCTCCCTCCCTCCCCCTTCCTTGTTTTCTTTCTTTCTTTCTTTCTTTCTTTCTTTCTTTCTTTCTTTCTTTCTTTCTTTCTTTCTTTCTTTCTTTCTTTCTTTCTTTCTTTCTTTTCTTTCCTTCTTTCTCTCTCTCTCTCTCTTCCTTCCTTCCTTCCTTTCTTCTTTTCTTTCTTCCACCTACCTACCTATTTATTTATCCATCTTTCTATCTATATACATATTCACCCAAGGCACATAAAGGATAGAAGGATAAGAAATAAATGTTAATCATTATAATGCATTATAATTCCTGGCAAATGAAGTTAGGAGAATCTCGGTGGGGAGAATTTTACCTAATGTTTTATGCTTTTCTGTATGTATTAGTCACCTATTACTGTATAACATAGCACACCAAAGCTTCAAACAACAACCGTTTATTTGCTTACAACTCTGTGTAGTTGGCAATTTGGGCAATGTTCAATTTGAATGTCTTGTCTTTGTTCTATGTGATGTCTAGGTTCACTCCTGTGTCTATGTACAGTTGTTGGGTTAGTTAGGCACTGGCTAGTCCCAGATAGTTTCACCTACATGTCTGGGGCTTGTGTGGGCATGGCTGAGATGGCTGCTCTCCCCGTGGTCTCTAAGTTTGTTCACAGAACAGCAGTGATCCAAAAGGGCAAAAAATAAAAACCATAAGCTCTCCCGAGGCCAAGGCTTAGTGATCTCACCCAGTGCCACTTCTGCTGTGTTTTTTTTGGTCAAAGCAAATAACAAAGCCAGATTCAAAGAATGAGGAAATAGTCTCTATGTCTTAATGGGAGGAGTTGCAACAAACTGCGGCCATATTTAATTCAACACACTTTACTATATGACTGTTTTATGATAAGCGTTAATTGTTTTAATAAGAATAATAAAAAAAAGGTGTTAAGCTGTTTTCTGTGCTAAAGTACTGGTTTGCCCAACTGCCATCTCTGTCTTAGAGTTTCACAAGAGCCTGTTTCTATGTTTATAATGAAATATGATTACTGCAACTTACACACAAAAAAGTTTTGAATAAGTTTCATTCTCTGCGAAGAGATCCATTCTAGATGAGCAATTCTAGCATGTACATGAAATGCATATATATTTTTATTTACTAATAGGCACTAATGACTTAGGCACAATGAGTAAATAGCCTGACATTAAATTGCATTATCTTCCTGTGTGTCTGTCTGTGTGTAGCTTTAATAGAATTTAAAATCTCTCTTTCCTTATAAACATTTATCATTCAGCATTTCAATGGCATAATGTTCCCCACTTTATACAATAATGTCTTATTGAAAGTAAATTCAAATAGAAATGTTATAAATTATTTTAAAAGATTGTTATAATTATTCTTCAGTTTTATCTCAAAATGAATCCAATGATTAATTGTTTGATTAAAGATAAATAAGCCCTTATTTTCTCATTTCAAATGTGGAGAGGGGTTACCCACTCCTGTTGCATTCTTAGAATTCACTTGTCCTCTCACATGCCCTCCACTTTCTCTCCTCCCTTGCCCCAAGTTTGAGTTCCCTCAGCATAGAAATCCTCACCAATGAAGTATAGGCTAAATTTATTATGGTAGAATTACATTTCTAGCACTTGCCTTGCTTACTCTGTATTTACTTGGTTCTCTTTCCTCTCATTGCTACTCTGGTTCCCTCTCGTAGCCTCATTAAAGCAGAAACAACGAGGTGGAAGAAAAAATACTAAAAAAACACTGGCCAGTGAGCCAAATGATGTGTCTCAGGGAGATGTTTGCTTGCAGAGCTCATTTTGTTATTTGTTTGCTTTGTTTTGTTTTGCTTTGTTTATCTCTGAAATTAGATATGATCTGCCCTGGAGAGGAGAAATGACAAATGACCCAGTGACAAAACTAATGTAAGGGGAAAAGAGGACTTAAGAGCCAGGAGTTCTTATAAGGGGAGGAGAAATTTGCTGACATTTTCTCTATATTAATACCAGCAGAAAACAGAACACTCAAATTAGAATAATGTAAGGGGAGTTTATTATTTATTTTTTTATTTCAAATTATTAAGGGTGTACAAATGTTTTTGGTTACTTGGATCACTTTTGTAATGCTCGAGTCATGGCTATAAATGTGCCCATCACCCAAATAGTGCTCACCGTAACCATTAGGTTTTTTTTCCTCCCCTTCACTCCCCCACTGCTGCTTGATTTTCACTAAGTTTTACTTCCGTCTGTGCACATGTGTGCTCATTGGTTAGTTCCAGTTTAACAGTGAGTACATGAGGTGTTTGTTTTTCCATTTTTGGGATACTTCACTTAGGATAATGGTCTCTGGGTCCACCCAAATTGTTGTAAAATTCATCCTTTTTATGGCTTAGTAGTACTCCATGGTATACACATACATTTTGTTAATCCACTCATGAATTGATGAATACTTGGATTGATTCCACATCTTTGCAATTGTGAATTGTGTGGCAATGAACACTTAAGTGCAGGTGCCTTTTTGATAAAATGACCTCTTTGCCTTTGGGTACATACCCTGTAGTTGGATTGCTGGATCGAATGGTAAGTTTACTTTTAGTTCTTTGAGGAATCTTCATACTGCTTTCCATAAAGGTTGTACTAATTTGCAATCGCACCAACAGTGTATAAGCATTCCTTTTGCTCTGCATCCACACCAGCATCTATTATTTTTGGACTTTTTAATAAAAGCCATTAAACAGGGGTTAGGTGGCATCTCACTGTGGTTTTAATTTGCATTTCCCTCATGATTAGTGATGTTGAGCATTTTTTTCATATGCTTATTGGCCATTTGTCTATCTTCTTTTGAAAAAAATCTGTTCATGTCTTTTGCCCACTTTTTAATGCGGTTTTAAGGGCAATTTAATATATCCATGAAAAGAGTGTAGTCTCCATGTGTAGAGAAAACACAAGGATAGTGCCATATTCTGGGGCTGTTACCACGCAAGGCCCAAAGAGATGAAGGAAGAAACTCTGTGACTCATTGGTCAAGGGACTCAGCCAACTAGAGGTAACCCAGCTAGGTAAAGAGCAGGAGAATGAATACCCTGAACTCAATCCACTTCCTTATTTTCACTCTTGGTGTGGCTCTCCATTAGCCAAACCCTAATGAAAGCCAGAAGGCAGAGGAGCCTATTGGTGGGAGAGAGGAGATGAAAAAAGGAGAGAGAGAGAGAGAGAGAGAGGGAGGCAGGAAGGGAGAAAGTGGGGGAAATGGGAGGGGGAGAGAGCATGCCCTCAAGAGACATAGAGAATGCATGATGACAGGAATTTTATTCTCTAATTGTCAGATTTTTAATTATAAGAACTAGGAATGACTTTCATTATGATAATTGTGAAAACTTAATATGGTAACTTCTATTCATCAACCTTGCAATTGTTTACATTCTATCTCCCTTCATAGGTGAGATTGTAAACTACCTAAGGACAAAGATCCTACTGATCTTACTTATTGAAATATCCTCATTAAACATTTGTTGAATCACATTGAATTATATTTTATTAATTTTAATGTTTTCAAAAAATCAAAAATGGCTCACCTGAAGATTTTTTAGGGATATGTCACTTAGTTCCAGTGATACCATTTTACACAAACAGGAATATCATATCCCTTCAGCTGTCAATGTTGTGATTATTAATCTACCACAACTTTTGCTGACAGTAGAGAATCTCTGCTCTGACAACTATGGTAAAGTTGGTTTTCCAGAGAAGTTTACCAGCAGCTTGAAACTTTCATGATGAAATGACTGGTCAACTTAGTGTTGATGACATCTGGCTGGAGCCATCCATCACTAATCCTGGGAAGCAGGGATATCTAATGGTTCCAGTTTTATTCAATCTATTTTATGCAGCCATGCTTGACTATGCAACAAGAGACCTCAGGGTTGATATTAGGATATATTTTGATCCCCTAAAAGGCTTTTCCACTTCAATAACTTGCAATCCTCCTCAAAAGTCCTTGAGGCAGTTGTTCATGAACTATTGCTTCCTGATGACAACATATGCAAGATGACCCAAAATGGATTTCAGAAAACTTTGTAGGCCTGTGTTAGGAGTTGTCTATAAGCTGGAGATGTCTTAAAACATGACAGGTTTTGCTAACAAAATTATTAAAACAGTTTCAACAACATTAAATTTTTAGAAAACATAGCTGACATTTTGTTCGTTTGTCAGCTTATTAAAATCACCAGCTAGATAAGAAAATTTATAGTAGAAACAACTTGTTTGTGGTTAGCAGATTATCAGTAATGATTATATTTCATAATAAGGTAAAATGAATTGTGTCTCCCTGAGTACAGAAATTGGAAGCATTTATTGTTTGACTCTATACCAGGTTTAACTGAATCTTGGGATTTCCTCCCTGATAGCAATGTATTTGCTATATATTGAAATTTTAATGGGGAGATCATCTAATCACTCAGTATTCAAGCTAGAAGAGACTTGAGAATTTATTTAATCAAAGCCTCTCATTTTGCATATGAAAGTAATTGACTTGGTCAATATACTAGTAACTGGACTATTCAGAAACTGGACTATGCCCCAAGTTCCTTGACCACTCCTGGTCCCATAGTTCAGTCATAATTTTCATTATTCTAGTTTGGATATTGTGGTAGCCAGCTTCTAAAATGGTCCCCAGGGATCCTCACCACCTGATACTCACACCCTTGAGAAATCCTCTCCCATGCTGTATCAAGCTTCTTGTGTACGATGAGTACATTACAAAAGATTATTTCACTTTTGAGGCCAGGTCATAATTGTGGCTTTCTCTTCACTCATCTTGCTTTTCCTGGAAGAAGCCAGCTGCCATGTCTGGGCAACCCTGTTAAGAGGTCTAGGTGATGACGAACAGAGGACTACAGCCAACATCCAGCAGAGAACTGATACCTCCTGGCATCAGCCATGTGAGTGATCCTAGAAGCAAATATTTCTGACACTGTCAAAGCTCAGGATGACTGCAATAACAGCCAACAACTTGCCCGCAACCTCATAAGAGACCCTGAGCCAGAACCACTGAGCTAAGCCCCTCCAAGATTCCTGATCAAATCTTTGAAACTATGAGAGATATACATTTTTGTGTTTTTAGCTGCTGGTTTTGGTGTAGTTAAGGCTTATGTGACAATGTATAACTAGTACAATGTGATGGTAAAAATTTCTTTCAGTATGTCAGGCAGCTATCGAATGAGGAATTATGGTAGATGATTAGGTATGGGGAGACTATCTGAGCAGGGATTGTGACCTATAAGCCATGAACTGCTATGCCAATGGCTGAGCATCAGAGACATGTGAACCAGGCAGGGGTTGGGAACCTGCCGCCTGAAGGCCACGTGTGTCTCTCCAGATCCCCAAGTGTGGCCCCTAGACTGAATCCAAACTTCACAGAACAAATTCCTTTTTAAAAACCTGATTCTGTAAAATTTGGATTCAATCAAAAGACTGCTCTCAAGGATCCAGAAGGCCACATATGGCTGCAGGTTCCCCACCTCCCTAAAATTGTATGTAGAATTAAATGGATAGCTGTGTAAGTGTTTTTTTTTTTTTTTCTTTCTAAAGAAAAGGTCTCATCATTTTTATTTGATCCTCAGAGGTATATATGATTTCCTGCACATTAAGTCACTGGTTGATGGCCTTACTATAATATTATGTCTGAGATTATTGAGTGCAGAGTCAATCATCTTTTTTGTTTTCACTTTAGAAATTTTCCATATGCCCAACATAGTGATTGCTCAACAGATGGACACTGGGTGAGCGATTAAGTTCTTACATTTGCATGCACATATATCTACTACAGTTGGCACACTGTTGATAGCCATATACTTTCAGTTGTTTCCCTATTATTATGCATCCCTCATCTCTTGTAACAATTATTAAACATTTAGGGGTGCTCAGTTTGTGACTGTGTAACAATCTGAAGCTGAGTGGCTCAAACTGAGATTGCCTCTTTGGTCTTCTTAGCATAGTACATTCAAAATGTCATGAAATTGCTAGAGAGTGAAGTAGCCGTTCACTATGCAACAAAGAAATTTCCTGGACATATATAACCATTTTTTTCTGCTTCATGCCGATGAGTTTGCTGTAACAAATGTAGACTTTATCCTCATGTGTTTCTTTGACTTTCAGCAGTGCAGGAAAACCATTTCCCCAAAATTAAAAAAAAAAAAAAAAAGAGTAATCAGAGTAATTTGCTATTTTGACTGCTTATTGCTTCTGTCACAACTTTAGAATGAAACCTAGCACGCTTACTAACATCCTGCCTGTCTTTCTTAAGTAGCTAATTACGATATCTTGTAATCTTTCTGGGAACACACGTCCATTAACAAAATTGGTTTTCTTTCAATTGTGGCTATAAGTTGATGAATCCCAGTTCATCTATGTTTTTACTAAGGGCAATGCTACTCAGGCCCATACAATGAACGTAAGTATGTTTATTTTAAAAACTGTGTGGAATTATACCCACTTCCATCTTCAAAGTATGTTTGACGTTCCTGCTGCAGTCTTCATGAGCCACATATTCATTCACTACTCATTATTGTGCTGGTGTTTCACAGGCCCCTGCTAACACATTCTTCTTTAATTCAACAAAAATTAGTTTCTACCTAAAAGTTACCTTTATGAAATTTCCCTTTGAAAAACACTATTTTCTCAGTTCTATTATTTTCAACATATTTACTTACATCTGGGAATGTTTCCAAAAGGAGCTTTAAGAAATTATTGTGCACTCGTTGGGGGGAGGGGAATACCTCTATTGGAAGGTCTGAATACTGCCACATGGAGAACAAACGAGGGCAATTAATTCTGGTAATTCTCAAAGTGAAAATACTTTATAACATGAAAAATATAGATTTAATGAATTGATTTTTCCATCCTAGACATATTTTCTCCCTTATCTTGAGGAAATACATATAATTGTATTTTTGTCAAGATGCTGTTTAATATAAAATATTTAGAAAAAAGAGGATACAAGCAGATATACATGTTTAGGCCATATACATAATTTATAGCCTTACAATAATGCATTGTAATATAGGCCAGACTCAGCATGGTAATTAAACTGCCCATTAAGTATCTGCTAATGCACACACCCACATGCCTCTACCTCTTATAGGCCATTCACGGTTCTGCTCATTAGGCCCAGAGCAAATGACCTACTCTCAAATCCCTTTTGTTCTATTCATTCTTCATGTTATGCATTCATATAGTCTAAAGATGTTTGCATTGCTTATATATGCAATATACACTATACTGTATTTCTACAGAAATACAGAGGTGAAGCAGAAAGATAAAATAATATTGACTTGAGGGCTGACCTAGACTAACAACCTGGTCCAGTCTCTTTTGTACACGAAGCCTAGAAAAATAGTCCAAAATGTATCCAGGAAATTTCTTTTATGAATATTGAACAGCTCCTTCACTCTCTGTTTAGCACTGTTATGAGCATTTTACTGTACCACGATAGAAGAAGTAGCGTGTTCTGGAACTTGCATCCAATTTCACTACATTCATCCTTATTCACTGAGGCTCAGAGAAGCCAGATGGATTCCTTTGAGACTGTTTCATGTGGGGTTTATATTAGCCAGCAAAATCATCTTTGAATTATTTGGCAGACCACATTGGCTCCTTTGGATTATAATACTCTAATTTAATTTAAGAATTATTTATGTCGCCTTCATTTTTAGAATTTTTATGAATTGTGTTTAGGTTTAGAAATTTAAATTTGATAGAATGTGCATAGAGCTAATGGATGAAGGGCATCTATTCTCTATGTTGTACAAATGGGTAAGAAATGGTAATCACTGACTTTGGTGTTTTCTTAGGATTTTGAATTTGAGCCATATGCTCTGTATTTTTGTGATCTATCTAAGAACACTGTCATATTCAGTTAGGGCTGCTATAACAAAAATACCATAGGCTGGATAAAACAGAAATTTATTCCTTACGAGGCTGGGAAGTCCAATATCAAGGTGCCAGCAATTGGATTCCTGGTGAGGGACCTCTCTGTGCTTTGCAGATGCATACCTCCTGGTTGTATCCTTACATGGCAGGAGAGAAGAAGCAAGCACCCCTGTGTTTCTTCTTACAAGGGTACTAATCCCATTCATGAGAGCGCCATCTTCATAACCTAATCACCTCCCAAAGGCTCCTCCTCCAAATACCATCACACTGAGGATTAGGATTCAACACATAAATTTTGAGAGGAGACATTCGGCGCATAGCAAATATATTTTAAGGGAATTTTTGAAGAAGCCAAAGTCAAGGAATTCAACATCTGGAAATCTGAAACTGAAACAAAAGAAACAGGAGTGGGAGGGTGAATAAACATAGGACAGAAGTCACAAAGAGGAGAAAATCAGTCATTTCATAGAGAATATTACTATAGTATTTCTTAGAAAGATAAAATAATTAATTGACAAAACTGTCTAGTATGATAGTTATATAAATCTAAATATACATAAGATGCCTCAATTAATTGTTACAAAAATTTCAGATTTTTAAGAATTGCGTCTATAAGAAATATAAACCAGATGCTTAAAAGCTTTACTGTTTACACACCTTAAACAGAGCTTATAATATTTCAAGCTATCTTAACCACCCCTACAGATAATCATCCTTAAAGTATTATATATTTAAATTGTTTTGTATGTACTTTTTGTCAAACTATATCGTAACATGTAAAAAAGCACACAAATCAAAACTCTACAGTTCATTGATTTTTCACCACCTGAAGATAACTGTCTAACTAGCACCAGGATGAAAAAGTATTATCACCGCTCAAAAGCTTCCCTCATTTCCCTTGTTGTCAACTATCCCATCCCCAAAGTAGCCACTATCCTGGTTTCTAAAACTATAGATTGTTTTGTTAATTTTTGAGCATTATATGAATAGAATCATACAGTCTGAAGTGTTGGTTCAGGCTCCTTTTTTCCTGCTCAATATCATGCCTGTAAGAGTCATCATAATTTTTGATGTATTTGTAACTCATTCCTTCTCATTGCTATATATTACATCATTCTATGAATATGCCCATGTAATTATGCATTCTACTGCTAATGCGCAAAAAAAGGATTTCAGAAGTTACCAGTTTGGATCTATTGAGCATTATGTTACAATAAACATCTTGGTACTTATTTTCTTCTGAATAGTGTTGTAGGCACATATTTGGCTTTCGTAGATGCTACCAAAGAGTTTTAAAAAGTGGTTGTAAAAGACATTTTTCAAAAGAAGACACACAAATGGCAAACAAGCATTTGAAAAAATGCTCAACATCACTAATCGTCAGAGAAATGCAAATTAAAGTCACAGTGAGATGCCACCTTACTCCTGTCAGAATGGCTATTTTTAAAAAGTTAAAAAAATAATAGATGTTGATGAGGATCCAGAGAAAAGAGAACACTTATATACTGTTGGTGGGCATGTAAATTAGTACGCACTCTATGGAAAATAGTATGGAGATTTCTATAAATACAAAACTATCATTTATCCAGATATTCCACTACTGGATATCTACCCAAAGGAAAAGAAATCACTATATCAAAAAATACCTGCACTTGTATGTTTATAACAGCACTATTCACAATAGCAAAGACATGGAGTCAACCTAAGTGTCTATCAGTGGATGATTAGATAAAGAAAATGTGATATGCACACACACACACACACACACACACACACACACACACACACACACATGCACACCATGATATACTACTCAGCCATAAAAAAGAATGAAATAATGTCTTCCACATCAATATGGATGGAACTAGAGACCATTATCCTAAGTGAAATAACTTAGAAACAGTCATATACTCCATGTTCTCATTATAAGTGGAAGCTAAATAATGCGAACACATGGGCATGGAAAGTGGAAAAATAGACATCTGGAGTCTCAGAGAGGTGGGAGGGTGGGAGAAGGATGAGGAATGAGAAATTACCTACTGGGTACAGTGTACACTATTCAGGTGATAGTTATACAAAAAACCAAGACTTCAAATACATCAATGTAACAAAACTGCACGTATATCCTCTAAATCTATAAAAATGATATAGCCAGGCTCAGTGGATCACGCCTGTAATCCCAGCAACATGGGAGGCTAAAGTGGGGGATTACATGAGTCCAGGAGTTCCAAACCAGCCTGGGCAACACAGTAATACTGTCTCTAGAAAGATAAGAAAAATTAGCCAGGCACACTGGCGGGTGCCTATGGTGTCAGCCACTCAGGATGCTGAAGCAGGAGGATCACTTGAGCCCCAAGTTTGAGTCTGCAGTGAGTTATGATAGCACTGCTTATCCAGCCTGGGCAACAGAGTGAAACTGTTCCTAAATAAATAAATAAATAAATAAATAAATAAATAAATAAAAACGTGGTCATAAACCTGTGTTTAAATACGAAGAAGTCACTACTGATGAATACAAGTCTAATGGCTGAATTTGCAGACTATAAACAAAATTATGTGAGGGGAATTAAACACCAGTCCGAATGATTCCTCTGATTGAAGGCCTGTCATATTTTCTGTCACAAAACACCTCTTTTTTTTTTTTTGAGAAAGACTAAATATGTTTGTTCATTTTTATCACCAATTGTTTTTAAAGCCCTAAAATTATTAAAAAGAATTTAAAAGTGATGAATCTGCCCCACCTTATTTTAGCTTTATTAGGTTAGATTACATAGCCTTTTGTCACAGTTCATTCTGTAAACTAAATTTTGTGTCTCCCCCACTCCAAATTCAGGTGTTGAAGCCCTAACCCCCTGATGTGACTATATTTGGAGATAGAGTCTTTAGGAGTTAATTAAGGTGAAATGAGATCCTATAAAGATGGGACCCAGATCTGATAGGATTGGTGTTCTTATTTTAAAAAAAAATACCAGAGAGCTCACTCTCTCTCTCCTCCAAGTGAGAACACAGGGAAAAGATAGCTCTCACCAGAAACTGACCCTGCCAGAAGTTGATCTGGAAATTTCCAGCCTCTAGAACTGTGAGGAAATAAATTTCTGTTATTTAAGCCACCTAGTCTGTGGTATTTGATTATGGCAGCCTGAGCAGACTAAGACAGTACATGAAAAAGTTGAGCTTTATTCCTTAGTTCATAGAGAAGTGAGTTCATACTGCATAGCGCCTGGAGAAAAAAAGTAAAGGAAAACAGCACTCAAAATGTAATATTATCCTTACCCATTTAGCCTCCTTGAGGTCTTAGAAAATGGCCAGCACAGATCAGAAATGGAAACCCAACACCAAGTAAATTCCATATTAATTTTCAAGTGATTTGCAGACATTTCACTCTTTGAGTTCTGAATAGGTACCACTTTTGGGGGCACTGGCTCATCTGACAGTGGCATACAAATATTTGATTCAAATGTTATGCTATATAAAATCCACTGTATTCATGGTAAAAATATATGTACAGCCTTTATAATCACAAATTTTTATTCATCTTACGGTATCCCAACTAAGCATGAACCCCTGATGTACAAACTGACTCCTTTCCACTCCCATCTGCCATCCTTCTTCTGTCTGAGAACATATCTCTTCTACAGAAATTCCAGCTCTGTCTCAGAAGTCCTGATGTTTCAGAGTCTTTATTTGCCTCTGCTTTTATACAAAGATATTTTGAAATGGTAATATCACTTGTAAAGAGTCCTTCCTTCCGCTGGGACTAGTAATCGTGTTTTGTATTGTTTCTGAAGTGTGACATGGGAAAGAGGTAATATATCTTTCAAGCTGAATGCTTTCATTGTCACTGGTTTTCATTTTTCACACAGGCTTTGACATATTTGAGTATTGGTGGTGGTGGTGCTGTGAAAAGCTTTGAGGCTGGTTCATCAACATCCCTGGCTTTTTCCTCCTCTCTCTTTTCATGTAAAAATTGTGCAACTTAAGGGATGACGACTAGCTTAGCAGTGTCGTTCATTTTAAATTTTTTCCTGAACCTTGTACCTTGGCTGTATTGATTTCCTTTGCCATTGTCAGTATAGCAGATTAAGTCGTTGGTGTGAATCATCCTTTAAAAATCAATATGTGACTTTTTCTATAGAAAAATTTAAATTTTGGCATAGTATCTAATGATCGAGACATATATGTGAAATTACACCAAAATAGTTTTTGAGGGATGTTTAATAAGTTTATGAAAATTATGAAGATAAACATTAAATAGCTTTATAATCTTGTATATCAAAATGTAGAAGCCTATTTTATGTTCTTTTGATAAACCTCAAAATTTTATACCTGTACTTTGAGTACAGGTATACATAGTGAAATTCTATATTCAGAGAATATAATTGTGATCTAAGTTTTAATCTTATACTAAAAAGCAGCTTTTATTTAAAAAGTGTTTACAATCTTTATATTAATAAATGGACAGAAAAAAAGAAGTTATTGTAGCACTATGGGAAATTTTAATAATAGAAAATGATCATAGTTTCATAATTACACTACTTTTAATCAAAAATGTAGAACCATGTATTGACTCTTAATTTTACTATTGTTATATTTATCCTAACTTTTCAAAGGTGTTTACAAAGATGAGAGTGACATTTTTTTCATTATTTACATCTTTAGTTAGAAAATCTTTTTAATTTTATTTATTTTTATGAGCACATACAACATATTTTACCTAAGATCTTAGGATGTATAGTTTTTTTCAGTGGCAAAAATCAGCTTCATGTATGATAGCACACCAAAAAATCACAAACAGAAGCATCGTGCTCTTTTTACATAACCAAATCAGTGGCCTACAATTCATAAAAGCATATTACCATTTTATATGTATTTGCTCTGTTACTACTACAAATAAAATGTCCATATGCTCATGTGGGGCACACTCACCATAGAATATCTTTGACTCACATCAGTTTTATCATGTTGTAAAATATTTTGTTATCCAATATTCACTTTTGACCCATTCCAATCTTGTGTTATATTGCTTTGTTCATTTCTTCATTTTTACAAGAAAATAAGAATTATAATTCTTCAGGTTCATGATTATTCCAAATAAGAATCCCATAAACAGAGAATTTAAAATATTTTAGTCCAAAAGAATATTCTCTTATGATAAGGAATATCATTTACTTCCATTGTAAAAACACATGTTTAATAGTAATTCAGATTCACTTTATGCTGACAATCTGCTTGAAATCAGGTGATATAGGTTGATTTTTTTTCATTTGAAGTAATTTCATTTTCAATATAACAAATTTTTTTTCTTACAAAGTAATACCCTTGTAAACGAGTAAGCATTTTTAAGTAAAAAGAGAGTTCCACCTACAATTTCAGCCCTGAAGAGTTCATTTTCTGAATTTCATTGAAAAGATACACTTCCACAAATATTTCACTTAGAGGATGAACAGCTGTATTGGTATCAATACATTGTCGTTTCTTCTTCCTGCTGGCAAGTAAAATAATGATAACAACATACATCTAAGAAGTGGTTACATGGCATGGTATTGTAAGATATAGAACTTTAATTTTTTCAATACAGGTAAAATATATCCAGATATATGTAGAAAATACTTGCATAGACATACAGACAGATATGGAAATAATTGTGAACATATACATATATATTGAAAGTATTCATGAGTGTGTGTATATATACACTCACTTTATAATAAAGCTCGAGCCATTACAATATGTGTATTTACATAGATATTTTAGTTAATACTACCTTTTAGACAATTTTGTACATTATTAAAATTTTTCAATAACATAATTTGAATGACTCCAAAATATTTCAGCTTGTGCATGTACCACAGTTTACCTGATTACTTTATATTTTTGGGTATTTAAATAGTTTTGGTTTTTCACTACTGCAAATAATAAAATGTCTATTTTTAAAGAAGAATGTATTCATTTAATCAATAATCAATTTATTGGTATATTGATTGAATGCTTTTGATTTATCAGGCAGTCTACTAGGTACTGAGTACAGGACAGAAACAAACAAAAATACATAAAAATGCTTTGAAGATGAATCTGAGTGAGGATCAAGAAGTTTTTAGGTGCCACTTCCTCTTAATTTTTATATTTTCTATATAATGTATCATCAGAATATTTTGATAGCTCAGCAAACCAAATGAAGAATAAACTTAATATCATGAGCCTTTACTTGAAAATACTTTCTCTTTCATATTCAGCAAATTCAATCAAAGCATATGCTTCCTTTTCCTCACTACACATGTCATTTATGTGAATCAAATCCTGATCTTATTGGCTCTGGACACCATGAAAGTAAAAACCCTACAAAGTGGTGTTTTGCAGTTGTTGTTGTTTTTAATTAGTGGCCCAGTACATTATGTAGAATATCCTATAGCCACCACAATAATTTCCCTCAGATTCTTAGAATCTTACTTTTGCCTCTTTATTTTTATACAGAGTGGAGTCCTTAATATCAGAACTCGATTATGGTATAACTTTTCAATTCAAAGTGTTCATGCTTGATGGAATTTTTTCTAGTCTAAAAAGTGATAAATGACCAAGTTAAATATAGTACAACTGACTGTAATACATATATTTATGGGGAAAAGACAAATTACATTCATATAGCTTAAGAATTTAGTCCATCATAACCCAATTTCAAGAAAGCTATAGTATTTTAAAGATATCAAGAAATAAATCTACACTTTCTTTGTGTGAATCTTTTTTTCTCTTGAACCCTATCAAGGTATTAATCTCAATCTTAAAATGTGAATTCCTGAAAATCAGGCCTTCTTTTAGCTGTGTTTATTACAGCATCTGATACACCTTGATCTATCTACAGAATGAAGATTTCGAATTCATATCAAATAAGTGAGAAAGCCTTAGGCAAAAAGAAATTGAAGCCCACAAATGAGTCTTATGCTATGGGCATCTCTCAGCTGTTCATTGTTCTATATCTAATATAATTTTATTGAACACTTATTATGTTCTAGGTTCTGGAGACATGGAAATTAATAACTCAAAGTTTCTAAACTTAAAACTTAAGAAGTTTGAATGGTTTGAAAGATGGTCAAAGAGGCATACGGAAAAATACTCACAATACAATGTGCTAAATTTCCTCAGAGGATTAATGCAAAATACCACAGGAGTACCTCAATGTTCATTTTGGTATTATTCACAATCATCAGAAAGTGGAAATGTTTATCAATGTTTATCAATGGCTAATGTTTATCAATGGTGAATGGATTAAAAAAATGTGGTATATACATTCAATGAAATATTATTCAGCCTTAAAGGAATAAAGTTTTGATTCATGCTCCAACGTGGATGCACCTTGAAAAATATTATGCTAGGTGAAATAAGGCACAAAAGGACAAATACAGTATCATTACAATTATATGAAGTATCTAAAATGTTCAAATTCACAGAGACACAAAGTAAAATAATGGTTGCCAGGGGCGACTGGAGGGAGGAGTAATGGGGAGTTATTTTTGAATAAGTACTGAGTTTCTGTTTAACATGATGAAAAAGTCTGGAAACGGACAGTGGTAATGGCTTCACAATGATGGGAATATACTGAATGCCTCTGAATTGTGCCCTTGAAAACGGTGAACATGGTAAATTTTATGTTATGTATATCTTACCCCAATACATACAAAATATAAAAGTACAAAACAAAAAGGAAACGAAAAA
This sequence comes from Indri indri, assembly GCA_004363605.1. Classification (NCBI taxonomy): domain Eukaryota; kingdom Metazoa; phylum Chordata; class Mammalia; order Primates; family Indriidae; genus Indri; species Indri indri. The sequence continues at coordinate 427,986 of RJWJ010000032.1, forward strand.
GAAAAAAAAGCTCTCTGGACCACAGAGAAGGACACTCATGTGATGGAGGCATCAGGAAAGAGTGTGGCTAGGACAGCTGTTTGCTGAAGCTGAGTAGGATTTGGCTCAGTAGGCACGAAACGGCAATTTATGCAGAATAGCAATAGTTTCAATGGCAAGGAGATATGCAAAGCATGACAATATTTCAATATTTTAGAATCTCAAATAGTTCTCTGTGATATGAGGTACGTGGTCACTCTAGGAAATAGAAGAAATTAAACCTGGAAAAGTTTATCTGGGACGAGGTTATGAGTTGCTTGAGGCAGATTAGATTTTCCAAAGGGAAAAACGCTAATTTATGTGTCACATACCCTTATAAAACCTTGCCGCTACCCACCCACCCACCACCAAGAAAGGGCATCTAATTCCTTTCCCTTTGAATCTAAGAAGATTTGTGGCCTGCTGGTAAGTGGTGGAATGTGACATGGTAACACCGCAGGGCTTCTCAGATTTAAGTTATAAAAGGTGATGCAACTTCCACACAGTGGAAGTGCCCTGGAATAATTTCTCGTGGAGCCTTCAGTCACGCTGTAAGCCATTTGACCACCTAGGGGCCAGCATACTGTGAGGAAGCCCAAACTAGTCCATACAGAGTGACCAACATGGAGAGGACCCGCCACTACATGAAGAGAGGCAGATGTCCTGTCAGCCCTCGGCTGCTCCAGCCCCTACTTCCCAGCTCCAGACACTCTCTGGCTATAACCTCGTGTGAGATCCTGAGCCTATACGGTCCAGCCAAGCCCTTCCCTAATTCGTGACCTACAGAAACCGTCATAGACAATAAAATGGTAGTTTTTCTAAGCTACTGACTCTTCAGGTGATTTGTTACATAGTACACAGCAATAGCTGACCTCAGCAATGTCACATGTCAGGCTTTGGAGTTTGAACTGGACTGCTCACTATTTTATGTGCATCCTCTGCTTTTTTAACATTTGTTCATGCTTCTTTCTTTACCTAGAATGCTACCCACTGAGATTTCTGCCTGTTAAGTCTTTATATTCTTTAAGGCTCAGTCAAAAAATATGCCTTGATCACCATGGATCTCCTAACTGAAAATCATCCTTTGAATTAATAGTATTTGCTTTTACTGTGCAGGTGGTGTTTATTGCAATCTACATCACTTTTTCATCAGCCATGTTATCCTTTAACAGAATGCAAGAAACTTGAGGCCAGGAAGGGCACTTTATATACAGTCTTCCCGGTCTTTGGAATTTCCAGGACTGTGCTTTAGAGTTAGTACATTAACCCTGTTTGAAAATAGTTACTGAAGGTACATAGGACAGAGAAAAAAGGAATAATTGATGGAAAGTTAACTTCATTTATCCAACTATCATGAATTTATTTTTGTTTCTCATTCAGGTTTAAACATGTACATATTTTAATGTAGTGTATTAGATAAATGAAACTTTAAGAAGAACTAAGGTTATTTTATTAAGCATCTAACAAAGGGGCTAATTTTTAGAACTAAGCAAAATATTCAGAAGCATCACAGGATTCTTGGCAATTTTTGTCAAAGATGTATAATCAGAACTTTTATGTCTATGTAAACCAGGCAGACTTTAGTTTTAATAACAGATCATCCAAATTTTGCAAATTCTTCAGGAAAATAGCAGCTGTCCTAACAGTCAAGTTCCCCACCAATTTTCTGACAGAGTGAATGCAGTGAGTGCTGAGAAACGAGGGCAAGAGTTGCTTTTTTTTTTTTTTTTTTTTTTTTTTGAGACTAGGTCTCACTCTGCAGCATAGGCTAGAGTACAGTGGCATCATCATAGCTCACAGCAACCTCCAACTCCTGAGCTCAAGTGATTCTCCTGCCTCAGCCTCTTGAGTAGCTGGAACTGCAGGTGCACAGGTGCACACCACCATGCCTGGCTAATTTTTCTACTTTTTGTAGAAACTGGTGGTTCTCACTCTTGCTCAGGCAGGTTTCAAACTCCTGGCCTCAAGCAATCCTCCCACGCTGGCCTCCTAAAGTGTGAGGATTACGGGTGTGAGCCTCCATGCCCGTTCAGGAATTGGTTTTATATTCTAAAGCTCCATCATCCTTTAAGCTAAACAAATGACAACCTAGCACACTTCCAGCAAATACAATTCCTTCTTCTGACCTCCACAAAAATCATTCATGAGATGGCAAGCACACTTTTCTTTAGTTCTGCTATACTTGAGATAATTAGTAGAGTAATGGAGATATCTAGCAATGCAATCGTAAAATGAAAAGTGTGTCAAGGGGAATTAGATTTAAGAAGTACTGATCTGAGTTATACCAGAAGTTGTAATTTTATGCATTCAGAGGAATTCTAAGACTCATTCAATGGCAGTATTGGATGAAGGCAGTTTGAGAATTCTTTTTTAGACAAAAAGAAAGAGCAAAGAGAAATGCAAAATCTGGAATTCCTATACATTTTACTCACTACTTTCAAGTTTTATTTCAAGGTCTTAACCACTACTCTGTTGTGTCTAGAATTAATCTGGGAAGAGTCAGCTTAGAAAGGTGAGACTTGAGATGAAATCAGTTTAATTTATAATGCAGGTTGGAAGGGAAATGGGAGAAGTATAAGGAAGGCCGGTTACATCAACAACATTTACAGAGGTTGATTATTTGGGTCTTGAGGAAAAATAGTCAGTGTCAGACTTTGCTACTGTGCAATGACACTGTCGTAATGTAGGATAAGTGAGGGTTAGTTCTGAAGGGCCAGTGCCAATACACAATATTTGGTCTTGCTTTTATAGACTTCTATTCCTTGGATGTTTAAAGAATAAAAGATGCTAAAACTATTAAAAGAGGGTGAGTTTTCCTATCTCCATTAAAAATTTCTTTTATAATTTCCTATGGTCCTCACTGATTTCTTCTAGAAGCTGTTTCTTAAAACTGTGATATAAAGATGATCCCGATGTGAATTTTTTTCCCCAGGACCACCCACCTGTCTTACACCCGCACACATACACACACTGGAAATGTGCTTTATCTGTCAATCTTTACTGATGAACAGTTACATGAGATTATTTTTCTCCTCACTATTCTCCTCTTCCCTAAAAAACAAATGCAGAAAATTCAAGGACAGAATTAAATAAAGAAAACAACGGAAAAGAATTATTCCTTATGAGAATCTTGGAATATCATCAATTAAAATCCTATGTGTTTCTTAAAGCAGATTTGTACATTAAGTTATTGCTACCTTGGTGGCCTAACTCGTCTACTTAGACTGTTTCTAAAAGTTGTTCAGCATCTACCCTATAAAAGTGCAAAAGCAGATTGATAATATGGGGATCGTGGTGAAGGTTTTGCAAACATATAAAGAAATGCTTACTGAAATGAACTTGAAGAACTGAACCATATTGTAGAAGAGAACATTAAGCATATTAAATCATGACATTATTATTTTTAAAGACATTATTGTTTCTACTAATGAAAGACAAGCAATAATAATGATAATATTTTAAATATCTTTATGTGTGAATTGTGGATTTCTAAGATTTCTAAGAAGCACTGGAAATTATTTGACAAAAGATATAATTAGGGGTATTATTTTTGTTGGATGACTATCAACCTTTTAAAATTGGAAGGAAAAAAGATCATCAGCAGAGATATTCAGAGATGGGACAGAAATAAGTCAGAAATGATTTTTGGTTACTCCAATCCTCCTGCCCTTCGTAAACCAGGCTTCAATGATGATGTTGTAAACTTGTGTTTTATGAAGAAACTCAAGATCCAATAACTTGGGAAAGGATATTGAGTTTGCTACTCTTCTTTTTGATTTTGTTAGGTTTTGTCTCAGTATCCATACCACTGAATATTGTTAAAAATATTTAAAGGAGACCTAGCCAAAACATTCCCAAATTAAATACTGGTATTTGTTGTAAAGAAAAAAAAAACTTTCAGAAATAAATTTTATTTCAGATTTTATTGGTACTTCAGTCACCACATAAACGCTCTCAATTTCTTAAGAGATTTTCTAGGAAGACATAGTCATTTAAATAGTTTTAAACCTATAACTGAATCATCCAATTGTGACTTTTTCAAAAGGAGAGTCCCCTGGCCAAGGTCTCAGTATCTCTATTCCCTGGGTATGATCCACATTATGTTCTCTGTGAATCTGCTTCCTGAAGATGAGCAAGATGGCAGTTTTGCTAGTGGAACTCAGGAGAGATAGGTATCTCTTATCTTCAAATATCGACATCATTTGGAATTACTGACAAGTGCCTTTGTACTTACACAATGGAATTACTGTAAGAAATATTATCTTGGGAATTTTAACAGAAAACGTTGTTACTTTAAAATCTGCATGAATTTTATTATGCATTACTATGAAATTATTTCTGAATTACCAAGAGAAATTTGAAATTATTTCTGAATTGCCCAGGGAAATTTGAAATAGGTCCTTTGGGAATGCTCTTGTAAATCAATTTTATTCCTCACTTGGGGAGGGACCTGGAGAATGGGGTAGGGAAAGAGAAAAGTTGAAACAGTAGTCAAATAAGTCTTTCCCATGTAAGAAGTAGAACATTAAAAACTATTGTCTTTTTAAAAAACAAAATATATCCATTGCCATGACAAAATGTTCTATGTATAAAACTCACGTTGGAAAATCACTATGTCTTGATTGCATTCATCTACCCATTAAGGATTTATAACTGAGATATAAATATTTCATTGAATTTTTAATAAAACCTTAATGTGCATGATACACAGAGATTACAGTACTACTTGAAAGCCCTGATATATGAAAACTCCAGCAGTTTTGAGGAGGATCAATAAATTTCATGATTTTGTGTTATGAGGGTTTAGTATCATCTTGTCATTTGCCATCCATTTCTCAAAAGAAAATAACTACAATTGGAGTCCTGGACTGTGTTTTTGGTAAGAAACCAAATATCTTCCAGACACATCATCTAGGATGTCTGGAGTCGTAGTGATCCAATTGCCTGACCTTTTTTTTTTTTTTTTTTTTTTAATTTCAGTTTGCTTAGATTAAAATCAGGACAGTGTAATATAGCATAGCCTTTAGCCTGTCATGAAACAAGATGGTAAATAGAGTCAGAAAATTACTCTAGGAGGAACTAGAATTTCTAGAGTTACTCAAAAGGATACAACATGGTCAAATCTTCTTATCCTGGGGCTAGACTCAGTTGCAAATTCCCTTAATCATACTCAGGGAAAGTAAAATCATAATGCTTCTAATAACTTCCATTGGAGGATTATCTGATGCTTAATTTATTCATCTATAAAAGGAGAGCCTTGAACTGGATTATTTCTAAGTTCTTTTCTTGTTCCAAAATGTACTTTTGTCCATTTTGATTCATAAGAACAATACACAAAATTTAAACCAGAGTAAGCTAGAGAGATTTTCAAGTTCCTTGAGAGGTCCTATTTCATTTTTCGTCATAGTGGAAAGTGCTTAACACAGTATAAACTCATGGGCCATGAGAAGCAAGTAAGCCACGATGTATTAATAGTAGACATTAATGTCTATTTTTTCATTGTTCAAAATTAGAGAGATGTTCTAGAGTTCAGAATCTGGCTGATCTATCAGTGGACCCATATTATGCTTTAATGAGATTCCAAATATTTATGTGTGATGCTCTGTACTCTGTAAATTGGATAACATTGCAGAATACTTCATGAGAAAATATAAATTATTTACATGCTTCATTTATTTTGACTTAAATTACTCAATGCACTTTGCATGCTTGCCTGGATATTCATTTTTTTTTTTTCTTTACAAAATGTCATATGCTGAGGAATGACTAAACATCTGTGCTTTAAGTCATAGGTTTGTTTTTTTGAGAATTGGGCATTAATTCAATAAAATCACCTCAAATTACATAACATTAAAAAATGCCTCTGGTATCTTATACCAATCTGTACTTATTTTACACACCCTATTGACACCATTCTAGAGATTAACTAATATCTCTCACTAGATCTTATGTATTTTCCATGAGCTTAAATGTTACACTGGCTCCTACTCAGCTTTTTCATTTTTTACTGGTTTTTTTTTTTAGTAGTAGTTTTTCTTAAAACCCTTAAAAATTTCTTTCAAATATGTTTATTTTGTATCATAAAATCTAGAGAATGATTGACATTTGAAGAAGTAAACTGTTCAGTGAGGATTAAAGCAATCATTAAGTCTGAATACTCTGATAATATCAATCCAATTTTAACCTTGTTATTCATTGCATTATTCATTTTATTATTAACAAAGTCAATATAAGCTTTTCCTTACTTGAGTACTCCAATCATGATTCCTTCTAATTCATTATGAACCTATTTAATATAAGTCAGGAGGTGTTTTACAGTGATCTTGGGGAGGAAAAAGTAGTCTTTTACTTGGAAGTTTCATTTCTAACTTAATATTAATTATTTTTCTGAAGTAGGGCCCAAAGCTTCTTCTAAGTAACTGCCATATTCAATTTTCCTTTGGACTTCTTTAAAATTTAAGTTTCTTTTTTTTATGTATGAACAATGTGCTGTCTGGGACCAAAAATAAAATGTGATAGCAAATTTAAAATTAGTCTGATAGCCCTTAAGTAGGGAAAAATTACCTTTTTAAAAATGCATTCTCAGGCCTAACACATGGCCTACGACTCCATAAGTATTCAAAGGCATTTTCCTTTTGAATGTGTGGCTCTGCTGGAAGAATTTGACTCTTGGTGAAGGCATGTGTTCCTGTATATGTGCAAAAAACAGTGTTGTTGTTATCCTAGATTTTTATTTTGCCAACTATGCTTTGTATATGATCATGAAGATGGAGCATACATGGACAGTGTTAAATACTTATTCTTCAATGATAAACCTAACATTAACATGGACGTGACTCAAATCTGGAGCTTTCAGACAGTAATTCGTAAGGTAAAGTTGTGTTATCAAGATGATTCCTTGTCCTAATGCCGTGATAGCTAAACCACTCTAATTGACGATAGTTTGTGTTATACTCAGCAATGCTTGACAGGAAAAGAGATTAAATAATCATTATCGTGATTTTTGGCCCCGGGGAAGCAAAGAAAATAGATGAACAGTAGGAGTGTATTCTTGGACTAATTAGGAGGCTAGGTGAGTCGCTGATGCCCTCCAATAAGGAAAACAGCAAAGATAACCAGGTTTTTGGAGACTTTGGTATATCCAGAAGCAGTAAAATTGGCAGCTGGAAAAAAGATTTCATCGTCAGGGTAATGTATGCTAATCATTCTAAAGGGATGGGAGTTTTGTTGAGAATGGGAGGAGAAAGGTCACTGCTGAACTTGAAAGAAGAGGAACGAAGGGAGGACTTAGGTAAAACTAACATAGTTTGCAAGTGTGGTAGGTGTTTGGCTACCTAATTATTGTCATTTGGGTTTCTTTCCCCCACTCCCTTTACCTGTCCTGGAGGAAAGATGCCAAGCAGTGGGGAAGGACTAACTAAGGAAAACGTAAGCACTCAATGATATGACTTTTCTTCTCAGCATTATTGAGGTATGATTGACAACTAAAAATTGTACAACTTGATGCATTGATATACATATACTTTGTGAAATATGACTATAATCAAGTCAATTAACATATCTATTGTTTCACATAGTTACTGCTTTCTTTTTTCCTTTTTTTCTCTTTGTAGTGAGAACATTGAGAATATACCCTCTTAGTAAATTTCATGTATATAATACAGTGTTGTTAACTATAATCAAATTGCTGCAATTAGATCTCCAGAATTTATTCATCTTGCATAACTGAAATTTTGTTGTCTTGAGTCAATATCTCCCCATTTTCCTCTCCCTCCAGCCCCTGGCGACTGTCATTCTACTCTCTGCTTCTATGAGTCTGATTATTTTAGATTTTACATGTAAGCAAGATCGTGCAGTATTTTTCTTTCTGTGTTTGCCCAATTTCGTTTAACATAACGTTCTCGAATTTCATACACCATGTTGCAAATGGCAGTATTTCCTTCTTTTTAAAAGCTGAGTAATATTCCCATATATATATAGATAGATAGATATATCTATTTATATCTGTAGGTATATATCTCAGATGAGCAAAGGACCTGAATAAACATCGTGGTATATATATAATTTCTCTACTCAGTCACGCATCTACAGACAATTAGGTTGTTCGCATATCTTGGTTATTGTGAATAACACTGCAATGAACATGGGGGTTGCAAATATCTATTCAACATACTGATTTCATTTCCTTTGTATATATACCCAAAAGTGGGATGGCTGGATCATAGGTAGTTATATTTTTAATCTTTTGAGGAACTTCCATACTGTTTTCCACAATGGTTGTACCAATTTATGTCCCCACCAATAGTGTACAAATGTTTCCTTTTCTCCACAACCTCATCAACACTTGTTATCCTTTGACTTTTTAATAACAGTCATTTTAACAGGTGTGAGGTGATAGCTCATTGTGTTTTTAATTTGCATTTCCCTAATCATTAGTGATGTTGAGTGTTATTTCATATACTTCTTGGCCATTTGTATGGCTTCTTTGGAGAAATGTCTATTCAGGTCCTTTGCCCATCTTTTAACCAGGTTATTTGCCTTTCTCTGCATTTATAGTGCTGGCAGAAGCCCATAGCTTTGCATACACTTTGCCCTCTGTCTCTAATACACCTAAATACCTCTTCTTTCTGATACTCTCTCAAAAATACCTCAAGAGCCACATTAAATATCCTTTTCTTACAACCTCACTCCAGACCTGTCATCTATTCCCAATACATTGTCCTTATTATGTTATGCTGTAGCTTTTCTAATGGTGATATGTGGAATGCTCAGGTGAGATTTTAATACGTTTAATTATTTAAATTTTTTCATTTGCAAATTTGGCTGACTGAACTCCTGGAGTTGCACAACTTCTTGGTGTATTTAATGCATTAATGTATTGGGGGATATTTTTAAAGAAAAATAATAATAATAGATATTACTTCCAAAATTTACTTCAGCCTGTAATCTTTTTTTTTAATTTTTGAGACTATATTTTAATGTCTCATGGACAAGTGAGAAAATGTGAATTATTAACTATTGCATAATCAGTCTTTTAACCACATGATTTTTTGCTGTCCTCAAATGAAAATAACCTGATTTTGTAACACTTTTACTCTACTGCCCAATTAATGCATGGAACTTTGAGGAAACTTTATTCAATAACCATTGAGTATTAATTATATGCTAGACCAAACACAAGGCTCTGGGAATACAAAGATAATTAAGAAGTAAGTTGAACTTATTTTCTGGAGCAGTGCTTCTTAAATTTTAGTCATCATATAAATATGCTTTGTTATAATCCTGATTTCTAGAACTACTTCTTAAAGACATACTCAACAGATTTGCCAGAGATCATTCCTTTCTGGAGAGTTTACAGTTCTTTCCATGAGAATGACAGTGGCATATTAATGAAGGCTCTTTTAGTTACAAGTACCAAAAAAGTCTACTTAACTTACCTTAAGCAAAAACAGAAAATTTTACCTGAGAAAATGGAAAAGTGTAGGCATGGCTAGATCAAAGTCCTAAAGTAATATTATCCAGAATCATCTCTTTCCATCTGTTGGCCATTTCCTCTTTGTTGGCTTGATTCTTAGGCAAGCTGTTTCATTCTAGAAGCCCCAAACAGATTTAGGTATGTATTTTCACAGCTGAGCATCAAAAGCAGAAAGAGAACTTCTCTTTTCAAGTGGTTTTCCATCCAAGTTTAAGAATTTTCATTAACCTAGCTTTGGGCACATGCCTACCTATAAATCTGTTTGATAATGTGAAGCTTACTTCCACTGCATAGACTTAGGATGAAGGAGTGGTGAATTTCCAAGAAAAATCAGGGTACTAATCCTCCCCATCTTTTTATAAGATATATTTTGCATGTACAAGAGAGGAAGGGGAATTAAAATATATTTTTAAATACAGATAATAGTTTCTCTTTTTCATTCAATATATAATTTCTGTGTCAAGATCAAGATAGTGATATATTTTTGCATAGACTTGATTGTTATTTCACATCTCTATGTAAAGTGAATAATTATAATTTCTATCCAAATTTTACAGCTGAATATTTTTTAAGAAACGAGAAACTCAGTGACCCAATAAATACTACTGTCTTGTATTTTTACTGTATTTATTCATCTGTAGGGAAATGGTTATGGACTACTGAAGAAATTATAATTTTTGCCTCATTTTACTGAAGATATATCAGAAATAAAGTGGTGATATGTTCAAATATACATTCTTGCATGAATGGCACGTATGGACCAATAGGCCTTGACCCAACGCATAAAATAAAATCTTTCTACATCTTTAGCTTCATTTGATTTTGCCAACTACCTACTTGTTTATGTGATGAAAAATAAAAAGTTTGATGTATTTCAGCTTTTCAAATATCACAAATCTATTAAAGTAAAGTTAAGGTTATGTTTCTATGCTTTTAGCCAACACACATATCTATGGGAAGACCTGACTCAGGGAAGATGTCATTCACACATTCTAAAATTTCATTATAATGTTGGATAAAGAAGCAAATCTAGCTTTAGTTTATTTTTGAAATTATAAACTGCTGCTTTTGCTAAATTGTTATTCCCCCTCCATCTGAAGGAAAACAACAATAAAGTACACAAAATAGTTAAAGACAAGACCTCCTTTAAGAACTACAGCCAAACTGTGTCCCATTTCTTTCATAAGATTTACTTGAAAATGCTATGAATGCCAAGTGCTGAATGTACAGAAAATACTTCTGTTGCTTTCACTGTATTAGTTTACAATTATTAACCCAAAGGATTGTGGTTTTTGTTGCTCCTGGGAGAAGCTATCAGTAAAGGACTGGAAAATAACATTAGAAATCAAATATTTGCACTTAGACTTGGGGAAGGCATCTGAAAACAAAGTTTCCACTTTCAAAATGAAACATTAGCCTAGAGTAAGTTAAATTTTGCAAAGGAAATCAAGAATTGTAGTAAGTTAGGTGACTGAGGGGAAAAAAAACCAATCTATCATTGTTTCTGATCATATTTTGAAAATTCCACCTAATTGACAAGTATTAAATGAACAGAGAGAGACAGAAAGAGACTGAGAGAAGAGAGAAAGAGGTGGAGGAAAGGCTCATCGTGAAAGACGTTTTACAGTTCAAATGAAAGGATCTTCAAGGTCTGGCTGAGATTACCTTAGCATTTTTCCAATGTTTCAACATCTGATCTTGCTGCTTTAGCATTTTGTCAGAGTCCTAGAGTAATTAGAATTCAGACTTAGTTATAGTCAATACACAATTCTGCCATCACCACAAAATAACTATAAAAAATGATAGTTTAATAACTGATATAATAATATCCATATACCTACTCCATCTCTTACCATTCATCCCAGGGTTCGTTTTCATGTCTCAATCATACTCATCATGACTCTTCACTGAATGTGAGTTGCTTCTTCTTTGACCATCAATATCCTATTCAAAGCTCTTTCTGACACAATTTTATTTTTCCTGCTAGGGTAATTAACACTTGACTCATTCCTCAGATTATAGTTTAGATGTCATATTATTGGAGGAATATTTCACTGCCAACCCTCCCATAAAAAAACTGGTTTATTTTCCTTGATTTGTGTTCCTACAAGCCCTCTGACCTTGTTACACTGTACTGTAATTACTTCTTTCATTATCCGATTACACACTAAATTGGAAGCTCTGTGAGGGAAGAAACTTGGTCCATGGTACTTACGCTTGTGTTTCCAGTAGCTAATGCAGCAATTACATAAATCATTGTTAAATGAAGTACTAAATATATGTAAAGAATGTACTTTCAAATGTAAAATGGACTGTTCATTGATTTCATTAAATAAGAGGTAAAATTAACTCTTTTTTTTGCACTGTTAAAGAAAACTACTTGGAATTTAGGTTATTTCATTTATTCCTGAATTTGAATGCAACTCCTGAAATTACGGAATATCCTGACTTTCCATAAATCCTTGTTTATTGGTAAAGGAAAATGTGAAGAATCCAGGATTTTACAGGATGCCTTTTCAGAAAGGTGCTTCGAAACTGTGCTTTCACAATTCTCAGCATTCAACTAATAGGATAAAACACAGGCAGCTTTAAGAAAGAACACCTATGGTTTTCTGTTTCTGTTAGATAGATAATGGGGGATTCTGGGTTTCCTAGGGACGAAAGTGGGTGCTGTTGCCCCCATCTTGGTCCTGCCCAATGCTGATTCTCCATACCTGAGGGAGGAGAGAATACCCTATGAATCTGCCAATCAGAACTTGGTGCGCCAGCTGCAAAAGAACACAGAGGACTCCCTGGCCCACAGGCCAAGCCACATGGGCACCATAAAGTCCTGAAAGTGACCTAGAACCCACGTGCGTAGTTAAGGTTCGGGTCATGTGACTCCTAACTGTCTAATCAAAGTTGTTCCCTGGTGACCTCTGAACCACAAGGGTGGTCCCTAACCAGACACTATAAAATAGAACGCAGACCATAGCCAAGCTCTCTCTTTGCCCTTCCTTTTGCCTGCCCCGCTGCAACAATGAGTCCTGTCGTCATCCATAGCATATGTACCATGCTATGTAAACCTATATTTTGCTCTTGCCCTATAATCTTGTCCAATCATCATCATGGCTTGATAAGAATAGATGTGAAAAAATCCATTTGCTGATTAAAATCACATTGTTATTTAGCTTTTATATAACACTTTTGTAATAATAAATACAATCTGGAAGGAGGAGGAGCTCAGAATACATGATGCTTTCTGTATGTATTATATATAGGCAGGGGGTGTTAGTGGTTGCAAGGTTAGGGGAATTAACTCTCTCTGACCACTAGGTTTCCACTTGTCATAATAAAGGAGGCCATTTAGCAAATGGACATTAGCAGCCCATACAAGATAATGTGCTATCAAAGTGAAGAATCACTTTAGTTTTTAAAATTAACTTTATTAAGTCCATTAAATGATTTTCCATTGCCAAACTACTGTTACCGTCCTTTTCTACCTTAGAAATCTAAGAATTCTATAATCTTAGTGGGGTGGAGCAAGGGACAACCAAAGACATGGAGGACAACCTGATGAAAATATAGTACGACAACAATAAAAGCCAAAACTTTTCATGTTTAAAAGGGTCAAATTAAATGTAAGTTTCCTCATTTGTTCTGGTTTTCCATCTGGGATATAGCACTGATAATGCTCTTCTGGCTTCATGCATTATTAACTAATTAATTAGTTCCTACACTGTGAAAATCTTTGAAATTAAACCTGCCTATGTAAAAGAGCTAAATTTGCAGTTTAAAAGGATAAACCTCTCAGAGCCATTCTTGCATTTGCCTTCATTTTACTATAATTATAACTTTAACATATTTAAATTTGAAGGCTTTTGCACCAGTGCTGCTATGAAATACATAAACATACATTTCAATATATCCTATTGGAGGGAGATTTTTAAATGAATAGACTTCATTTCCTGATGTTTTAAAGCATGTAAAGTGGGGATAATGAACATATAATAAATAATATATAATAAATAATAGTATATGCATATACACACTTACTATGCATATTAAATAAACAAGTGGGGAATAAGAAATATAGAGAAAACTTATCGTGAACATTCTTACAGAGGTAGATTACAATAATACAAAGGAAAGAAAATGTTGAATACACTGTCCTTAAATACATATCCCTCTGATCCTTTACATATGAATGCATACATATAAACACATATGCCAGCATATCCTCTGGAAATCATTTGAAAATAAGACATCAAGATTTCCCATTTTATGTCTAGACTTGACCAAAGGTAAGATTCTTTTGACCGTACTACTGGAATTTTAGAACTATTACCACAAACTTAATTATCATGTACAGTTATGACTGTAAAAACAAAAAGCAATAAATCTTTGCCTTTAGAGTTAAAGGAAATATTTTATTAAGAAAGCCTGTTGTTTATAGAAACTATTCTTCCTAATTAACAAAATAACCACAAGCCACATTAACAAAACCGCAGCAATGCAGTAAAGACAATATGTTTCCAAGTGCCCTCAGGGTCATCTTCCAGACTTCTCCAAATCACTATAATTAAGAGGCAATTGACAACTCAACTTCTTATTGGCTGTTTTTTGATTTGCAAAACTTATTGAATCAATTAACAGACCTAACGGAGGAGGAGGCAAATTTAAAGGAACCTTATAAAAGCACCCCTATTCAAATCTCTTTTTAAAAAGTTGACATTTGTGTTATTAAAATAAGAAAGCATATATTAAACTTCATAACTCTATGCATTTTTATTGTACAATTAAATATAGTATTTTAAAAGAAATATTCTTTCTTCATCCATCGCATTGTGGTCACATTTGGTAAACAGTTCATTTTGATTTGTTGACTCTTCATAATTTATACTGCAAGTACTCTATGGATTGAAAACATTTTGTTTTCTCAATATCCATATTGCTCAATTATAAATTGATTATTTTTGTATGTGTCAAATATGTATCATTCAAACATTGATTCATTCATCCATGCTTGCAGCGCAAGTTTATTGGGCATCAACTACATGCTAGGTATTATGTTATTTTCCTGGGATACAATGTCAAATAAACATCACTGTCCTCAAAGTTGTTAAGGACAGATTTATCTGGGTATAATACACTGTGGTAATTATTCTAATAAAGTTTTCCATAAGCTTCTCTGAGGGAAGACTTCTAAATACAAATAGGTGACCACAGAAAGCTAGTGCTGAGTATTGGGAAATTAGTAGGTATTATTTAATGAAGTAAGGGTAAAAGAGAGTGGGCTTTTTGGAGCATCCAAAAAAAGAAGTAGCATAAATGTAAGCAATTGCTAAATAACAAATGATATTCAATGCTAAGCAATAGCATTTCAAGATTGCCCTGAAAGCTACAGGGAGCCACTGAAGGATTTTAAAGTACCTAATAATATGGTCAGATTTGAGTGTTTAAAAAGGTCACTTTAGGAGCAATCTAGAGAATAAATTTTAGTTAGGTCAAGGCTGAAAGCAGAGAGGAGGGTTGTTGAGAAAACTACAAGACTATCCCACTTGACAGGTAATGACTTTTCAACTTAGGTATTAGCAATGGGGAAGGAAAGGGAAAAGACATGATGGATTATCCACAGACAGAGATAGATACATATTCAGGCAATAGGTGGATAGGTAGACAAATGGGCTTAAGGAACAGATAAATGTTAATTCAGAAAGACGAACTTTGAGATGTTTGCATAACTTCTAAAAAAAAGTCATCTGGTTGTCCTTTAGTTATTCAAGGCTGCCCTCAGAGCAAAGATGTAAAGATATTCAAGGATCAGCCAAGGAAGATGAAAATTCTCAAGGCAGCATAGGCATTTAATAGGTGACTGACATCTCCTTGAAAAAGACTACTGCGAAGTAGCCAGGCAGGTAGAAAGTAAAGTTGCAGGCGCCAAGAGAGGAGGATTTCCATCTAACAGGATTTCTCACAGTAACTTATAAAACTCTAAAGAGGAAATTTCATATTTATTTTCCAAGACACTTAGTCCAAAGTTTTACTTTTTCCACTTTCTGTGATAATCCCACTAACAAGAGTTCTAAACTAGTAGGTACTAATAAGATGGAGAAAATGGCTTTGAAAATAACATAACCTGATGCTGTCGTTTGAATGTTTGTCCCTTCCAAACTCTTGCTGAGGTTTATTTGTCATGTAACAGTATTGGAGGTGGGGTCTTTATGAGGTAATTTAGCACATGAGGACTCCACCCTCATGGGTCAGTGTAATACCTTAATAAAAGGACTTTGGGGAGTGGGCCCTCTCTCTTTTGCTCTTCTGCCATATTTGAGACAGTGTACCTTTCCTCTGGAGAATGCAGTATTCAAGATGCCATCTTGGGAGGAGAGACGGGTCTCTCACCAGACAAGTCTGCCGGTGTCTTGATATTGGACTTCTCAGGTTTGAGAACTGAGAGCCAATGTATTTCTGCTCATTGTGAATTACCTAGTCTCAGATTATTCTGTTCACAGAACAAAGTGAACTAAGACATCTGACAAATTATCCCATAAAAATAGAGCTCAACTATAAATTAGAAGATATTATGGTAAGAAAAAAGTTTCTAAAATGTCAATCATTTTATTGAACACCTGCTTACACATTATGCTAGACTGATTCTAACAAATAAAAATAAATTTGTATTATATATAATAAGCTGTCTAGGCAGACTTGCCTTCCTAAGCAATCTAAATTAAAATTTATTACATTCAGAATTTTCTTGATTACACCTAGGTCTACATAAGAAAGTTGTTATTACAAATCTCTCAGGAGGAAACATCACCCTCCATTTTGAATGTTCATCTTCTTTGCTGGGGATTGTGTCCTGTGTACAAGTTCCAAATCTGGAGGCCGCCTGAACCCCAGGTCTTGTCTGAGCCCAGGGTAGACTCTCCTCCATCTGAGGAGCAAATCTGAGGCCCCTGGTAAATACAACCCACTTCCCTTCCCCATGGACACTGAGTGGGTATGCAAGGGAACCCTTCCTCTTCACTGTCCCCCGTTGTCTCCCCAAACTACCGTGATATGAAGCTTCTCCTCCATCCCATTTTTAAAGTGTCATTTATGACAGAGAAACATATGTATTACAGTAATAATTGCAAACCTGGAGAAATTACAAAGGTTCCAAAGGCATACATATTCTTTCAAATAATTATTTATGAGGACAAGATAGTCTCAGGACCCATAATTCTCTGCTACGTTTATGCTGTACTTTACACATAAAATCTTTTGTGGGGCTGTCTGAACACACCTAATTTTTCCCCTGGTATTTTGTCACTTTGGAGATGCTGTTGGGGATTTTTTCTCTGCCTGGGGAACTAAAGAGCTGAGCCTCAGGAGACGGACAAGCCAAAATAAATTAAATCTTACAAAAACTCAAACACACAGTTGACACACATCTCTCATTAATTGGACTAAAGTGATTTGTTCCTGTTTCCCCGCCCCCCCGCCAAATGCTGGATTGAAGGCTTTGTTAGCATGCCTCAGCCACATGTAAAAATAAAATAGGATGTAGAGATTCTCACTGTGCACTTTTATCCAAGAAGGAAAATAGGAACTCAACAGAAAAAGTGCAAGAAACCTCAGATACTCTGAATGGAGTGGTGGGCAGCAGCCCATACCGTGTGGCCAGTGGAAAACTGTGGGTCTTTGGAGAATGAAAGTAGGGGGAGTTGGTCTCTATGATACAGATTCCCACGGGGGAACCAGGCAACCCAGGCCAAAGAGGAGATCCTTGACCCTACCCAGTGTAGATCTCAGTTGGAGAGTGGTGGGGAGTCTGTGAGAAAGAGCGGCATCAGGAAGTGCTTTGCCACAGTCCCAGACACCAGTGCTGATAGAAGGAAGCCATTCCTGATCCTAACTCATAGGGGATCACAGAAATCTGGCAGCCAACTCTGGCAGTGGTTGCAGATTGGGAGAAACTCCCAACTGAGATTTGCAATCTACTCTAGAGCAGGCATAACCCCCAAAGCTAGAACTGAGAGGTGAGCAGGGAGTGAACTCTTGCCATGGGTACAGGAGTTGGATGCACCCTCTCCTTTGTGGGCCTGAATTAAGGAGGGATATGGCCTGGGAGCCACAGTTTCTGTCCCCTCCCAGACAGGGAGTATTGCGGCCTAGGACAATTTCATGATCTGAACACAGACTGCCTGGGACTCAGCTGGTTGTTTTGGCTTGCTGACAGTTGTAGGCTATAGGAAGGACACCTGCCAGGTCAAGGGTATGGGAATTGAGTTGGTCCCATTATTCCCTGCTGGACTGTGGAGCCCAAGCTTTTCTTTTCTCCATGTGCAAGATCTTTGGTGCTGCAGAGGTGGTTCTGCTCCTCCCTGGAACATTGCCTCAGTAGCCAGGTAACTGCCCTTCGGCCCCCACTGGGGCTGCCACTTGCACCCACCATTAGGGAGCCTGGCCCAACCCCCACCCAGCTTTGCCCCTTGCCACTTGCCTCAGTGGCAGAGCACTGGATAGGGAACTCTAGGAGTTTCACAGCCCACCCATCACCTGGGACATTCAAGTACCCCTCCTGGTTAACAAAGGTGAAGCATAAATCCCACAGCCATCACCACAGCTGGCTCTCTCCTGCAAGCATAACCTGCTGGCCAGGAGATAAACCTGTACAGCCCATTACAACATCTGTGGACACAATTGATAGCACTTGGGAAGAAGAAAAGCTTTGCATTACCTCAGCTACCACCACGATCCATACCACCTTGGGTACTCGGGAGGCCTTGAGTTCATTCACCTGCCCAGTACGTTGCTAGTATAGTTGGTATTGAGAAAGCCACCACACTAAAGCTATTTATAACCAGAAAACATTATAGAGTTTATGCCAATCCCCCATAATTTCATCAGTGCTGGTGCTTTTACTCACCATTGGGGGACCCGAGGGTGAGCCAGCCTGGTCCAGCTCTACCCAGCTTCTCTCCCATCTGGGGCTTATAATGGAACCCAGGTCACTGTGCATTCCACAGACCAGTTGATGGCCTGGGGCATCAGAATGCTTCTCCAGATAAACAAAGATCAAACATAAAGCCTACTCCTACTGCCAATTTGTACCTGAAAGTGCCACCTACTGGCCTTGAGGTCAAACTGCACAAACCAATCCACAATCTGCTGACACAACTGCATGGTGCTTCAGAACGAGATAATCTCCTGGAAACCTCTGCCTCCTTGTCTTCACAGGAGGCAGAGAGCCTACTCACAGGCCCAATATAAATACAACCAGCAATTAAGAAAACCACCCCACTAAGGCTATCTATAACCAACCAATACAGAGCCTTGGCTTCCTAATAGCGCCCAGAAGCAAAGCTAAATGACACTAATCAAAATATAGTACAGTCACATCCTCAAGGGGGTGGGGGAAATTCCAATCCAAACAAAAGAAATTCAAACATAAGAAGTGACAGTTTCTTCAGAAGAGCAGGAACCAGTGTAACAATTCAGGCAGTATGAAAAAACAGAAAATCAATTCAACATATGAATGAGAAATTTACCAAGGAGATATTTATTTTAAAGAAAAACCAAACAGAACTCTGGAAATGAAAAATTCATTGAAGAAATTACAAAATACATTTGAAAGCTACAAAAATAGACTATACCAAGCAGAAAGAAAAATCTCAGAATTTCAAGACAAATCTTTCAAATTAATCTAGTAATACAAAAGTAAAGAAAAAAGAATAAAATAAAATGAACAAAGGCTTGGAGACCTACAGGATTATGCCAAATACTCAAACCTATGTATTATAGGTATTCTTAAGGGAGAAGAAAAAGAAATAAGGTCCAAAAACATATTGAGTAAATTATTGAGGAAAACTTCCCTAGGCTTGTTAGAGATTTAGACATCCATATATGAGAGGCCCATAATAATTAAAAATTTTAAAAAATAAGTAAGGATCCTTGTCATGTTCCAGTTCTTAGGGGAAACACTTTTAATTTTTCCCCATTAAATATGATGCTGGCTATGAGTTTATAATATAGATTTTATTATTGTGAGGTATTTTCCTTCTATACCTAGTTTATTTAGTGTTTTTATCATGAAAAGATCCTGGATTTTATCAAATTCTTTTCTGCATCTATTGAGATGATCATATGGTTTTTGCTTTTATTACTGTTTATGTGGAGGATCACATTTATTGATTTGCATTTGTTGAACCATCCTTACATTCCTGAAATAAAACCCAATGGATTGTGGTATATTATCTTTTCAATGTTCTGTTGAATTCGGTTTGCTAAAATTTTGTTGATTATTTTTGCCTCTATGTTCATGAGGGATATTGGTTTGAAGTTTTCTTTTTTTGTTGTGTCCTTTCCTAGCTTTGGTATCAGGGTGATACTGGCTTTATAGAATGAGTTAGGGAGGATTCTCTCCTCTTCAATTTTTTTGGAACAGCTTCAGTAGGACTTTTTCCAGTTCTTCTTTGTTTATTTGGTAGAATTTGGCAGTGAATCCTTCCAGTCCTGAGCTTCTTTTGGAGAAGGGGAAGTTTTTTAAAATTAATTATTCAATCTCCTTACTCATTATTGGTCCATTTAGGATTTCTCTTTCTTCCTGGTTCGATCTTAGGAGGTTGTATATTTCCAGGTACTTATTCATTTTCTCTATGTTTTCTATTTAATAGTTTGTGAGCATAAATTTGATCATAGTGGTATCTGATCATCTTTTACATTTCTGTGGTTTCATTTGCAATGTTTCCTTTTTGATTTCTGGTTGTATTTATTTTGTTTCTTTCCTTCCTTTTCTTGGTTAGTCTATATAATAGTTATATATATTTATAACTACATTTTTGAACCCATTAATCTTCCCCATTTTATACTTCCTTCCTCATTACCCTTCCTAGACTCTGGTAACCACCGTTCTACTCTCTGTCTCCATAAGATTGACTGTTTTAATATTTAGTGCCCACATCCCACATATGCAAGGGAATGTGCAAGATTTGTCTTTCTATGCTTGTCTTTTTTACTTAACATAATGTTTTCCAGTTCCATCTATGTCGTTTCAAATGACAGGATTTCATTCTTTTTTATGGCTACATAATATTACATTGTATATATGTACTACAATATTTTTATATATTCATCTGTTCATGGACACTTAGGTTGATTCCACATCTTGACTACTGTGAATAAACATGGCAGTGCAGATATCTTTTCAATATACTCTTTTCTTTTGTTTTATATATATACCTAGCAGTGGGATTGCTGGGTCATATAGTAGTTCTATTTTCAGTTTTTTTGGGAACCTCCAAACTGTTCTCCATAATGGTTGTACTAAATTACATTGTCACCAACAGTGTACAAGGGGTTCCCCTTTCTCCACATCTTCACCAGTGTTTGCTATTACCTATATTTTTGATAAAAGCCATTTTAACTGGAATGAGATGATATGGGATTGTAGTTTTGATCTGCATTTCCCTGATGACTAATGGTGTTGAGTATTTTTTATATACCTGTTGGCTATTTGCATGTCTTGTTTTGAAAATGTCTATTCAGATCCTTTGCCCATTTTGAATCAGATTATTTGATTTATTCCTATTGAGCTGTTGGAACTCCTTACATATTCTAGTTATTAATCCTTTATCAGATGAGTAATTTGAAAATATTTTCTCCTGTTCTTTGGGTTATCTTTTCACTATGTTGACTGTTTCTTTTGCTGTATGGAAGTATTTAATCCATTTTGATTTGATTTTTGTATATGGTAGAAGATAAGGGTATAGTTTGATTCTTCTGCATCCGAATATCCAGTTTTCCTAGCACCATTTAGTGAAGAGACTGTCCTTTCCCCATTGTATGTTCTTGGCAACTTTATTGAAGATACGTTCAATAGAGATGTATGGATTTACTTCTGGCTTCTCCTACTCTAATTCATTGGTCTTTGTGTCTGTTTTTATGCTATTTTGGTTACTGTAGCTCTGTAGTATAATTTGAAGTCAGGTAATGTGATCCCGCAAGTTTTGCTCTTTTTGCTCAGGATGGCTTTGGTTATTCTGGAACTTTTGCATTCCACATAAATGATAGAATTAGTTTTTTCTATTTCTGTGAAGAATATCATTGGTATTTTGATAGAGATTACATTGAATCTGTAGATTGTTTTGGGTAATATGAACATTGTAACAATATTGAATCTTCCAATCCATGCACATGGATATCTTTCAATATTTTTGTGTGTCTTCTATAATGTCTTTCATCAATATTTTATAGCTTCCATTGTAGACATATCTCACTTCTTTGGGCAAGTTTATTACTGGATATTTTATTTTATTTGCAGTTATTATAAATGGGATTACTTTATTCGTTTCTTTTTCAGATAGTTTGTTGTAGGCATATAGAAATCCTACTGATTTTCATTGATTTCGTGTGCTGCCACTTTAACTGAATTTGTATATCAGTTCTAATAGATTGTGTGTGTGTGCGTGTGTGTGTGTGTGTAGTCTTTATGTTTCTCTAGATATAAAAGCATATCATCTACAATGACAATTTCACTTCTTCCTTTCCAATTTGGATGACTTTTATTTCATTATCTTGTGTGATTGCTCTAGATAGAATGTCCAGTGTTATGTTCAATAATAGCAGTGAAAGTGGGAATCCTTGTCTTGTTCCAATCTTAGAGGAAAGACTTTCAATTTTTCCCTATTCAATATGAAACTATCTGTGGGTCTGTCATATATTGCCTTCATTGTTTTTAGATATTTTTCTTCTATACCTAGTTTTTTGAGAGTTTTTATCAGGAAGAGATGTTGAATTATGAACAAATGTTTTTTCTGCATCAATTGAAATGATCATATACCTTTTGCCCTTTCTTGTTGTTGACATGATGTATCACATTGATTGATATCTATATATTAAACCATCTTGTGTCCCTGGGATGAATCCCACTTGAGCACAATAAATTAATAATCTTTTTAATGTGCTATTGAATTCAGTTTGCTATTATTTTGTTAAGGGTTTTTGCATCTATGTTCACCAGAGGTATTGACCTATAGTTTTCCTTCTTTCTACCTCCCTCCCTCTCTTTTCTCCCTACCTTACTTTCTCTTTCTTTCTTTCTTTCATCTGGTTTGGGTATCAGGGTGATACAGGCCTTGCAGAATGAGTTTAGGAGAATTCTCTTCTCCTCTATTTTTAAAATTACTTTAAGTAGGATTGGTATTATTTCATTCAATGTTTGGTAGAATACAGCAGTGAAGCCATTGGTTTCTGGGATTTTGTGTCATGGGTGACTTTTTCCTACTGCTTCTATCTTAATACTTGTTATTGGCTCTTTAATTTCTTCCTTGTTCAATCTTGGTAGGTTGTATATGTCTAGGAATTCCTCTATTTCTTCTGGGTTTTCTGATTTATTGATACATAGTTGCTCACAGTGATCTGTAAAGATCCTTTGACTTTCTGCAGTATCAGTTGTAATGTCTTCTTTTTCATCTTTGATTTTACATGTTGGAATCTTTTCTATTTTTTTCTTAGTTATTCTGGCTTAAAAGTTTGTCAATTTTGTTTATCTTTTCAGAAAGTTGACTTTTCATTTTGTGGATCTTTTGTATTTTGGATTTCAATTTTGTTTGTTTCTGCTTTGATCTTAATATTTCTTTTCTTTTACTAATTTTGGTTTGGGTTTGCTCTTGTTTTTTTAGTTCTTTGAAATGTATGGTTAGGTTGTTTATTTGAAAGTTTTCTACTTTTTTGATGTAGGCACTTATTACCATTAACTTTCCTCTTATTACTGCTTTTACTATATTCCATAGGTTTTAATAAGTTGTGTTTGCATTTTCATTTGTTTTGAGAAAATTTTAATTTCCTTCTTCATCTCTGTTGACCCACCGATCATTCAGGAGAATGTTGTTTAATTTACATATGTTTGTATTGTTTCTAATGTTCCTTTTGTTATTATTTCTAGTTTTGTTCCATTCTTGTCAGAAAAGACTCTTGATTTGATATCGATATTTTTTAATTTTTATGGCTTGTTTTATTACCTAACATGTGGTTTATCTTTGAGAATGATCCATGAGCTGAGGAGAATGTGTATTCTTCAGCTATTAGATGAAATGTTCTATAAATATCCATAAGTCCATTTGGTCTATATTGGATATTAAGTTCAATATGTCATTGTTGATTTTCTGTCTCAATGATCTGTCCAATGATGAAAGTGGGGTGTTGAGGTCTTCAGCTATCATTTTATTGAGGTCTCTTTCTCTCCCTTTAACTTGGATAATATTTGCTTTATGTGTATCTGGGTACTCCAGTATTGGATGCATATATATTTAAAATTGTCATATCCTCTCTCTGAATGGACTCCTTTCTCATTATATAATGACCTTCTTTGTCACTTTTTACGTTGTTTGTCTTAAAATCTATTTTATGTGATAAAAGTATAGCTACTCCTGGTCTTTTCTGGTTTCCATTTGCATGGAATTTCTTTCCCATCCCTTTATTTTTAGTCTACGTGTGTCTTTATAGGTGATGTGTGTTTCTTGTAGACAATATATAGTTAGGTCTTGTGTTTTATGCATTCAGCTACTCTATATGTTTTGACTGGAGAATTCGATCCATTTACATTCAATGTTATTATTGGCAGGTAAGAGCTTATTGCTGCCATGTTGTTATTTAATTTCTGGTTGTTTTGTGGTCCCCTATTCCTCCCTTCCTTCCTTTCATCATTTGTGTAAAATTGATTTTCTCTGGTAGTGTGTTTTAATTTCTTGCTTTATTTTTTGTTTATCTATTGTAGGTCTCTTGATTTGAAGTTACCATGCTGCTTGCTAGAAACATTTTATAACCAATTATTTTAAACAGATGGCAACATATCTCTGCTTACAAAAAGCAAACAAGCAAATAGAAGTCTAAAAGAAATTCTACATTTTAACTACATCCCCCCTTTTTAAATTTTATTATTTTCATTTATATCTTTTTATACTATCTATCTCTTAAAAAGTTGTTGTAGACATTGTTTTTGATAGGTTTACTTTTAGTCTTCCTACTCAAGATGTAAGTGGTTTATAAAACACAATTACAATACTGGTGTAATCTCTATTTGTGTACTTACTATTACCAGTGAGTTTTATACATTTAGATGATATCTTAGTATTCATTAACATCCTTTACTTTCAGACTGAATAATTCCTTTTAGCATTTATTGTAATACAGGTCTGGTGTTAATGAAATCTCTTGGCTTCTGTTTTGGAAAGTCTTTATTTCTCCTTCATGTTTGAAGGATATTTTTGCAAAATATATTATTCTAGGGTTAAGGTTTTTTCTTTTCAGTACTTTGAATACATCATGTAATCTGGCCTGTAAAATTATCACTGAGAAGTCTGATGCCAGATGCATTGGATTTCCTTTATATTTTATTTGTTTCTTTTTTCTTGCTTTCCTTCCTTTTCTTTATTCATGACCTTTGGGATTTTGGTTATTAAGTGCCTCGAGATAATCTTGTTTGGGTTAAATCTCCTTGGTGTTCTATGACCTTATACCTGAACATTGATATCTTTCTCTAGATTTGGAAAGTTCTCTGTTATTATTTCTTTGAATACATCTTCTATCCCAAACTCTCTCTTTACCTCAGCAAAAGATATAATCAACAGGGTGAGTAGACAACTTATAGAATGGAAAAATGTATTTGCAATCTGCTAGGAACTCAACTTAATAGCAACAACAAAAACCAAATAATCCCATTAAAAAGTGTTCAAAGTACACAAACTGACATTTTTAAAAAGAAGATATTGAAATAGCCAGCAAACATATGAAAAAATGCTCAACATTACTAATTATCGGTGACATGTAAATTAAAAACACAATGATATACCATCTTACAACAGCCAGGATGGTTATTATTTAATGTCAAAAAATAACAGATGTAGTCAAGGGTGTGGAAAAAAGGGAATGCTTATATACTGTTGTTGGGAATGTAAATTAGTTCACCCTCTATGAAAAACAGTATGGAGATTTCTCAAATAACTAAAAGTAGACCTACCATTCGATTCAGCGATCCCACTACTCGGTATCTACCAAAAGGAAAAGACATGATTATATCAAAAAGATACCTGCACTTGTATGTTTATCACAGCACTAATTGAAATAGCGAAGACATGGGATCAACCTAAGTATCCATAAACAGATGATTGGATAAAGAAAATGCGGGAGATATATACATATCCATAAAAAGGAAAATTTTTATAATTAATATTTTGTAAATAAAGGTACATTTAGCTACAATTTCCCATTTTCCCTATGTATGATGACTTTTGGGACACCGTGTAGCATTCTATTTCTATATGGAACATGTTCACAAGTGCTCACTTTGTAAAAAAATAGAGAGAGTTGCATGGTTACAATTTATGCACTATGATGCAGATGCTATAACTCAACAAATATTTTAGGAGAAAATTTAAATTAAGAAAATAAGCAGAGATCATGGCTCAAGCTGAAATTGAAAATTGCTTATAGGAAATTTATGTGGAGAGGAAGAAAGGTTCATGAGATTCCAGCCATTCTGATGCAAGAGGATCAGGGCCTAGATTAAAAATGTAAGAAGAGAACAGAAGTGGGACAGCCCTGCGGGAAATCACAACCAGAAATATTCATAGACTATGTATTAGAAATGCAGAAACTCAAGACTCCTTGCTATAGATGTGGATGCTGTGTGGCATAGCACATTTCAAGGAGAAAAATTTCTGTAGAAAAATAATTTAGTAGGGGAATGGTGAGCATTTTGTCTTCTTTCTGCTAGGTTGTAATTTCCATTGGATTGTCATTTCCAAATGTTCGCGTCAGGTGCTTATAGTTTACATATGCTTTGGGAATGAGGTCCAAAACATAATCAAGCAGTGTCAGGAAAAGAATGATATTTGACTGTATTTGTTCCGTTTTCTCCTCCTAAAATGATGTAGGAGGAAACCTACTATTGATCTAGTTTTCTATAACACAGGCTTCCTCTCATTAGCTGTGAAGATATGCTTACATGTTTCTATATAAACCAAATATAAAAAAGCAGCTAACCAAAATGACTGAGGTAGCTATTTTTTTTAAAGTGTTGACAGTTTTGTTAAAGATATTCTTAATGGAAACCAATCGTTACTATTTTTCATTAATAAGACAATTTCTACAAACCACAAAGGCAATAATCCCAGTCCTCCATTATGAACAATATATAATTCTTTGCAGATCTGAAATTTTCACGTGTCTGCAACAAAAGACTTGTCCAAGTTCAATGGTATTTTACATGAACCTCAGGATCCCACTTGCCTCTTTATTTGTGAAACCCTTTTACTCATTTTAAAGTATTGGATTTGTTAAGCAGTAAAAATAAGCTAAGTCCTCTTATAACTAACTTCATTGCAGCAATTTACGGTGCTTAATTCACCCTTAAAGTTGAGTCTGTATCCCAAGAGAAAATTATTCATTTTATGACCATTTAAAACCGGCAATCTGCATTGAGTGAATTCATTCAACAAATGTTTATTGATCTATAATAAATACATAAATAAATAAATAGCAAATATTTATCATTCCTACTATGTGCTAGGCACCAAGTCCATGACATAGTTCCTGCTCTGTGTACACTGACAGCATAATTACCTGTTAGTTTATTATTTATTTGTTTATTAACAATCTGTTTTTATAGCACCCTGAATATCTACCATGGATCTGGGCTCAGAATAGGAGCTCAATAAATGTTTACATATTTTGAGTCTGACGAAGAGAGGAGAAATCTAACAGGTTATATGAGTAAATCTATGAAAAAACAGACAAAAAAGAAATAGACAAAGAAATCAGCATTGTGTGGTGCCTGCCATAGTCTCAAACATTCTTTTAAAAGGAAACCCTTATTCACATATATATTCTAGGTATTAAAAAAGTTAATTTAGAAACAATATCACGTATATTTGATATTTGATTTTGCATAACTAAATAATATTCCTGTGGTTTATATACACATATGGTGACTAGAATAACTCAATTGTGTAGGAAACAAGTACTGAGAGGTTCATGAAATAGTAAGCTTCATTGTTTATGCCTAGACAATATGACCAACCCATATGCCAAGACCTAGGTATTCCTGGGTCACTGTGACATGGTTTTGCCAGATGATACGACTGCAATATATCCAGGCAACTATAAATTATGATGAACCGTGACTGTCCACACATACCAGGCTTTTGTTTTGTTAAAGGTGGCTCACAGTCAAGGGTAAACAATTAAATAAATATACCACCTACCAATTCAACTGTGCAAACTCTTATAATTATACCGCTGACCCCAAAGAAGGCAAATCTAAAGACATAACAGCCTTCACAGGATCTGCAGTCTGTCAGGAGAAGGAACACACATGGTCTACAAAAGAAAATAATTTAAACCAAAATGTCATCAGTGCTGAGGCCTTTATATATTTTGTGGTTTTTTTCTCACTGAAGCAGGAAGAGTATTCAATTTGTAACATATTGGTATGATTATCTTAAACATATTTGAGCTTTCCTGAAGAAACCCCATTACGTTGCTCTTTCTTTGATTACGAGGATTTCTGTGTTCAGATAGGAAAAATCCATTTGAATCTTATTTGTCAAATTTTAGTATATCCAGGGAAAACTATCCCTATGTAATTATGTAAGTTTTTCTAGTAAAAGAAAAAAAGGAATTAGGCTCTAGTGTTATGATTACAAAAGGAAGAGTCGAGAAAATATCGATTAAAATATCACATTTCTGGAAAAAATACAGTTAGATAAAATAGACAAAACCTTGTAGTTTTCGTATTGTGCTTGACTGAAAAAAGTCTACTTTAAATTTTATAATTAATTATTAATACTTCAGATAAGCAACAGCTGTTGGACTCTTGCTTGCAGAGTTTTTAAAGAGTCAAACAGATTTCTACAAATAGAATGTCTTGGTTCTATAATGTTCATTTACCACAATGTGTAGTTTAATCACATGAGCATTTGGAGAAATATAATTTCTTTACCACAGTAAGATGTTCTGACAAACATGTTGACCATCTGTGTATCTCACTTAAAATAGTCAACTTTTACACTTTGTGAAGAATTTCTCTTGTTAACAATCAATTTTGGTGAGTGTAATGAAACCTGTTATGTAGCAAATGAGAGACTACAATTATTTTTCAAAAAAACGCCAGAAAGATGCTCCAAATCATTTGATTGCCCCCCAACATGAAAACTGGAGTTTCAATTATTAACCTTCTTATCCAAGTAGTGATAATTGGTTTTTAGTGATGACCCTTTCAGGAAATTAATTGAGGACATTTTGCAGCTAGGGAGACTCTTAGAGATCATGCAGAATGTGCTCTTGATTTTACAGCTCAGACTTGAAGCAGTTGTGACCAGACCAGACCGAAGCGTAGAGCAAAGTCAGCCAGAGTTAAAAAGAACCTGTCTCCAGAACCCTGTCTGAAACTCTATAACAATACTTTTCTAATTATCAATCTGAACAACTGCATTTTGACATGTTAAAATATTGTTTTTCCTCTTCCTTAGCAAGTTCAAAAACATAAAATGAAAAGCCAAAAATAAGCTGTAGCTCTTGTGTAGGTTTTCTACTTCAAACCAACAAAACATTATTCTAAAATTAACTTATTTTCTACTGATTTGCCTCCTTCGTTGGCACGTTGATATGTTCTCTGTGTGCCTACAACTGCTTCGCAGCAGACACAGAACAAGATAAGTCATTACCTTAACTACATCTGCTCTGCTCAAAAAACTTTGAATTGGACTTGCCCGTTAATGGCAGAGAGTGACTTGCCCTTCCTAAGAAGATTGGATTTCAAGAGGAGAATAAGCTGAATTGAAAAATGAGAAGAAAAAAAAAAAACTAATAGTTAATCCTATAGTCTACTACATATACACTATTCTCTACTATAGATTTTTGTAAAGATTTACTTCAAAGTTAATGGTACAGATTTGCTTTTGGGGGATAGCTAGATTGTCCCTGCTTGTGTTGATATGAAGAATCAAGATTAGATTTTGATTTTGTGTGTATAAAGAATTTTGGAACTTTAGTGCTAGTCTAATCCAAACTGTAATGCTGTAAAAGAGTTTGATGTAGTATTTTTTTATAGTCTTATAAGCTAATATTCAGCTTTAAAATGATAATTTTCCCATAATAATTAAAATAGAATCACAATGAATTTATCAAATGTAAAAGAGACAGTATCTTCATTGTGTAAAATTTTCTTATACAGTATATGAACCTCCATAAGAAGAAATATTTTGGCATAGCAAAAATGAATTTTTGAAACTGGCAAAGATTGGCCAAAACTTCAATTATATGAAATAAAACACTGGAGATAATTTCTAGTGTTTTAGTTGTAGGAATGTGTTGTAACCTGTGCACCATTTCTTAGACAATAG
Source organism: Indri indri (assembly GCA_004363605.1). Taxonomy (NCBI): domain Eukaryota; kingdom Metazoa; phylum Chordata; class Mammalia; order Primates; family Indriidae; genus Indri; species Indri indri. The sequence continues at coordinate 457,848 of RJWJ010000032.1, forward strand.
GTTCTGCCATGTGTTAGGAGAACTTCAAGTCCAGTGAAATCAGGACACCTCTATGCAATCATCCCTATAAATGTTTAAGATCCTAATAATTCCCCACACAGATGCAAACACTTTATTGTTAACTATGGCAATATATCAAAGTTATTCTTCTAGAAATCTTAGAAATACAGAAATGACTTTAAAAACCATTCTTGAGGATAAATCAGGGCAGCACAATTATCACTGTTTAAACACAATTGCTAAAATGCTATTAATATTAAAGCAGTTATCACCCAGGAAGAAATTTCCCATAGAACTAGCAACTTTTTTTTTATGCAAATATTTTATTTTCAAGATCTCTATTTTGTTTCCAGTGATTTAGAACTCCCTTACCGCCCACCCTCGATGCAACTGTCTTATATTATCTGTTTTTCTTCATACTTACACAAATGGTTGCATTTTAAATTGTTCGGATTGACAATTTGATTTAATCACCTTTTCTCAATTTCTGTCCATTTGTTTAGCATCCGTCTAGTTGTTTCTGCTTATTTTGTATAATGATTAAAACATTGACAGAGAGGAAGAGGTGGAATTAAAAAATAATATTATCCACTTATAAATATGTAATTATTATTCTGCTAATATCTGGAAGTAGTATGACATAAGATAAACAAATAATTTTAGCCCTCAGTCATTGAAGTTTTTGTTCAGAGAAAAATATGTCACTAAAAGAAACTTGTAACTAGTAATAACAGTAATATAAACTGTAAATAGTATAAAACATATTACAGTTACCATATATTACATATGTGTGTACATATATATACAAATGTATACACGTACATGTATATATTACATATCTATATATAATATATGACAAATAACTGAATAAAAATAATTTTATTTTAATGTTTTAATGTAATATACATAAATACCTATAATATATATCACATCTGGAACATATAGAGTCATGTGACACTTAACATCAGGTATACTTTCTGACAAATGCATTGTTTTCCAATTTCATCTTTATTTGAATGTCATGGAGTGTACTTACACAAACCGAGACGATACAGCCTGCTACACACCTAGGCTATATGATATAGCCTATTGCTTCTAGGCTATAAACCTGTACAACATGTTACTGTACTGAATACTGTAGGCAATTGTAACACAAAGGTGAGTATTTGTGTATCTAAATATATCTAAACATAGAAAAGGTAATGAATTGTCTATGATATTATGACCAGGTATGACAGCACTAGGCGATAGGAATTTTTCAGGTTCATTATAATCTTATGGGACCCCCATCATATTTGCAGTCAGGCATTGACTGAAACATCATTACTCAGTGCATGGCTGTATTTGTACTGAATTATTTATCATTCAAATATAAATCTCTATATTTGTTGCATACATTGATATGTATATGGTTTCATATTATGTAAGTACAGAAACGAAATATATCACATATATTATGTAGATATATCACTATAAAGACTATAATTTTCCTTCAAATATCCAGTTATTTATGTGAAAATTAACTTTTGAGGTTGCATTACATAGTCACTGTTTGGTCAGCATTTATTTTATTAAAAAGTGAACATAATACAAAATCAACAGAGAGATAAAATTATTTAAAAATGTCAATCAAATTTAATCTGTGATGTTTATTTATATTTATCACACCTTTACTGCTAATAGGAAAATACTTTTGTTGTTAATAAGCAATAAAGAAAACCATTTGATTGTTCTATGAGTCAAAATATTAGATTTACTAAGCCATGTTCTCCACAGGGAATAAATACTAAACATTTATAAAATAATCTTTTCCATGAATGCTTCCAAATCTAAACTTAAAAAGAAGTCTCATATTTAACATGAAGTATACTAGGTAAATTTTTCAAAATTATAGAACTCTGAACATGTTCTCATCCTCTCATGACATTAATACCATGTAACCTCTTAGTTAAATGATGACAGTGTAAGGGAGGGAAAAAAACCCTGTTTCCTATACCCTTTTGGTTTGTTCCTGAATCCTGTGAATTAAACTTACAAAAGACAGATGAACAGAAGAGACACAAAAATATATTAACATTTTTATGTGCATGGGGGCATCACAAAAAAAGTGAAAATCCAAAGAAGTGGTTCGACTTGGGGGCTTATATGTCATTTTAACAAAGTGCAATACATTGTGGAAAAGTGACCAGACAAAAGGAAAGGAGTGTTTGAGCTCTTAGGTGAGGCTAAATCTGGGAAGGTGACTAGGAAATTTATGATAAATAAATGTTTAATAAAGTTTAATCAAGTCTCCAGTAATAAGAGTCATCCTGAGTCATCCTCCTTTCCTTGGTACAGGAGACAGGCACACTTTACAAATGAAAATATGTGTCTCCTTTACAAAGGGAAATTTATGCCCTGCTTTTAGGCAGGTAGGGGGAGGGCAGAGAGGTCCTCCTGTGTTTGCTGTTTCTCAATTACCTTCAGCTCAAAATAATCCTCATGCCAAAGTGGTATATTTTAGGGTGGAATATTCTGATTCCTTTCAGTAGTAAAGTAATCTATCTCATCTTCCTTCTATCCCTGTTGTGGATGTGATCAGTTAGAATAAAAGGAGAATGAGGGAAAAATAAAGGAATTAAAAAAAAAAACTATTAGTTTTCTTAATACAATCTTTAAAAGAAAAAAAATTCTCATGTTTGAGATTTACTATTTATGGACACTTTTACTGAGCCGTGCATTTATTTAGAAGGATAGCCTCCTAGAAGTCTGTTTTCTTTGATTTCCTGATGGTTATTTATTGTTACATATAAACGCCTGTGCTGAACCATCTCCATTATCCAAATTTTATGTAAGTAGTATGATTAGCTTTCTTGATTAATGAATAGAAATAGAAAATGCATAAACATATACTGTACCCATCCTAATCAAAATCAGCTTTAAATTGATCCTGTATCTGTGAACTTCATTATACATGATTCTGTGAAACTTTATTTATTGACATACATTTATGTTAATATTAGTCTAAATGGATCTTTTCAAATGAAAGGGTCATGTTAATTATTTTTGATTTGTCAATGTTTGCTAGCCTTTATGTTTCTGTTTTGAGTGCATTAAGTCAGTTTGCAAATGCTGTTATTTATAAAATACTGATTCTATACTTCCAAATTATGTATAGGGTTAAGTACGATTTTTGGAACCTGGAGGCATTCACATTCTTCCTCTCTCACACTTTTTTTCAAGCAAAGAGGAAGAAAATGAGTGCCCTTGGAGAGAGCTGCTGTCAGCACTGGTTTTTGGAAAGTTCATGTCACACAGTCTGACTTTCATATCATATTGTAATAGCTGCTTTCAAGAGTTGTGATTGATTAGGGCTTACTAAAAATTCCAGTTTCAGTTGCAGCCTGAAAGGCAACAATTCTGCCATATTTGAGGAAAAATAGTCTAACTCTTCAGAACTTGGTATCCTTTTCTCCCATCTTGAGGAAAGAGGTAATAATGTCCCTATAGAAATATTGCAAAATTGACTTTAATTTTTCACCCTAGATTTATTCATTTTTCCCACAGAAACATAATTTTATTTTACCTTTTCCATTTTTAAAAAGTTTCCAAGAAATTAATGAAAACTGAAAGTACCATTCTTAAATTAGGTTCAATGATTTTTATTTAAAATTGAATGTAAAGTGTGTGATTTGTTTAGGTGTTTATTTTTTTTTTATCCACCTTCCTAGATCTATTTTTTTTTTTAAGTTTTACATTGTCTTCTTGAAGATGAATGTGAAAAACTTACTAAAGTCAAAATAGGCTTTTCTTGTATTGGATAAAACTTACTAAGGACACAGTAGGTCATTTAGCAAAGTACTACGTACTGGCAAAATAATGACTGTCATGGTATATTAAAGGATTTGATCATTAATGACATGAAAAAAATCCACAAAAATTGTTATTATAATTAAATAGAAAATTGCCAGTACGATGAGTCTGTCAAATTTAATTATTGAGTTAGAATTTTTCCAATTTGAAAAAAGAAATTGTTGAAACAACAAGGCTTTAGGGTCAAATATGCAGTATAGTTATTGAGAAAGAAAAGCTAAGGGCAACCAAACAAACAGTACCTAGAATAGAATATAATCATTCTCAGAATATAAACATTCCCGGAAGATAAACATTCTCATAAAACAAGAGCAAAACTCTGCTACTTAAAAACTTGCTGCTTGCTTCCAGAATGAACAGAAGTGAATATACTAAAAGGTATAATTTGTAATGATGTCATTAATAGTTGATTCTAATAATCATATCTTTAGTAGTTAGACTATATGCCTATATTTAGCAGAAAATAGAACTTACTGGGAGGGGAGCTGAACTTTATAAAAACTTATCAAATTACTTTCTAAAGATTATTTTATGAGCCGAGGAAAGCACATTCTGAAGAATTTGTCGTGATATTGTCTTCTTCAGGTTACCCAGAGATTAAATCTCTGAAGTAAAAAAATGTTTGACCAAAACCAAATAAATATTAAGTGTCTTCTCCAACAATTATAAATTTAATATACACTTTGTAGATTTTCACTGAAATAGGAACTTTATACTTAGTAATATTGTTTTTTTTTTTTTTTCAGTGTGCAGGAAATCTTTTTAAAAGACATTTTTAAAAACTGTAATGGAAAATTGTTTTCTGAATACTAAGGAAAATTCAATTTAGAAGCATCTCATGGGTTGACAAAGAGCTCTTAGCTAATTTTCATATATCAGAACTTAATTCCTATTTGATTTTTTACAAAGTTTGTTTATGCTGATAATGTACATCGATTGACATTAAGAATAGAACTACAAGTTAGTCCATTTTTAGATATAACTAGGAAGTTCTCTGCAATCAGAAAATATTTACTAATACTCTATTTTAACCCGCGTGTGAAAATCATTAATGATCAAAATTCTGCCCTGTTAAGACATAAAAGATATTATGAGTAAATTAATTTTGGGAAATAAAACAATATACCCAATGTACCTATTTAAGAAATCATACATTTTCTTTCAGACATCTTTATGTATTTCTGATGTCAATTATGTAGGGTATAATTATATAACTTTAGACTAAAAATTCTATAATGGTACTTGAATAAACTACCATAACTAAGGATAGGTTGAGTGAAATTTTCTGAATTTCATTTCCATATTATACGGAGATGCAAAGCAAGATACACATATAGTCACCCAGGTATAAAAACTTATTTTTGGTGTGCTTTTAGATGAAAAATAAGTTTATATTTCTGACTCTTGTTCTTAAAGTTTATTTAATATGAAACAATCACCTGTACAATTTTTTTTGCATTATTTATTTTACTTGTGTATATATTATAACATAAACCAAAAGAAATGAAATAAATAGATTTATACAGGTTTATTCAGGTGGTAAGAAGAATGTAGCAGTCAAACCAGCAAAATATAATATTTTACTTAAAATTATTTACATAGTATTAAATAAAATAATTAATGCATACAGTAATATAGCTTGAAAAAAATTTTTGCTTGTCTTTTAAACATATAACACATTAATGAGGACTTCCGGAAGACTAATATGAAAATAAAGTTTTTTCAAGTATAAATTGGTCTGTAGAATCACAGCATCTAATAGCAAGAAACTCTCTTAATGATGAGTAAATTCATCCCACACACTATGGAGTAAATAATTACATAAATTCTATGATCAAGTGACGATTCTCTGTGCTTAAAGACTTCTCTCTACTTCACAAGACAGGAGAGAACCCTACTTTTTTAGGAAGCACTATAAGACTCAGGAAAACATTTTTTAAGAGAAAAATGTTCACCTTAAGAAGAATTTTCACTCATTGATTTTAACTCTACCCTATGGAAATTTTCATGTTACGCATAATCTCTTTTCTACTCTACAGTCTTTCACATATTTTAAGACCATATTGTGTTTTCTCACATTTTTTTCAGCATAAACAAATTCAGCTCTTTTATTTACTGTGCAGGTCTGTAGAAAGAATGAAAAGTTGTGCCTTGAGAAAGAAGGCTTATGTAAATGGGTAAGACCTGATATAGCTGAAGGAAATTTTTATTACATCATAAGTCTCACAGCCATCATGAAATAAATATGCTTAGATGTACAAAAGCATTGTGAATGGCTCCTACTTACATAGCAAAACAAGCTAGAACTATTTAAATATACATTACTATAGTATCCACCTCCCAAATGTTCAATACCCCAATATCAATAGGAACGTCTATCATTCCAGGTGTTTACTTATTTGACCTGTCACCCAACAGCCCAGATGAATCCCTTTCTGAGATTTATCTCATATTCAACACAACGAAGTCTGAATCTCCAGTAACTGGTGGATTCTACCTGTACTCTCCCATTTCCTACCACCTTGAGAAGTCTTGTGCTTGGACTTGGACTTAATTAGAACTTTACTCATATCACAAATTCCAGGAACATGAAAAAAAAAAAAAACTATCCAGTATGTTAATTTTCTCTTCTATTTTGTGTCACCTGCAAATTTAACAATCATGCTTCATATGTCTTCTTCAGCTAAGTCATTCATATGAAAATGCTGGTCTATAAAATGAGATGTTCTTATTTGGGATTGGATGATTAGAGCCATTGGCATGGAAAAAATATTAGAGAAACTTTACTTACATATTTTTTACTTACACAATGACACAATATTAATCTTCACTAATATTTCTGATATGAATTGACTCATAATCCTATTAGGTTTCAATGTCAGAGTGAATGTGAGTTCTTTAACATAGAGGGTTTGATGATGATAATCTAAGGGTTTATTGTTCATAGTTACTGTATTGCTATGCATTGCAGTTTGTGTGCTGTAAGTGGATTTCTTCATTAATAAGTGAATAAAAGTAGTTTAAAAGATTTCCGCTAAGAAATTACAACCGGAAATAATATTATTTTGCAAGTGTAAGCAAAGAAGAATAAAATGGCGTAACTGATACACTCCATCTAGTATGGCCTCATAATCATGCATATTACACACCATGAGAATCTAAGCAGATTTGGCAAGAAATCAGCCCCCCAATTTTTTAATTATCAAGAAGATCATTCCAAATACAGTTTTATATAATTAATTGTTGAGGATAAACACAGCAATAAATATATGTTGTGCCTTGGAATATTACTAAATAATGAAATGCAAGCATCACAAATAAGACATTTAAAGAGCAAGCATTTAGAATGTTAATAATATGTTTTTAGAATAATTTTATGTGTTCATGAATCAAATGTTATGTACTCAATCTTTATCTCATTCTTTTCAATTTCACCTTTTGTATAGCTTTTATATTCAACATAATTTTAACACAGAAATACGTAAATGAGCTGCAAGCCAGATATCAGCAAGATGATGGAGTAGCAATTTGCAATTCTTCCCCCTACAGAAATATCAACTTGAATAACTACCTATGCTTGAAAATACCTTCACAAAAACTAAGGAAATCAAGTAAGAGATTATAGCACCTGAATGTAGCACAAAAATAAGAAAAGGTACATTGAAGAGAGTGTCAAGGACAGTCTAACATTACGTGCATCACTCTTCCCCCAGCTCCAGGCAGCACAGCATGGAAAGAGATACCCACTGTTTGGGGGAGTGAGAGGGAGGTAAGCACAGGCCTTTGCCTCCAGCTACCACTGGGCTTGTCCCAGTAAAACCCAGCAGCAGACAGACCTCCATGGCCCCAGACTCTAGGTCATTATCTACAGACTCAACCTCTAGGCCCACCTCAGCACAAGGCTGGATCCCACAGCCCATCTCCAGACCTGCCCACATCACCACCAGGCTGTGCAGCCCCAGCTCCACACGGCCCCCAGCACTACACCCAGTTTGCTGGGTTTCAGGTCCACCCAGCATCAAGTCGGCCCCCACAGACTCTGGCTCCAGGCAAGCCTTTGTGGCCCCATGATATAGGCTGGCCCTATCAATTCAGCCTCCAGGCCCAAACCAGCCCCAGGCTTGCTCCAGTAGCCCCAGGATCCAGGCCCACCATAGTTCCAGGCCAGCCCTGCAACCAAAGTCATCAGGTTATTATCCATGGACTCAACCTCCAGGCCAGGCCCTGCAGCCCCAAGCTCCAGGCCCCTCCCAGGTTCTAGACCAGCACAGAGCCAGGCTGGCCCACATAGCTCTAGGGTCTAGCCCTGCCCTAGCTATAGGCCAGTCCCAGGATTCAGTGGGCCCAGGGTCTAGGATCATGTCTGCAGAACCAGTGTCTAGGCCACTCCCTGTGGACCCAGGGTCCCAGGCCCACTCCAGCAGACTCAGGTTCAAGACCCACATAAGAACCAACTCAGCTTCTGTGGACCCAGGCTTTATGACAACTCTTGTGGATACGGGATCTAGGCCTGCCCTGTGGACCCAATCAGTAGATCTACCCCAGTGCATCTAGGCTCCAGGCCAAACTTCACAAACCTAAGCACCAGGCTCATGCACTTGCTGACCCAGGCAGCAAGCCAACCTTCCCAAGGATTCCAGCAGAAGGAGCCAGCCCATGGACTACACCAGAAGCCCTGCCCAGAATTTCTGGACAGATTGGTGAATGTTTTTCCCAGACAAAGCCAATCTGCAAAGACTGGAATTATTCCTTACTTCTTCAAATGCATAGACACAAACTTACAGCCATGAGAATTAAGAACAATCAGGCGATGTGACATCACCAAAGAAAGAAAATAAGGCACCAGTAACCAACCCTGAAGAAATAGAGATGTATAAGCTGCCTGAAAAAAGATTCAAATAATTCTTTCAAGGAATCTCAGTAAACTTCAAGAAAATATACGGAAAGAATTCAAAAATATCAGGAAAATGATAAGCGACCAAAATGAGAAGTTTAACAGAGAGAAAGAATGATTAAAAAAAAAAAAATCAAACAAATTCAGAAGCTGAAGAATACAGCAAACAAAATGAAAAATGCAATAGGTTGATCCAGCCGAAGAAAGAATCTGGGAACTCAAAGGCACATTATTTGAAAATATACAGTCAGAGGAGGAAAGAAAAAGAATGAAAGGGAAATCAGAAAAACTTATAAAACTTATGGGATAGAACCTAAAGAGCAAATATTAAAATTAGAAGAATTCATGAAGAAGAGAGAGACAAAGGATCAGAACTTTAAAAATATATATAAAAGCAGAAAACTTTCCAAATCTGGGGAAAGATATAAATATCTAGGTAGAGGTCAAAAGTCTCCTATGAATTTCAATCCAAACAAGACTACACTAAGTTATGTTATAATCAAACTGTCAAAAGTCAAGAACAAAGAGGAGATCTGGAAAGCATCAAGAGAAAATAAGCATATCACAGATAAGGGAGTTCAAATAAGGCCAGCAGCGGACTTCTCCATAGAAACTTTACAAGCCAGGAGATATTGGGATGACATATTCAAAGTGCTAAAGAAAAAAAAAAGTAAAATGTGGAAAAAAAATTACTTTACCTGGCAAATCTGTCCTTCAGAAATGAAAGCAAGATAAAGGCTTTTCCGGACAAAAAGGCTGAGAGAGTTTGTCACCACTAGATACGTCTTACGGAAATTGCTAAAGGAAGAACTTCAAGCTGAAAGAAAAGGATGCTAGTTAGTAAAAGGAAAAGATATGAAAGTATAAATATCACTGGTAAAAGTAAATACATAGTCAAATACAAAATAATATAGTAATGGTGGTATATAAATCATTTATATCTTTAAAAGGAAGATTAAAAGACAAAACTATTAAAATAATAACTACATTAATTTATTAAGTGATATACAACATAAAATGATGTAAATTGTGACATCAAAAACATAGAATGTGGTGGAGGAGTAGAAAAACAATGAGTTTTTATGATATAAAATTTAAGTTGTTATTGGTTTACAATAGTCTGTTATAACTACAAGATGTTTTATGTAAGCCTCATGGGTTGGGAAAACTCCTTGCTGGAATATAAAACTACAGTTTGTAAGGGGAGGACAAGCTCAGACCAAAGAAAGAGGTTTACCACTCCAGGTTGGTAGGTAGTCAAAGATTTATTAAAGGAGAACTTACATACAAGGCAGTCTTGGGTGGCAGAAAGATGAGGTAGATCTCCACACTTGCAATGCATACCTATCTAACCTTTTATACGTTGAGGAGTAAAGGGAAAAGGAAAGAGGAAAAAAAGTCACTGACGGTGTGGTAAACCACCTGGTTGCTTTCTTCATCTGTTTACTCTCTGCTTAAATGGATTGTTTGAGTTTTCTATAATCTATTCAAGAGGGTGGGAATTGTTCTGAGCAAGCAGCAGTTATTGTGGTGCCAGTATACTTTCTCTAGTCACTATGTTCTGCAACTCACTTGAGGTCACATACCTGAACCAAATTTCATAACACTCATGGTAATCACAAAGCAAAAACCTAAAGTAAATACACAAGAGATAAAATGTAAGGAAATAAAACATACCACTTAAGAAAACCATCTAATCATACAGGAAGACAGCAAGAGAGGAAGAAAGGAACAAAAGATCTACAAAACAATCAGAACTACCATTTGATGCAGCAGTCTTGTTACTGGGCATCGACCCAAAGGAAAAAAAGACATTCTATAAAAAAGACATCTGCACTAGAATGCTTATAGCAATGCAATTCACAATTGCAAAGATGTTGAAACAACCCAAGTGCCCATAAATCCATGAGTGGATTAATAAAATATGGTATATGTATACCATGGAGTTCTACTTAGCCACAAAAAACGATGATCTAGCACCTCTTGTATTATCCTTGATAGAGCTGAAGCCCATTCTACTAAGTGAAGTATCACAAGAATGGAAAAACAAGCCCCAGATGTACTCACCATCAAATTGGTATTAATTAATCAACACTTATGTGCACATATAGTAGTAACATTCATTGGGTGTCAGGAAGGTGGGAGGGGGGAGGAGGAGATGGGTATATTCACACCTAATGGATGTGGTGTGCACCATCTGGGGGATGGACATGCTTGAAGTTCTGACTTGGGCGGGGCAAAGGCACAAAGGCAATATATGTAACCTAAGCATTTGTATCCTTGTAAGATGCTGAAATTAAAAAAAAAAAAAAAGAAGAAGAAAAGAATGTGAGGCAATGCATCAGTTAATTTGCTGATTTGAGCCATTCCACAATGCATGCATATTTCAAACCATGTTGTACGTGATAAATATACACAATCTTTGTTAGTTAAATATAAATTTTTAAAAAGTACATACATAATTTCTATATGTATAAAGAGTGCATACTCAAAATTATTTTCTATATCCTTTTCCATGTTCCAAGCAAAAATTTTTATGATCACCTCTTGAAGCAACTTCTTTCAACCAAATGATCAAGTTTTGGGGGTAATACTGTTTATCCAGCTATGAATCAAGCAGTCCATTCTTATTTTTCCTGACAACAATGATGTATGAGAGAGTTAGCAAATATTCAACTGAAACCCAACAAAGTGAAATTTCCTGATTTGTTAGTTTGTTATTTGAGCAGAAAGGAAAATATACCAATTTAGGGCTGTCATGGTTTTTATAGGTCACTCTTAAATATTTACAAATCTTCCATTTAGTTAGCAAAGCTAGGGTTATTCCAGGACATAATATCAAGCTCACTGTTAGTTTTCACATGCTATCTTTTTCTCCTTCTGTTAACATGGGAGCAGTATTTTCCCATTTCTAGTCTTTTGTTGGCTCTGTTTCTTCACAGCTCTTAAAACATTACTAAAAGCTGTTACATGGTAATAAAAGATTCAAAACTTTTAATGCTTGGAAATTAATATTCATTTAAAATTACCAGATGTATTTTAAGTTTTCTTCCTCATCTTTTTTAGCCTTCAGTTAATTCATTTTTGTTTTCATTCTATCTTTCAAACAGGAAATATCTAAACAATGTTTAAAGTGTTGAATAGTTTTGTTTTATGTGAGCTCATTGTAGTATTTAACAACAAACCCTACCCTGTTGCCCTGGCTCCACAAGAACTCTTTTGAACACTATTTTAAAAACAAAAACAAAACCAAAAAAAACTATTACTAAAATCTGAAAAATAAGTTGGAAAGATATATTCAATAAAAGTAATAGATAATATCCTCCAAATAATGACAATATGCTTTCCTATAAACATAAAGTTCTAATAAATACATAAATAACAAAGGGCATTGTCTGTTTTGTGTTGCTGTAATAGAATAGCACAGACTGTGTAATTTATAAAGAAAAAAATTATTTCTCATAGTTCCCGTGGTTCGGAAGTTAAATACCAAGGTGCCAGCATCTGGTGAGGGCTCTGTGCTGTGTCACCCCATGGTGAAAGGCATCAGATAGTGAGAGAGCACTCATGAGAGGGCTGAACTCTCTTTTATAACAAACCTACTCTCACAATAACAAATCCACTCCTGCAATAAAAATATTAATTCATTCATCAGGGCAGAGCCTAATGACCTAATCACATTTTAAGGTCCCACCTCTCAACATTGTTGCATTGGGGATTAAGATTACAGTACATTAAACTGCGGTGGATATATTCAAACCATAGCAGACATAAATTTCAATTTTCTAGAGAAGGTCTATAAATGGCTGAAAAACATTAAAAAAATTCAACACCTCCCACATCCAAGAATGAGATATGTATAAATTAGAATAGCAGGAAGATGTCTTTTGTTGGGTATCAGAGCAGCCAAGACTTTTTGAAAAAAATTTTACAATGATATTGGACATAAGTTTTTAATAATGTTATTGAACATAAGGGTGCTCAAAATTCTCTAAAATATATCCTCAATATTGGATGATCTTGAAAGTTCTTAAGGTGGCTTACAAAAATGCACAAACAAAACCCAGCATAAATAAGAAAGGGAACTAAAGAAATAATATAACATACTGGAAACATAAAATGTAGCTAGACTAGTCTTTAAAAATAATACTATGATATTAATACTTGTCCTCAGTTCCACATTCAAGCTTCATAAAAGAGAGTTCTGATTGGCAGAACCTAAATCATCCTGAAAACTAGCTGCAAGGGCACCTAGGAAGTGTAGTTTTTAGTCCCCCAGATTCTATAGCACAGGAAAACACATGAGGAGGTTAGAACGGACATTGAGTTAGTCTATCTACCATATCTGCTACAATGCAATAGATAGGCGTGATTTTAAGGTGAGGCAAGGGGAAAAAAAGATTTATAATAGAAATACTTTCTATTCGCCTTAACATTAAGGCGGACTTCAGCTCACTCAGATCCTGAACTTCCTTTATAATATTTTTTTCAGTCGGGTGTTACTATTTTGCATTTGTCAGCTCTTTCTTCCATTTTGTTGTCCACATGTTGCTCAGCAAAGCGAAGTTTCAATCGGTGTTACTGATATTCTATTGACATTTTAGACAACTCTTTGATAAACATTTCTCCTGAAGAAAAACATTGTGATCACACCACTGCAACACTGTGATATGTATATAACAAAGATAAAAATATAAATACTCCGTGGAGAAAAGCCTTTAATGTGGAGTCTTCAGAATTTCTCCACCTCCAGCTCACATTCTTGCTCCATCAAATCCTTGGGCATGCATCTTGCAGAGAATCAGGATAATGGGTGAAACAAGTGAAACTAAGAGAAGCCCAAAGAGGCCAAGTTTACTGACATAGTTCAGAACTTAGAGAGAGTGGGGTTGTGGAAACAAGAGAATATTAAATGTTGTGCTTGTAGGTTTCCGGTGAAGAGTGGGAGAGAGAAAATGAGTGGAATTGGTGGTTATAAAGTGAGTCTCCTGTATGTGCCCTCTGAGAGAGGAGAGCAATGATAGAAATTGTTTTTACTTTTGATTCAAACCTTGTGAATAAAAATAAATGTGAATTTAATAGCTTTGAATTTAATAACTCAACAGTGAGGCTGACCCAAATAGCCTACTGGCTCATATGCAAATTACAAGTAAAGTTTAAGCAAAGTGGCCCAATAATAGAAAACAATTTTTTCTCACCATGTTTGCATTAGGGTTCTTCTACCCAACTCAGCCAGGTTCACACAGGCTATAAAATGAAGGTTTTAAATGACAAATTTTAAATATTTAAATGACATTAAAATATTAGAGGTACAGATTGAATCCTGGTCAATTGTCAGTAGTGAAATAGAGCTCACAGGACATTCAAGAACCTAGAAGCTTTGCATTGGTGGTGTTGCATGGTGAGTCTGGAGGAAGAGGTAGGATCTTGTTAGGAAGGATATTATTTCATTCAAAGAGCACAGGGTTTTTAGCAGGTGACTGACAGGATATCAGATTTGCATTTCAAAAAAGATCCTGCTCACTACCTAAGGAAATTAGAGCAGTAGGAGGGTAACCAGTAAGGCAATTACTGCAATAATCAAGAAGAAAGATCATGGCTTTATTTGAGTAGAGGTATTGGGATCGAGGCAAACAGGCAGAGTCCAAAGCTTTGGGGAATTTGTTTTCTAAGATTTGGTGATTGCTTGGATGTAGGGGGTGAGAGGGAGGGTAGAACTGAGGGCAGTCTTTAAATTTCTGGGCTAGGCAACACAGTAGACAGTGGAATTGGTTTACTGAGAGGTAATTTATGAGAGGAGGCAGGCATATTTTTTTTCTGGGGAAGATGACATATTCATTTTAGGGATACAGTGAGTTGGAGGAACTTGTTCAATTAAACATGCAAGTCTGCAGCTGAATTTTATACATAAAGATACCATTCCCCTTGCTGTTTATTGTTGATTTTACTGATCCCCTCTCTGAAATGCTTCTAACTACAATTTTTTTCAAAATTTCCATCACTTCCTAGTATCGAGTCATGTCATGACTGAATAATGAAACAACTCATTTGTTGATCATCCTGAGCTGTTCCACACCTGCTCTTCCTAGACAAGCCTCAGGTAATTGCTCTCCAACAGAATTTCTATGAAATCCTATTGAGTTATTCTATCTTCCTAAGCAAAAACTTACTTAAAGAATAGAATGTGAACTGTGCATTGAAAATGAATTTACTGATCAACTTTTCTCTCCTTACTGTTCGTTTTCCTGTTTTTAAAACCTTCTACCAAAAGAAACCATACAAAACTGCCTACATCCTGACACGATGTTCCCATTAGTGACTGAAGGCAAGTTTAAATGATCAGATATAGATGCCCACAAAACATGGCTTTTCACTTTGCTTTAGGTTTTTATTATCTCTTTTTTGAGAATAACTACTAACAATTTTGAGGCTGATATGTTTATGAAGCACAGAACACTGCGTGTGTGTAAACTGAATTGAGGATCTAGGTTTAATGAGGGTTTAAGTATAGTTAGCATAAACATATAAACATATGTAAGCATGGCAAACCCTTTCTATAATGTAACAAATAGAATTTGAATTAAAGCAATAATCAAAAATGTAGATAACTACTTAAAATGAATGAGAATATCTTGGCGATCAAGATATTCTGATCTTGTATTTTGTATGTGTATTTTGGTTTAGAGTTTGTATTCTGATCTATATTTTGGTTTAGAGTGAAGAAAACTGAGTATCACAACAGGAGAACTTTATTCATTTGTCTAAATGTGCAGAACTCAACCCCCAGGCCACGGACTGGAAGGGATCCATGGCCTGTTAAGAACTGGGCCACACGTCAGGAGGTGAGTGGTGAGCGAGAGAGCGAAACTTCACCTGTATTTACAGCTGCTCCCCATTGCTCGCATCACTGCCTGAGCTCTGCCTCCTGTCAGATCGACAGTGGCATTACATTCGCATAGGAGTGTTAACGCTACGGTAAACTGCGCATGCGAGAGATCTAGGTTGCGCGCTCCTTATGAGAAGGTAATGCCTGATGATCTGAGGTGGAGCTGAGGCGGTGATGCTAGAGCTGGGGAGCAGCTACAAATACAGATTATCATTAGCCCAGAGGTTTGACTGCACAATAAAAGCAATGGGCTTAAATCATCCCAAAACCATCCCCCCCACCTCCCCCCGCTCCGTAGAAAAATTGTCTTCCATGAAACCAGTCTCTGGTGCCAAAAAGGTTGGGGACTGCTGATGTAAATGACTACTGATCCATAGCTGTATGCTATTTAATTAACACTTAAAATATCTCAACAGCATAATTATGTCTTTGTTCAACAAATATTAAGAAGACAGTGATCATGATAAATTCATTATCCAACCACGTGTTTCCTTCCATAATCTATTTTAACCCTCCCTGAAACCATATTACTCAATATAAATTGTCTGTATGATGGAGCTGTGATGCAGATAATTTGTAATGCCAAAGTTACTCTCACTTTGACTTTATTCCAGAATAGAAAATGGATTATACCACACAAACACACAACGGAGAGCAGAGGACTTTTTCTTGAGCTTAACTTTGGAGTTGATTTGTCCGATTACATGCCTTATTGCATTTTGTTCAGAATGTTGTATAACTCAGTTCACTATTATAGTTTCTGTTCTGCCAAGAATATTCAGACAGTCTAATTTATCCATTGGTGCCGGCAACAGCATGAATAATGCGCTGTCCAGAATATAAGGCGAAGGGAATCATCTTCATCACTTTCCTGGCATCTTTCCTTAAGCTGGCTACATGGTTTTTCAGGCTGCCTCTAGAGCATGTTACACACTGCACGCAAAGGCTCCCGGGGCCTCTAAGTGGCCACTGTTCCTCACACTCCTTCCCTTTCTCCCATTTTCCCTCCTCCTCCATTGGTACCTGAACATACATGCATGTACTGGGAACAAATTAAAGAAATTGACATAAGTGGCTGAAGTTTGATGGTAAAGACAAAATTATATAAAATGTAAATCTGTATTCTTCCTTATGGTCAGCTTCTTTCTTTCTCCTGGTTTCTATCTCATGAAGATGACGTAGTGTAACGGGACTAGAGATACTTCCTGCTTGGAGATGTCCCCTAACAGTAGGAGAAAAAAACAATGTAAAGATAGGAGATGACCTTTGCTTTAAGTTTTAAGGGAGAGGATCTATTTCTTCTTATCCATATAAGAAAAATGGTTAAGAACAAGAGGAGAAAGAACAGATGAGATTCTTCCTTAGGCATACCTCTACTCTAAGTCTTAGAAGAAGTGAGGAGAAGAGGTCTCAAAATTCATGTTCAGATTCCCAGACAAGACAGATCTAGCTGATATAATGGTGTTTATGAGTCTGGCAGCAACAGTTAGACAAGGACTGTTGTATTTGTCATTGCAGTCCTAGTGCTAAGCATCACGGAACCCAGAATATTACAGGAACTCAGTAAGTAGTCACTTGATTAACAAAAGTATCTGGTTATATATTCAGTAATTAAGTGATTAATTCATTGTCTGGTGTATCCTGAAATTTTAGGTGAGGGAATATAAATCATGTGAAGATTGGTATTTCTGGCTACATCTGGCACAACTAAAACATCCCCAAAATAAATGTTAGCTAACCTCATCATTGAGGATAGAGAGTGATACCTCTGGAACATGTTGGTATTTTTCTAACCAAAGAAGAACAGTTGTCAATCAGAAAATTATGTTTTGCCTGCTCTTGCTGGTTATGACAAAATTAGGCCCTACTTTGTGAAAAGACCTGTGCCCTTTGACCAAACCATCACATGCATGTAAACAGATAGGGTTATCACCTATACAGTGAGAAAGTAATCCTAGCAAAAATGTTTTTCCTGAAAATTTTCAATATGCCTAAAATTCTACAGCTATAATTGCAAATGCTTTTTGTCTTCAAATATCTTCATTTTTAATGCACAAACTTCAAACTGTTATTAGATAAACTTATTTGAGAGATGGTCCATTGGGAGTGCTTAACAGAATAATATATCTAATTCTTTGAGATCATCTATTTCGATTTGTGCAGTGGTCCTTAGGTGACCATTTAGGTATTGCCGACTTTAACCATGTTTTTTTAGGCATGTTTTATATTTACATTTGAGATATCATAGGGAATTGTGCAAACGTCCTTTCTTAAACTCTTAAATGATAGGATGCTGTTAAAACACCAAAATGTTCAGAGAAATAAGAAGGCATTTACAATCACAGCATTACAGAAGTTTCCTAAGAAGAGGAAGATAACAGGGATTGGCAAACAATTGTTGCTTCTTGGGCTTTTAAGTGTAATATCAAGTCCAGGCACTCTATTTTACAAATGGACAAATTAAAGTACATAGAGCTTAATTCACTGCTTTATGTCTATGTAGACAGAGGCTGAACTCAGTGCAAAGCTAGATAGGGTTGATAGAGGAGGAATGTCTGGTTTCCAGTTCCAAGTATAAGGAGCTTGGAAGATGCCACTATATTCTAACAACTAAAAAGCTGAACAAACTGACAACATCAACAACTCTTCTTAGATCTGTAAAAGAAGTGAGGTCACAAAACAAACCATTGCCCCCAAAGTTGGAAAAACAGAGAGACGGACACAGAGAATCACCACATACCAGAGCAGAATCCCCCACAGAACCAGTGCCACGTTAGGAAAATCTGAACTGTAATCGATGAACTGCTGGAGGCTGAGTGTGGACAAGTCTGAGAGTTAAAAACTCCAAGGGGACCCAGTTCTATAAAGGCCTCCTTGCTTTTTTTGTTGTATTTTAGCCCCAGGAGCTCGACTAGGTTCTAACAGTAAATAATGGAGAAAAATCCCCTCATATTTCTGGCAGGGGGAGGGGAAGAGGAACCATGTTGAAATACATCAGGGCATTCTGTTCTTCCGAACAAGGTCTGCGCTTAGGTGAAACTAGTTAACCGGGGCTTGACCCCAGGGGGTTTATCAGAGACAAACCTACGCGGGAAAAGGGAAATACCCTACCCTAGCTGACTCTAGACACCCTGTGTCATCCAAGGGGGGAGAAAAAAACTTAGAAACACCTGTGCAGTTCACAGTCCAGATGCAAAGGCTCACTGAAAGAATGAGCGAGCCCCAATCATAGGACAAAGGAACACTTCCCGTCCTCACCTACCTCGCTGTCACATTACTGAAGACCTATTTCCAGCAGTTTCTTTTTACCTAGTACATCATGTCTGACTATCAAGAGTTGACAGAGGTGGAAGCTTGCTTCTGATTCTCCTAGTTTTAGACTCCCTCCCACAATTTCGTCTGATTGAAGATCACAAATAGCAGTATATAGGGTTATTATTTTGTTCTTTTCATTTCACTCTAACTCCCTACTGCTAGTAGAGTTGTTTATACTAGTAAGGGGCCATGCGGACACTCTCTGTTGTCAGTACGTACTATCTTCTTTTCCTGGCCATTTCCGTTTCTGTTTGGAAACAAATGATTTCAAAAGAAAAAATGAAACATGCAGCTTCGGGTACATAAGGTTTTCAATTATCCTGATTACAAGAATTCAATTCATAATACAATGAAAGAGATTGGAAGGGGTACCGGGATTTTAGTACCAACTTCATCGTTAACCATAATGTGTACCATAATTTGAAACACGTCATTTCACCTCACTTTTACCCCCATTTGAAAGATGTGAAGTTGGACAAATTGATCCTTAGTTTTTCTTTTAGCTTTAAGATATCATATCTCTTAACAAATGTGATCATTCTTGGAAAACCAATATTGATGGTATAAGATAGTTTCCCCCTTTTCTAATTAATTCAATATGACAATTAAATAAATTTAGAGACCAGAAGATGGCACTTATCAGACTGTCAGTATCTAAGTATATTTCATTCAATCAGAGTTTAGAATATCTGTATTTCTCAATTTCTATGTATTCCTGATCAAGTAATTCTCAATCTGTAGTCTTAAAGATGCTGATGTCAGGAAATCCTGACTTTGCCCTGGGGAAAAGAGGGAGGCATTTATGTATGTAGGCTTTAAAAGGTGAAAAAATAAAATTTACCTCAAGTCTCTGTTTTATCCTTCAAAAACACGTAAATGTTGCATGTGATTTTATGACACCTCTTTTTAAAATGAAAAATAATGTTTTAAATAATTACCCGCCTAGTAAAATGTATGCTTCTGGAAAGTAAATTATATTTATCTATGGTTTTTAGCACCCACATTCCTCACTCACAGACTATCACTGTAGCATAGGAATATTAATACCTCATTTTGAGAATTGTGACATTAATTCTTCCCACTCCCCTGTTGAACTCTATTCCCTGCAGGTCAGGCAGGGAATGGGCCATATAAAGTTCATTATATTTTGCTTTTTAATCTCAACCTTTTTTTAAAAAACTAAAGATTAATGATAACTTGATTTTGAAGAAAGTGATTACTTTTATAAATGGTTGAGGTTTTTTTGAACAATTTAATTAGATGGAAAATTAAATAGGACAGAATATATTAGGAGGTTTTTTTTTAAGTTTTATCTAGAAGGATAAGTTGATAATGGCCTATGAGCAAGGGAACACTGTTATAAAAAGAGCTAGAGTTTTAGGAGAATATCTAAACACCTAGAGAGCAGCTGAATGAAAAAGGGAGGTATGGCTACCTTGCTTGCTTTACAACATCTTGTCCAGTTGCCAAGGGCAAAGAGCAAACCTGGCTTCTATGTACTCAATAGTGAAAGCAAAATACACCACATACTCTTCATGCAGATGAGATGGGTAGTTCTTTAAACACCTCTTTAGATAAATCAAGGGCTCTAGTGTAGACCAAGGAACGTTTAATATTTTACAGAGTGAGATAAAACACTGTCATGGTTAAGAGCACAGGTTCTACAGTTTGACTGACTCACTTTAAATCCTGGTTCTGCCAATTATGGCTCTGTAAACTTTGCCAATTTTCCTAGTTTCCATGTGCCCTAGTCTCTCATTTGCAAAATGAGGACAGTAAAGGTACTTCTCTCATGTAGAGCTGCAGGCAAGGTTATGTGAGATGCTACATTAAAGCACTTAGAACAGTGTCTGGCACACAGTTACTAAGCATTAACTATTATTGCACACCTCCTAAAACCCATAAATATGATATAAAAAGATATGGCCATTTGTTTGAAAGATCATTTCATGTTTTTTATGAAATTAAGGCATGCATTTACACAATTTTCCATATTATGTCAGGGGAAAATATATGTGCTGTGAAAACTAATTTCACTGAGGCTTTGGCTTGCCATAATATAACATAAGAATATTCCTGAGCTTCCTGGAATACCTTAGCTTTACTAATATGAGATATATTAGTATATGGGCCTTCAGGGAGGAATAGGATAAAAGGAATCTCCCAACTGTACACCACAGGTCTTAAAATTAATTAAATAGTGGGTAACTCTGTTATAGCGAGTCAAAGTATACTTACTTAGTTTTTAGAATGCATTGAGTTTCTTGTATAACAATTCTCTGCCCAGTGTTAAAATTTTCAAGCCTACAAATGAAGGTATGGAAGGGAGGTATAGAACACTGAGGACCACATATTTTTTTTTAAAGAGTTTAGAATTAAATGGTTAATGATTCAAGTTTTATTGATGTATTTAGTCCTTTGAGTTTGTGGTATGGAAAATTTAATAGATGCTATTAATTCAGATTTAAGTCTCGTATTAATGTCTAATATCAATGCCTCCAAGAAAGATATGTCTTAGAAAAATGTTTCTTAGCATTCTTCTCATATTGGTATTAGTTAGGTTCTCTTATCCTACAGTCAAAATGTTTATCAAAACTGACTTTTCTGGGAACAGACTTCAAATTTTTCTTTTTTGCACTTAACTGAGGGGAACCTAATTAATAGACCTATAGTTCTAGGATTGAATTTTTTGTTGTAAAAATAGAAAAACAAGATGGAATGTGTTCCTTTTTTAGGTGATGGGGGTTTAGACTCTGGTTTTATTATCTTTTTGTATTTATCACTCATGAATTGAAGCTAAAATAAATATACTAGTTGCATTAGTTGATTGCAATTTGCCCAAGTTGATATGACCATTTTTATAGTGGACTTATAGGCCTAGTATATTATCTTCCAAAGGTTAAATCTCCTCTCCTAAAACTTTATGAAATACACATAGTTAAAAACACACACACATATATATTAATATATATATATATACATATATCACTTAAGTACTAGAACTGCTTGTTAATTTGCTACTTTATTTTTTCTTTCTCATGCAAATAGTTTTCAAATCTTATTATGATGTTTTTCTACTTGCAAAACTGAATACTTTTAGTAAGCTGCTAAAATTGATTAGAATTTTCAAACATAATTTTCATATTATTATATTTAATGTTATTGCCTTGGTGATAAAAATGTGATCCTACTTTTCTTTTTAAAACACAGCTAAATGGTGTAAAATTTAACAATGTGAAATGGGAATTCTGCCCAACATTGGTAATTCTGCCTTCTTTCAATGATATTATCTTTCTTTAATGCTCATAATAACCAGATAGAAATGTAAGGCTTCCCATGGTTCCTGAATCTTGACCTGTATTTCATTTTATACTGCTAAGTATAGCATATTTGAGAGTGATTTGCTTCAGCCTCTAGGAATATTCATTTTTCTGATTACTTTCCTTGATTATATAGGTAGATCACAGATGTTTGAAATCTGAACATACTTTATAGTTATACTTAGAAATTCACTCTATTTTTAAAAATATGATTTTTAATCATTTTAAAACATAATGATAGCTTGTGTTTTTAAAAGTGTCTTCTTCTGAGGCATTTGCTTTATATTTCCTGACATCCGTGAAGTAGAAAAGAAGGGAATATGCCATGAACTTTATTTTTACTCAAAATTGATTGTGATTTGTCCAAGCCGATGTGATCATATCTATAAGACTTTGATATGCCTTGCATTTTTTCATTTGAAACTTTAATCTAAACAAGTTCATGTACCAGTATCATTTGGTCATAGCAGACACTACGTTGTTGATATGTCCCATATATCAGGTCATCACAATGATTTTGAAAGCCTCACCGATTCCTTTATCCAAGAACCAGCAACCAGAAGATATAAGCAAATAATAGGGACACTAAAATATTGATATTTATTATATCAAAGGTATATGTTCCTTCAGTGCATTTATTTCTGAAAAAAATGATATGTAAATCATTCTACTTTATGAATTATTACAAAAGATGAGAGGACAATAATGGATATTTATGGAAACTCTAGTATTTTCAGAGAATAACACTAATTGATCATAGTGGTAGCATTTAACATCCTACGAACTATTATAATCCTGCCCTCTGCCCAAGTAATTACCAAACACCAGTTTAGGTGGCAAGAACTAATGTGTAATTTGGTATTAATAGCAGTAGAATAAGTGAGAGCCCAACAATTAAGATGCTTCATTTGAATTATAGGTCATATACAAAGTTATACTTAGATAAATGATCCCAAATGGTTATAGATTTTACCTTTCCCTTTTTATATGCCTTTTCATTTTTATTAAATTTTTATAGCTACCCATAAATAAAAAATCCCAAATGAAAAGCATTGAAGTAACTGTTACCATTTTATACAAGACATGTAAAGTACATATTTACATATTAGATTGCCCTGATTTCTGAAAGTTCTGATGAGGATTTTACTTTAGCATTTAAATGATATTCCTTATCAAAAGGAAACCTGTAATGACAAGAAGATAGTTTACATGGCTAGATAGGCCTGAACTGATTCCAAAGATCCCTCGAATAGGAGAAATCATAGAACAAACTCTTTGTATTGTTTCAGAACAAGTTAATGCCTGTGGTCCCATTGGAAAGATGTCATAAAGACATGAAAAGTATTAATATTATCTGTCAATTACAGGCGTTGCTTTCATTCCTATATTTAATAAAATTTAAAATGCCCTATATATATTATAAAAGGCGGTGATATGTTTATACACATAGTTCTGATTCATCTTCCTATCGCTCTCGACAGCCCTGGTACAGTGGCTAGCACAAGCTGGGGACGTATCTATTTGTAGGATGAAAAGGAAAGGAAATTAAGAGATAAAAACAAGGGAGGAAGAGGAGGACACTAAGAGAAAAGGGAAGAGAAAAAGAGGAAGAGGAAGTATTTATACATCTAATCCGTTTCTTAAATATAGGGAGTATTCTGAAGAAAATAATTTCAAGCACATTGTTAGGAGGCCAAATGCCATTTTATTTCACGAATCGCCATTGCTTATGCGCAGACAACGGATTCTAAAAATACACTAATGCTATGGCTACTTACTTTAACAATCAGCTGATTCTTTGATGCAGACCCCATGTGGCCTTTCAGTCACATTGATGCTCAGATCTTCTATTCAAACACATTTGAATACTTGGAAATATCTTAGAGTTCATAGGCATGTATTTCAGTTTCATCTAATATACAATTTAACAAAGTGAGGACCAGAGATATAATGCCCAATATAAATGTCATTGTTCATCCTTAAAATGTCTCTCTTCAAAAATTCAGAAAGACAAAATAATTTGAGGTATATGTTTGACAGAGATTATTCAGATGGTTCATATTATACTTTTTCCAAGGTAGAATGCTTCTGGGATTGTGTGTGAATGTGCTTACCTTGCAACTGTCTTTTTATTTTTATAGCATATGAATATATAATTATTTGTACATTTACATGAGAGAATCTCTCTGTCTTTTGTTTGTTTGTTTGTTTGTTCTGCTCTTGGTGTATACAGTCAGTGAGATTGCTATCATTTCCAAATATTGATAACTAATATTCCTGGGGTCCCAGAGTTAAACTCTCAGAACTGAGTTTACATTATAATTCTTTAAAATTTATTCCAGAGAATCCTTACCCAAGAAAATAAAGCTGTAATACATAACTTTATTGTTTGCTTCTGGAACTACAGAAAAATTCATTTATCCAACCAATAAAGATTTCAACCAAGCCCCTTCTTGAGACAATAGATCACTGAACTGGTCAAACCCACTTGCTTATGAAACAACTATTCACCTGCCAAGATTTATTCCTTACTTGTACCTGTCTTCCAATTCTTAGCTATTACATGAAGAACTTTGCTCAGTCCCAATTCAATCCCACATTAAAAGATTTGCCTTAAACCACGGGCAAGGAGATCCTTGAACCTTAAAAACATCACCCTTGAACTCCCCTTCTGAGACACAACTAAGCCTCAGTCCAGATGGGATTCTCCCCAATACAGTAGGTAAAAAACTAGACAACTAGACTTTGCTCGATCAAGATGTCATTCTGTGTTCTCTTTGGAGAATTGATAGTAGATACTATTAATAATTTTCTTATTTTTAATCAACGGGGTATTGAATTCTAGTGTAAGCTTCACAGGACAGCATACTCAGAATTTAGTCTTGGTCTATGAAGAGTACCTAGTGTTAGTCTAGACATAACGTGTACTACTACAAAGTAGGTATTAGTATTCCAGTAATGAAAAATAGCTAAAGAAAATATGAGACCAATCTTTGGAGTTGACCTATTCTAGTTAATACTCTCCTAATTCATCTATGAACATAATTGTTATTAATATTTTACATTCCAATTTTTTAATAAACCCAAAGTATCATGTTCATTTGTGTTATATGGTAAAAGAATGTTGAAAACAATTTTTCTTGTAATTTAAGATTTTAAATAAATTAATTTCTATGTCATAGCATTGTATACAGACTTCCAATTATAAAACAAATTTATTTTCACTGAACTTACACCCTAGTTTTGAAAACCTGCATTTATGTTTCAGGGAATCTACAGCACATGATACCTTTTTTTTTTAAACAAATTTAAATGGCTTTTTGACCTTTGGGTCTTGAAGAGAGGGAACCATTATTAAATGTTATAAAATGTAAGGTTTAATTTAAGATCTTGAGATTTTAGAAACCTGTAGTCGAACAATATTTTTTCAAACACCAATTTTACGGTATCTATGAAACCTACTATAATTGAATGTGGCTTACAATGTGAACTGCTATGATTTTGTGAACTTTTCTCCAAACAAATAGTTTTGATTTTGAGCTGATGTTAAAGGAATATGCTAGCTTTGTAATTGGTTTTTCATTTATAAAGTAGAGAAGTAATAAATGCTTCTTTCTTAAAGGCAATTTAACTGAAGGCATGCTATTTTTAAGCTGAATCTAAATGTTATTTTATGTGGAAAACATTGTTTTTATATAATATTTTGAAAATTTACATTTTAAAATAAAATAGCAACATTATTAAGATACTATTTTTAATGTCACAGGATAAATGTGTTTGATTGATCCTACAGATTTTCCCCTTTCATAAAGCACTACCTATTTATCAAGGAAGTTTTATTATATTCAAGGTTGTTGAACTATTCTCCACTTCACAAATTAAAAATCACAAAATTGTTTTTCCAAATTATGTTTCTAATAAATACAATTATTACCCAAATTATTCACAGACCATTTAAATTAACATTTCAATAATTGTTTCTGAATTCAATACCTATCTAAAAAGTGGACAATTCTTCTTTTCATTTCACTCTAAAATAAAAATGTTCATCAAAGTACTGAAATTGCCTACCAAAAGATAATCACATCAATTACAGCTGGTATTGTATATATTTTATAATGTCAGAATTATTAAAATTATTATTTTTTTCTTAACCGTAACTAATTTGCACTGATTTTCCAAAAATGCACAGAATGAACTGAACAAGTTTAAAGAAAAAAAGCGGTGCTGGTTTAAACAAGAAGCAAAATGCAAAACGTGGGAAAGCAATAACTGTTACAACTACCTCAGAGGTGACAGGAAGGATTGAAACAGACCCTTGCTTTTGCGAGTAATAGGCACATTGCATGCCATTTTTCACACTAACTTCACATGTATACTTTTCTTTTAAATTGTCAGATCAAATAAGTAAATTGAACATAAGAAATAATTTATATTACTCAAGCTAATATTAGCAATGGAAGAGCAGTGCGATATTGCTTAGGGTGGCATGTAGCTAATGGAAAATATGGTAATGGATGTATCTTGAGTGTCATTCCCAGTCTAAATTCAGTTTACTAAATAATCACAATAATAATTCCCTTCTGGTTTCTCACCACCAGCTTCTTCTCATTATGCTTTATTTCTGCATTGTTTCAAAATCATTGCTTCTATTTATAAAACCTCAAATGTCATATTTACATGTGACCTAGAAGAAGAATGGGAATCTTTCTTTCCAAGAGAAAGACAATTATCTATGATATGTTTCCAGCCTTTTCTTGATGTGATGTTCCATTTAATGTTCACTTTTTTATGGTGGGTAAGCAGAGTAGAAAGGCAAGGTAGGCAAGGAAGCAAAGGAGGAGTTACAGTGAGTGTAAATCACTTGGGGGGGAGGATACATCTTTGAAGGAGCTAGTTCCAAATTGACAAAGTAAGATATCCAAGCATTTAAGGCTTCTGATCTGCTTTTCTTACCAAAGTCTCATATTAAGTCTCTTTTAATGATGTAAAAATAAAAATTTAATTTGTTTGTTATGATTTATAATGTGTTGATAAATTTAAAACTTGGGAAGAGTATGTGCTTATCGATATTGATTTATATAATTTTTCAAGAGTAAAAATAAGGGGAAGGACATTATAGGTTTTGTTGTAAAGATGGAATAAATCTTTGAATTGTGATTAGAAATCAACTATTTGGCATCAAGTTTAGGGATAAAAACTATTCCTTTAAGAAATATGTGGTAATTATCTGCCTCTGCTGGGTAACATCAATTTTATCTATTGAATACATTTTATTGTTTAGTTGTTTATTAATGATATTATCATCTTTATGTATGTCTTAATTTTAATATCAGATATGTGGATGGGGTGTGATATTTATTGAACGTCCATTTATGTGCCAGGTACTATAGAGTCCGTATTTAATTCTCAGAATGATCCATCAAGACAGGTAGTGTTAATTTAGTTTTATAGTCAAAGAAACTGAAGCTCAGAAAATTCAAGAAAACTCTTCCAAAGTACAGCTAACACATGTTGAATACAGAACATGAACCTAGGTCTACTTAATTCTAACAACTATTCTCAATAAAACAGATCTCTTCTTGGAATTTTATTTGTTAAATTATTTCTTACCTTTGCCATAATTCTATATTTATTGTTCTTTATTTCTGCACCTAAACTTAGACTCCATTAAAATCCTAGAATTTATTTTCTAATAGGACTTTTTGCAGTGGGCATTCATTTGAAAATAACTAAATAATACTTTTATAACTTATTTAGATATAACTTAAACTCTTTATTTAGATATTTTTATTTTTAATAAATGTATATATTTAAAATTTTATTTTAGATTTTATTTTTAACTTTCATAGATTTGAATATTCTGTTTTATATTTTATTTTATTTTATTTTTTGAATGTCTTTAGAGAACACATTTATTAGATGAACTCCAAGTAAGAGAATAGGTAGCTGTTAAGTATATTAATCACAGAACTATTAATACTTTTGTTGGTTTAAGGATAATGATTAAGTGAAATGTACAATTACATAATGGAATATTAGGATGCCATAGTATTTTATTTTATTTTATTTTTAGGCAACGTGAGCTCACATGAGCTTTGTGTGTGAATATCGATGAAACAACTTCTACGTAAGAATAATGTGTTAGGTACCAGAGTTACCGACAGTATTAGGATTCTCCAGAGAAACAGAATCGCACATACACATGTATATCTCCAATAGAATATAAATATAATTCTGCATAAAATAATATTTATCATCAGGAAATGGCACATGAGACATGTGATTACGGAGCCTAAGAAGTCCCAGGTTCTGCCTTCTGCAAGTTGAAGACCCATAAAACCAGTGGTGTGGGTTGAAGGCTTGAGAGCTGGAGAGCTGGTGGGATAGATTTTAGTGCTAATCTGAAGGCCTGAGAACCAGGAGCACCAAAGGCAAGAGGTTAATGTTTCTGTTCCATCAGTCAGGCAGGGAGTGAATTCAACCTTCTCTACCTTCTTGGTCTTCAGGTCTTCAATGATTGGATGATGACCACCCACATTGGGGAAGGTCATCTGCTTTACTCAGTTCACCAATCCAAACAGTAATCTGTTCCAGAAACACTCTCACAGACACACCCACGAACAATGTTTAACCAGATATTTGGGAATCCCATGGCTTAGTGGACACATAAAATTAACCATCACACAGAACAACCATGGCCTCTTCCCTCCACAGGTGTAGGAGTGAAAATAACCATGTAAATAGTGATTATGGTGTCATGGGAATGGGAACTATAACAGAGATCCTGATCAAAGAAGCAGCATGCACGCATCTGACCTTTCAGGCCTCAGAGCATGTGCAGGGGAGGAAGGAACAGCATCATTCATGGATTTAGCGAGTTAATTCTATCAAGTACCTTCTACATGCCAAACACATCCTGGTGTTAGAAATAGAAGAGTACAATAGCTATTGAAAGCTTTCAGATCAGTAGCCTTAACTATAGCTTTGCATAGACAAAGTCATTCAGCTATAAAAAGTAAATAGGGGCCGGGTGCGGTGGCTCACTCCTGTAATCCTAGCACTCTGGGAGGCCGAGGCGGGCGGATTGTTTGAGCTCAGGAGTTCGAAACCAGCCTGAGCAAGAGCGAGACCCTGTCTCTACTAAAAACAGAAAGAAATTAATCGGACAACTAAAAATATATAGAAAAAATTAGCTGGGCATGGTGGTGCATGCCTATAGTCCCAGCTACTCAGGAGGCTGAGGAAGAAGGATTGTTTGAGCCCGGGAATTTGAGGTTGCTGTGAGCTAGGGCTGATGCCATGGTACTCTAGCCCAGGCAACACAGTGAGACTCTGTCTCGATAAATAAATAAATAAATAAATATGGTATTTTCAGGAACTTATGAATAGACTTATGAATTCCTAGAGTACTGAGTGAATATATGGAAAAGGCCCAAGAGTATAGAAACTTTGATATATTAATAAGTTAGGACATGATGTACTTGAGTTCTGGGATAAGACATTTGTGGCCTTAATCCTGAAGGAAATGGGAAGATTTTCAACAATTTTAACAGATAATATTGTTTCTGTGCCTCTGAGCATTTGAAAACAGAAGCTTATCTTCATGGCTTGGGCAGAGGCCCTTATATAGAGAACTATGAGAAACATCTGGGCCTCTGGCATTTGTTCTGAATTGTTGGCTTGCCTGGGTACTAAACTCATGTTTATATTTCTGTAGCCTTAGATTACCTGGTGCAGTGCTCTGAGTACTGAGAGCTGCATCTAGACCTCTTCTATGCTCAGGCCCCTGGTCCTGGCTTTCTGACACTGGTACCTTTGCTCAGCTCCACACCATACAGTCACCTGCTTCTAGTGGCTTCAGCAAAGTGAGCACTTTCCCCAGATCTCAGATCTGTGAAATCATGACTTACTGAGCTGGTCCCATTAGCTTTTCGGGAAAGAACATGAGCCTTTTATTCAGAGGTCCCGATTCTCAGGGCCCTCTGCCCATTACCAGTGCTGAGAAAATGGATGAAATGGCATCTACTTCTAGTGATCTGTGCTAGGCAAGATAATTGACTCATTGAATAAGAATGCAAAAGCATATATTAAGTTGTTTTCATAGCTCAACAGCAGTGAGGACAGAATTAATGCATTTTTATTTGCACATACCCTGGGAAGGAGGCAGAGCTTGAATTAGTGCTGCTTTAACCTCTTCTGAGAGTCAAGGGAAGTTTCAGACCAAAGTGGGAAGGGTGGATGGTGGTGGTAACCCCCTCCCTTCCTCCAGGTTAGGGTTTTTCTAGGCTGAGGTAATAAAAGAGGGACTTTTATAATGTAACTTGGCTTCAGAAAAGGAGACTCCGTTTAAGTAATGCTCAAAGATAAACTAGCAGGCGATTAAACCTAGCAATATGAGATGGCCATTCCTTTAGCATCTTCTTTTCATTCTTTGTTCAGATATTTTGTCTGAGGCCAGACCACCTCTCCCCATCAGCAGAGAAAAAGCATATGCCCGAGGGACTGTGACTGAAGAGGAGGTAGGGCCTTTAGCATTCAAAGAAGGGTGAAAGGAAGTCTTATGGGGGGAGGGGCATGAGGAAGAAGGTCCAGGAGGAAATTTGCCTGATAAGGAATTGAGGCTGCGGGTCCCTCAAGGGTGCCTGTGCCTGCGTGTGGCATCCTAATGCTAACCTTACCCTGAAATGAGACATCAATTTATGTTATTCACGGCTCTGTGCGTGTGTGTGAGAACTGGTGAGGATGGAAACTAAACTGTTTCCTCTCTTAGCACCAATTACTGCAAATGTCTTCATGGTTATTGTCAGATACGGTTATTCTAAATTCCAGTTTGCCTAGGACAATCCTGTTTATATGTGTATGTGTTGTCCCAGTGAGTTTAGCAGCATGCCACCATTCTCAAAAGGGTCGCAATTGGTCAATAAATTGAAAGTTCACTTAGTATTAAAGAATAAGTAGATAGCTTCGCATGGAATACATGACTGGCTGCCAGTGAAGGTTGATCTTTTCTTAATCCTTAGTCACTCTTCCCATATAAATAAGTGGTCTTGAGCTAGTTACTTACATTGTTCCTTGCTTTCTGCTCATCAGGGAAATCTGAGTAGCTAGTCACTTTCCTCTTACAATAGCTAGTCTACCTGGATATGGCATTTGGGTGTGGTATTATTCTTTACTGTTCCAAGGAAACATGTTTGACAGCCAGGATCAAGAGCCACGTTATTTGTCTTTATGTTACCAGAGCTTGGCATTGGATGCCAGAAAATCATGCAATATTTATGGAAAATGCTTTTATGTCCTTATGCCATCGGGAGACCAGGGCTGTGGCCACAAATGCTACAATGTGCCATTGAAACTCCCTCCTTATTTAGTAACTGGGCTGAAAGCTGGAACATCTCAGACTCAAGTCCAGGAATAACTAGACAGAAAAGTGGGTAAAGGTTGATAGCAAGAGACAACCTTTTTTGATAAGTCAGAGAGGGGACACAGTCATTCAGGTTAGGGAGGGAGAGTCTCCCTGTCAAAAGAAAATTGCACCAAACAGAGTTAAGAGGCAAAGGAAACTATACACACGACTGTTGAGATCTGGGAAAGAAAAGGAACTCAACTAGGCTGAAATAAAAGGCAGGGGAATTTTTAAATGCTGGGATGAGCTAAGGGAAAAACGTACCTGGTAGGCCTTAGTGGGAAGGCTGGTCAATGTGATTAGTCCATCTTTGCTAATTGGTGCTTATCAAAGTTAGGCTCCTACCCTCCCACAGAGAGTTGGAGATGCATGTGCTATCTTTCTTGATGATTACATTTCAAAGAAATTGCTCCTAGGTCCTAAGAAAGACATCTCTACCTCGTAGATTTGCAACTCAAAGGGGCAAAGAAAAAGTTCTCTAAAGAAAAGGGAAATCAGGTTTAAGGTTCAGGTCAAGGCAGAGGGGCCCATGAAACTCTGACGTTGAGCAGTCCAGGGGAGAAGACAGCATCTGGGGATCTACCTCTGCTTTCGAGATGATTTTGAATTCATGTTCTGCATATTCTTTGATGAGCAAAGAAGCAACCTCCTAAGTGATAAGGTAAGGGAGAACTGGTTGAAATAGCTGTCGAAGAGACTGGGCTGTGTGGGTAGGAATGCACGGATACCAGCAAAAGCTTGGCAGTGACTAAGGGGCCTGTCAGTTTGTAGTCCAGTGAGATCCCTCAGCAGAGATTTGCTCATCAGCTTTTACAAATGCCCCAAACCCTATAAACTTGTTTTTCTTTTCCAAGAGTAGCAGCAGCAGCAGCAACTGGGAATTGGTGTTCTCTGGCTCTACACAGACCTGCTGAATCAAAAATTCGGAGGTCCAGCAATCTCTTTTAACAATCCCTCCAGGTGATTCTGATGCACTGTCATGTTTCAAAAACTACATACCTAGATTACAAGTTTAGCAGTGAAGTCCATTTTTACTCTGTTTGATTTATTTTTGATAATTGATTATGGGGAAAAATATAA
The DNA here is from genome assembly GCA_004363605.1 of Indri indri. Taxonomy (NCBI): domain Eukaryota; kingdom Metazoa; phylum Chordata; class Mammalia; order Primates; family Indriidae; genus Indri; species Indri indri. The sequence continues at coordinate 490,601 of RJWJ010000032.1, forward strand.
AACTCATTTACGCCTGGAGCTGTTGTTGGAACTGATTGTTATGTATGGGAACTCCAACAGAGCAGCCTTTGAATACGATTGATAACTATTAAGTCTAACCACCGGTGATTAACCTTAAGTAGCCTAGGCTGCTTCCCCCAGGAACCACAATTTACTCAGAGCCTAAAGAGGAGTTGTAGCTATTTAGCATGTAGATTGGTCCAAGCACAAACAGGTTCCTATCCTAAGATCTGTTGTAGTTCCTGTTATTTGCTCTTACTTTTTCTTTTTTAGTGTGTAAGTACAAAGTTGAGAGGAAGGGCTCAGGAAAATAAACCATGCTGAACCACTACTAAGTGTCTGGCACTTTCTGCACACACCTTATTAAACAAATGAGGTAACTGACTCTCAGATAGGTTCACTAATGAGCCCAGATAAACAAGCACAGGTGGATTGGATGGGTTGGCCATCGCTCTGGGAGGCGATGGGAGTACTGGGATTACTGTCTATCAGAACAAATCCTCGTTGAATCCATGGGAGGGGGTACATTTAACGCTATAGATTTGATAATAGCATTTTCAGGAAGAATGCCATTTTGATATTGGTAGTAATGGAAAAGAATGAAGAATAGGAATTAAGGTACAGTTATAAATTACTGTGACTGGTTAAAAAAATCATCTATTATTACCTAATTCACCCGTATGTGTAATGAACGTGTCCTATGCTCATAATTACTTTCTAATTATATGTGTAAAGTATTTCTGTCACTTGAAATTCAGAGGAATATTTGGAGGTGGGAAATTTAATGCTGGATAGCATGAAGGTATTGTACAAGGCAAATCAATAGCTAAACATAATCATTTGTTATAATGCTCAAGTGTGTGTGTGTATACACTTTTCATTTCAGTCTTAATATGTGTTAGTTTTAACCTTATATCCATATTAATAAATGATGTGGTACAATGACATATAGAATCTTAGCTTTAAGTGTTGTCATTATATTGAATAGATATTATTCAAAATTAATTTATTTTTGGTAAATTTTTAATTATGTCCATTAAGACATACAGCCTTTAAGACTGTAGGATTAAAGGATGTATAGAAATCCTTGAAAGTTTAAGCAGAGTATAATAGCAAGTTTTACAATAGCATAGCAATTTTAGTCTTATTAGAATTAATTTGGTCATTAAATAAAAATTTAATATTTGAATTTAAATAACCTGAAATTTAGCATAGTAATCAAAATTAATTCCTTGATTTTAATGGTATATTTAAAAATTTAAATTTTAGAAACATACTTTGAAAAATTGAAAGATCACTTCAACAGATCAAATCAAGGTACAGCTCACAATTCCTACCCACAGTACTGTGTCCTATAGACACAGGGCTGGTCCCCATTAACAAATATACCTCTTTACCAAACTCAGGATTGAGAACCTGAGCCTCAGGGTTGCCCAGGGCTCTGCCACAGTTCAGACGGATACTTAACTCAGCCCGCAACTTATTCTATCATTGCAATGTATCAAGGTCACAAGATTTGTGGGGTGTGTCCTATCAAAGCTACCAAATGGAGCTTTTTCATCTGGAAAGGCTTGGGACAAATTTGAAATCTCATTTCTGAGGATGTTTATATTTAGCTGATTATACAATTGTATCTTTGTTCTACTATGGTTCCCATTGCTGTAAACAAATGAGACTTCTGGGATAACCACTGTCACCTAAAAATTAATTCACATTAAATATAATTTTAAGGTATTGTTATGCACATGATAATAAACATAAGCACTACTTACCCAATAATCCAACCACCAGTGATCAATCTATCTTCAGACAGATGGTGTAGTGACAAATCAGACAAAATGTAGAAATTGTGGCAAGGTCCTGGGAAATGCAAACAGATGTTTACAGTACAATGATCATGATCACATGCCACTTATACATTCATAGAATGCTGCTGCCTTCTGCTGCAAAGGGATATTTATTTTGTGAAAGAGTTTTAACATCTACATGGGTGTAAGCAAGAGTTCCCTCAACATTAGAAACATTCAGTTGTTTCTAATGCCACTGAAGCATCTCACATACTACACACGTGTGTGTCTACAGGAGAAAGATGCAGTATATATTCACTGCTCAGCCCCTACGCATATGCCGTATAATCTGGGCTTCACATTTCCTCAAATGAATTTCCTGTTAGCCTAACAAGAGGGTAGCAATTTATACATATGTAAATTGAACCTGAAGAAAACAAAAGTCATGTGGCTGCAATGTTTATCTTGTTTATTAGTTTTCTGGGGCTTCCATTAACAGATTACCACAAATTGAGTGACTTAACACAACAGAAACGTATTCTCTCACAGTTCTGGAGGTCAGAAGTCTGAAGTTAAGGGTGTGGGCAGGGCTGTGCCTCCTCCAGATGCTCTGGAAGGGAATCCCTTCCTTGCCTCTTCAGCATCTTCTGTCTCCAGGTGGTCCTTGGCTTCTGGTCACATCACTCAGGTCTCTGCCTCTGTAATTATGTTGCCTGTTGCCTTCTCTTCTCTCTTCTCTTTTGTGTGTCTGTCTCAAAACTCCTCCTTATGAGAAGACATGTGATTGCATTTAGAGCCCAACTGAATAATCCAGGATAAACTCTTTTTTTTTTTTTTTTTTTTTTTTTTTTCCTGAGACAGTGTCTTTCTCTGTTGCCTGGGGTATAGTACAGTGGCATGATCATAGCCTACTGTAGTCTTGAACCCCTGGACTCAAGCGATCCTCCTGCCTCAGCCTCCTAAGTGGCTGGGACTAGAGGTGCATGCCACTACACCTGGCTAATTTTTCTTTTTTTTGTAGAGACAGGGTCTCATTATTACCCAGGCTGGTCTTGAACTTCTGGGTTCAAGCGATTCTCCCACCTCGGCCTCCCAAAAGGCTAGGATTGCTTTAATTGTTTCTTTTGACATATAAGCTAATATTCACGGGCTCCAGGGATTAGAGCCTGGACATACCTTTTTAGGGGCCACCATTTGGCCCACTATATCTTATTAATTCAATTATCCTGTTGGAAAGGGCATACATTTTGTCAAGCTGTAAATTTCATTCCTTATCACACTAAAAAATTTCCACAGTCGTTCTTTAATATCCATCATTTCTTTTACATTCAGTATGCTTATTAAATTTATATCATGGATTTTACTTTTCATCTTTAAATCCTTTCTCTTTCTTCTCTGATTCTAGAAGGACCATTTCTAAGTTGCCAGATGGGAACCAGCAGAGAGGGATAGCCACATGTGTTTTGAATGGTCAGGCAGGACTGGCCTTCAAGGGAATTAAGGCAGCAGCAAAATAATATACATGGGAGCTGACAGTTCAAAATCAGAGTTTTTAAAAAAAGAGAGAAAGAAATTCAGATAATACCCTAGGGAAAAGATAATTTATAATGTCCAGTTTTATTCTAAAGAGTGAATGTCACTGTACCATGGGAAGCTGCTCACCCAGATTGCTCCCTTCTCAGTTTTGCACATGCCGGCTTGGCAGTATTTGTGTCTCATACTGTGTTCCATTTCTCATTGGTATTTTCTGGGGCTGTGCTATCAGTAAATGCTATCTCATTCCCATTCCAAACTGGAGGAAGGACATTTTCTTTCATTTATGACTATATATCTCAAAACGGTGGTTGATATGTCAACTTGTCCAACTGGTATATCTTTTTTTTTTTTTTTTTTTTTTTGTAGACATGATACAGAGGGAGCCAGAAGCAAATTCTGTAATTTGAGGTCCTCCTAAAGGCAATCAGACTTAAAAAATGCTTTTAATCCACATGTTATGACTGCATGTCAGAGGCATGGAAGAGGAGGCATCTGGAAGAGGTCTATGAAAGGATGCTAAATACAGTGTATACTCATCATGACACATGAGATGAAAGGAATTCAAGCACGTAGAAGAATCACATTCTTGAGCACATCACTGTGGGGATGTGCAAATTAAACAGGCCAAAATCCCCACCCCATCTTGAAACAATCTCTAGGCCCTGCCTCCTTCCTTAGCACCTTTCCTGTTTATTTCATTTTATTTGCCAAGAAACTTCTGGAATAACTTGTTTACTTATGTTGATGACATTTCCTATTTACTTGCTCTTTATCTGACTCTTAGAAATCTGGTTCTCATCCCAAACTCCACTGAAACTGTTTCATCAACCATGCACTTATTCATTCAACAGATAACTTGTACCAGACATAATGCTAAGTGGTGAGCAAAACAGATGATTTTCACATTGATGGAGCTTACGGTCTAGGGCAGCCATTCAAATGTTTTGGTTTTGAATATGGAGGCCTCCGAAGAGCTTTTGTTTATGTGGATTATACCTAACAATATTTATCGAACTGGTATGAAAATATATATTTAAAATACATATTTACTACTATATTTTGAAATAATAATAAACCTATTAAATTAACATCAATCAATAAGAAATAACAATATTTTATAAAATTTAGCAGAAGAGTGGCAGTTAGGCAAATCTCTTTAATATCTGATGCAATAGAAGATGCTGAATTCTCATATCTGCTCTGTATTTAATGTCACATCATATTTCAAGAAGCCCCTGGAAAATAAAGAAATAAATAAGCTTATATTTATAAACCAACAATATTGCATACTCCAGTGTAGTTCCCAATACACTCATGAGAGAATGAGAGTGGAAAAACCAAGTAACATTTAGGATTATTATGAAAATATTTTTGACCTTGTGGATCCCCTGAAAGGGCCTCTGGGACCCGTAGGAGCCTGAAGACCATGAGAACGATTATTTTGGTGGAAAAGTCATAATTAAATAAATAACCACACAAATTACTTTCCAAAGACAAATCGTAATGACTAATCATAAAGTGATGCTGGCTTTTGTAGCAATGCATATTTATTTTATGAATGGAGTTTTAATGTTTATATGTTATTATGAAAATGTGGAAGAGTGAGAACTAAGTTAGATTGGAGTCAAGGAAGACCTCTCTGAGAAGGGGGCATTGAACTTGAATGATCATTAGGAGCTAGTCACAGCAAGTACGAGGCAGAGGAAATACAATGTGCAATGCTTTGAAGGGGCAGCGGCTTGGCAAGCATAAGGAACAGTGGGGCAGGATCGCTACGACTGAGGCAGAGAGAACATTTCAAGATGAGGCTGGGGAGGTGAAGAAGGATCAGCCACCACAGGGCTTGGAGGGTTTTATTCTAAGGACAATGGGAAAACACTAAAGTGTTTTATTCAAGATACCAGTTTGTTAGATAAAAAGATTTCTTTGAGTGTTTGGGGGAAAATGAATTGAAGGGTTATGAGCACAGATGGAAAGACCACATAGGAAGCAATTTCATGAAAGACATGATCGCTGCTTGGATTAAGATAATAATAGCAGAAATGGAAAAATGAGTTTTAAAATACATCTTGAATGTAGATTCTATATGAATGATGAACTGGGTGTGTTGAGGTTTACTGGTATTAAGAACTGAGTAAGTAGAGGTGCTTTATACTGAGATGTATAGTCATGCCTCCCTTAATGATGGGGATAAACCCTGAGAAATGCATCATTAGGCAGTTTTGTTGTATGAACATCATAAAATGTACTTATGCAAACCTAGATGGTATAGCCTACTACGCACCAGGGCTATGTGGTATATAGCCTATTGCTCCTAGGCTACAAACCTGTACAGCATGTTACTGTACTGAATACCGAATGCAATTATAACACAATGGGAAGTATTTGTTTATCTAAATATATCTACACATAGAAAAGGTACAGAAAGATATGGTATAAAACTGCCATCCCCAATCTCTGGGCGGTAGACTGGCACTGATCCGTAGTCTGCCAGGAACTGGGCCCCAAAGCAGGAGGCTAGTGGCGGATAGGCAAGCAAGGGAAGCTTCATCTGTATTTACAGCCACTCCCCATAGCTTGCATCACCACCTGAGGCCCCCTCCCCTCAGAACAGCGGAAGCATCAGACCCTCACAGGAGCACTAACCCTACTGCAGACCACTCATGCTGGTGATCCAGGTTGCGTTCCCTGTGAGTGAGGATCCAACACCTGATGATCTGAGGTGGAGCGGAAGCAGCAACTCTCATCCCATGGAAAAACCATCTTCCACCAAACCCATCCGTGGTGTGAAAAAAGACTGGGAACCACTGGTATAGAAGGTAAAAATGCACACACACACACACACACAGACACACACACAGACACACACACACACACACACACACACACAATCTATGTAGGGCACTTACCACAAACAGAGCTTGCAGTACTATATGTTGCTCTGGGTGAGTCAGTGAGTGAGTAGTGAGTGAATGCAAAGGCCATTACTATACACTAGTTTAGACTTTATAAACACTACACTTAGGCTATACTAAATTTACAGAAAAACCCAGTTCTTTCTGCAATAATAAATTAGCAGTAATTTACAATAACTTTTTTTACTTTATAAACTTAATTTTTTAAACTTTTTGAATATTTTGTAATAACACTTACCTTAAAACAGAAACACATTTTACAGCTGTACAAAAATATTTTCTTTTTTATATCCTTATTCTATAAGCTTTTTTATTTTTCAAGTTATTTATTTTTCTTTTAAACCTTTTTGCTAAAAATTAAGACACAAACACACACATTCGCCTAGGCTCACACAGGGTCAAGATCATAAATACCACTGTCTTCATCTCCACATCTTGTCCCACCGGGTGGTCTTCAGGGACAACAACACACATGGAACTGTCATCTCTTATAACAGTGCCTTCTTCTGGAATACCTCCTAAAGGACCTGCCTGAGACTGTTTTACAGTTAACTTTTTTTATTTTTGATAAGTGGAAGTATACTCCAAAATCGTCATGAAAAGTTTGACAAATACATAAACCAGTAACATAGTCATTTATTATCATTATCAAGTATTAGGTACTGTACATAATTGTGCAGTATGTGTCATACTTTCATTCAACTGGCAACCCAGTAGGTTTATTTAGAGCAGCATCACCACAAACATGAGAGTTATGAATTGCACTACAATGTTACGATGGCTATGATGTCCTAAGCAACAGGAGTTTTTCAGGTCCATTATAATCTCATGGGGACACCAGCATATATGTAGTCCATCGTTGACCAAAACCTTGTTATGTGGTTTTGGTTTTATGACTGTAAACGAAGGGTGGAATAACAAACGGGGGAGGAAATGAAGTTTTATTTTGGATATGTTAAGTTTGAGATATATATGAGACTTTTAAGTGGGGATGTCAAGCAGGAAGTTAGGGTTTGGCGTTTCAAAGAAGGGTCCAGACCGAAGAGATAAAAATGTTCTGCCTAGAAAATGTGTAAAACCAGAGGGAAGAATGGGGGCTCACATAATGTGTGCATATGTGTGTATAAATTAAACTAAAACACTGTTAAATATAATATGTTCCCCTGCTACTTTGACAAATATACCTTCATAATGACAAAATATAAAAGCACATAAAGTCATAATTTTTAAATTAAAGTTAGTAGAGATATCAATGATTCTTGAAGGTTGGCAAAATATTACTGAATTTTATTATTATTGTACGTGTCTGAGTAATCTGTTGAAGGCTCAACAACTTTTTATTTAGTAGTATGACAAAGATATAGGCACTTAATAAAGTAATATATATTTATTCTGTTAAACATATTTTGACAATAGCAATAATTATGTTATTATAATTAGAATTTTAATATAATTTGTGTTCTTGTATTAGTAATGTCAGATTAGACTAGCTTTCTATCAGGTGATATTGTAGCACCGGGTATTCAGACATAAACCATGAATTTTACGGATCATGTTAAAGTTATTTGCACAGAATATATTACAAAGCATACAGTATAGGAAGATTTTCAACACTTCTTAATATAGTATCTAGTTCCATATATTATTTCTTAATCTCTTTTTTTCCAATGTTATAATGCTGAGATACTTTAAAGAAAACAAAAATTAGTGGTTTATTGGGTGGATAAAATGGCTCATTGCGTTCAAATATCTCTTCACTCAAAATTATACTATATAGGTAATGGCTAGAAAACAGTCCTATAGGAATTAGTTGTGGACTTATTTGTATGTGAATCTTTTCATAGTCATGCAAATATTTTTATTTTCTAGTTCTAAATTCTATATAGTTTTTGATCGCCAGTTTTGTTGTCTATTACACATACTTTGTCTCAATTTAGGAAAAAAAAACAGTAATTTTAAATTCTTTTAAAAATAAAATTATCACTGTTACATCTCTTTTCTTGTGATCCTTTGTTTACACTCTTAATAGCAACCAACATATCATACCCCAAACTGTAGCCTGTTAGCATACATTCAAAATGAATTTCATTTCCTCTCAAAGACCCTGACTTGGTCTCTGTAGCAGGATATTCTGTTGTTGGGTCCAGTACATCCCACAACTTGACTATACTACATCTCACATTGGGTGACATTGGGTCAACATTCCCAGTCAGGTGACCAAGAGTAACTGTTAGATTACATTTAGTATGTGTTTTAACAAAATTCCCCTTTTTTTTGCAGATCCTAAAAAATTTCTAGAGTATTTCGTCTCTTTGGCACAGTTGAGTCCTTTTCTTCTAGTAAGAAATGCAAACTGTGCACCAAAGTCATTAAAAATCCTTAACGAATTTCACCAAATATACAGCTCCTTACACATTTCTTAACCAATTATATTGGTGCTATTACCATAGGCTTGTCTTTAAAAATACCTTAAATTATATATAGAACTGATTTTTAAGTTGAATTGAACCCTGTTAAATATTTTATACATATAATACTTCGTCACTCCTATCATTCAATGATCATATAGTTGCCTATTTGTTTTATCCTTAATACTTTATTCTCAAAATACTCCTATGATTTTTCCATTGTCTAAAGAATAATGCCTGAAACTCCTATTCACTTTCAAAGGTTTTCATAAACCTTTTAGCAAAAGTGGAATGAAGGCTAATGTGCTTGTTTTATCCTATTTCCTATCATTTCTCATATCCTACTTCCTGTTTTATGTTCTTTGGTATTGGCATATCACTGGGCTAGATGACCACAATGGTTCTTTCTAATGCTGAGGTGATATAATTTTATCCCTTGGAATAGAATTGAAGATCAGGATTGATGGGGAGACAATAATTAAAGTTTTAGCTACATTTTATAACTTCATTATTACTGTATGTGATGTGTTCCATCTTAGGTGCTGAGGAGCTTCCACTAAGTATATCAAGCTTAATCTCTATCCTCTGAAGAACACTGGAACCCTGGAAGGTTATAGGAAAACTGTAAATGGCCAATTGCTCATAATTAAGAAAAAAAAAAAGAAAGAGAGAGAGAGAGTTTATGGTAATTTCTGCCATATTCAGAAATGGTGATTACTGGATATTTGGGGAATATTTGATAAAATGAAAATATTGCCAGAAGTCATCATAGCTTCGATATGAACCATATATTCAGAATAATACTCATTCTGTTTTTCTTTTTATTAAAATTATTTAACTGATAGATTTGCTTCGTTTTTATGCAATCATCTCATATCCCTTCATTTATTACAGAACTCTTTTCTAAAATTCAACCTGGATAAGGTCATATTGCTACTTACTGATAAAGTTGGAGTTAGAATCTGTTTGGAGACTGCTGGTTGGTGGTCTCTCTTTAACACCATGTTTGTCATTGCACTTGGATACTGTGGTAGTTTTAACGGACATCTGCAACTTCTTTGAAACTCCTCTCATCAAAAGGTGTAAAAGAGAAAACGTACATAAGGAATTAAATGCTCTAACTGAGATTTCCAGCTAGAGTATGTAAAGTGCTGCCCAGTTTCTTCCAGTTGCTTAATAGTAAAATGTGAGAGGAGAGAGAAAAGCTAAAGAACCGTTAAATAAAAAGGGACCTGGGCTTACTGGGTTCAAAAATAAAATGGTTTCTCATTCCCAGACTCTCCAGATTGCAAAGATGCTATAATTAAGTAACAGCTTCCAGGCAAAGATCAAATCTAGGGCACTCTTAGAAAAACATGTTATAAAGATAAAACCAAGGATGTAACTGTAAAACCCTTTGTTAGGACCCGCAGAAGGATTTAAGGGCGTGCCTTATAGATCCTTTTAAACAGACAAAAAGCCTTCTAAGAATCTTGAGAGAATTGTCTCCACAGCAGCATTCTAGGGGACCTAAGGTGGAACAGGACTTATCTTCAGATTTTTTAAGGGGGTGGCTTTTGTCTAAGCATTTAATTTTTAAAAAATGTTATCAGCTTGAACTAAAAGGGACAGAGATGTTAAACACTGAAAAGAGTCCTTTGAGCTTCTGAACTATTATGGGCAGTAAAAAGACTAAGAAAATACTTACGTACAAACACTGGCCATGTTTCACCTAAAAGGAAACATACCTCAAAGAGTGGAGCCAAGAGTCCAGAGGGCAGTACCAAGAGTTTTGAGAACTGTTCCCAGAAATTAGGCATGGCAATATATGTCTGGTTGAAATTCTGCATTGCTATGGAGCACTGACTGCTGTATGCTTCCTACTCTTTTAATTTTTTGAATAAGCATATCTTTAGTGGTTATCCCATAGTGGTTATGCTTGTCTGATCACTGTATGTTGGGTGTATGAGTGGTTGGACAATTGCGGTTTTTGTTTTTTTTTTTTAATTTAGTTCGTAAGTCTTCAGAATGAGAGAAACTACTCAAGGAGTTATATTTAAGTGACTGTACCCCAAGAATCTTGTCTATACCTGGACCGGATATTGGTGATAAAACCTTGGACCTCAAGCTTGTGTCCAGTGCCCTAAGGACTTCTGGGAGCCCTTAAGAGGGGATGAGATATTTTTCATGTTGAAGAGATATAATTAATTTGTGGCATGCAAAGGAAGGACTATGGTGGTTTCAAACATGTTCATACTCTTCACATAATAAAGGTAGAGAGTATTTCCTCTCCCCTTGAATATGGGCTGGCTTTAGTGACTTTCTCCTAATGAATAGAACATGGAACAACAGACTGTATGGCCATGAGGCTGGGTTAAAAAAAGGCACACAGTCTCTGCCAAGCTCTCTCTTGGGATGTTCTCCCTTGAAATCAGTCACAAGGTAGGAGAGACCACATGGAGAGGCCACATGTAGGCATTCTGACCAAAGACATACAGACAAGGTCCCAGTCAGCTCAACCCCCAAACATGTGAGTAAATAGACCTTCATTCAAGTCCAGCCTTGGAGCTATCCCAACTGATGCTGAAAGAACAGAGACAGAGGCTTGTCCAAATTACAGATTCAGGAGCTAAATAAAAGTTGTTTTAACCAAGTTTTAGGATGTTTGTAACATGGCAACTGACAACTGGAAGACACACAAAGAGTTAAATATATTAATAAAAAATAGAGAAGTTATCATGTAATAGTTCATGTAAAAAAGCATAGGGTCATGACATTAATGCCAAGAATATTAGTAATAATTACATATTGTAATTTTATTCATATTTTTCTTGCTTCCCCAGTAAAAGGTTATATCCTTGAAAGCAAACCCTACATCTTATTCACCACTAAATCCTCTAGCACCAAACAGTTCCTGGAACATTGCAGTGAGAAAAAATATATTAATTAACAAATAAGATAGTTTATATAGTGATAAGTGCCATGAAGACAATTAGAAAGGGTGACTTGAGAAAGAGTAGCTGGTTGTCATAGCAGCACCTGTTCTGCAGATGGTCTTTACTAAAGCACAAGTTAAAATAAAAAGCATGTATAACAAAGGGCCATTGGTAGTTCCTAATTCCACCTTTTGACCAAAGGCCACAGATACAATAGCAGACATTGAGTTAAGTCTCCAAGAAGTTCATGATCTTCAGGGAATGAAAATGGCAGTCCTCATGTCTCAGCAAATGCCTCCTCTACCTCCTGCCGATTTGAACAGGGCCCCGTGTAGATTGATCTGAGCGCTGGCCACACAGACCGTTCGTTCCTCCACAGATTCTTTCCAGCTCACAGGACAATGAGGAAATCATCAGAAGTAGAAATCAGATAAAGGACTGATAAAACAGATAAAGGACTAGGTTTTTGAGGGTAAGGAACCAATCCATTAGGCACTGAGTATTTGCACCTGCTTTTCTAGAGCTCCAAGAACAAAGCAGCCTTTATTAATCTTATCCCTGCAATGCACAATTAGCAAAAGTGAGAGTCACAGAGAGCAAGAGTAGCAGCCTCCATAGCAGCCACCTCCTCCAAGTGAAAAGATGGGTCTTAATCTGATACAGGAGTTGAAATAGTAACGTGGCTATTAACTCAGAGTTTTTTAGTAGCCTACAGCATTCAAATAATGGAGTCAGGCCGGGCGCGGTGGCTCACGCCTCTAATCCTAGCACTCTGGGAGGCCGAGGCGGGCGTATTGTTTGAGCTCAGGAGTTCGAAACCAGCCCGAGCAAGAGCGAGACCCCGTCTCTACTAAAAAAATAAATAGAAAGAAATTATCTGGACAACTAAAAATATATAGAAAAAATTAGCCGGGCATGGTGGCGCATGCCTGTAGTCCCAGCTACTCGGGAGGCTGAGGCAGAAGGATTGCTTGAGCCCAGGAGTTTGAGGTTGCTGTGAGCTAGGCTGACGCCACGGCACTCTAGCCAGGGCAACAGAGTGAGACTCTGTCTCAAAAAAAAAAAAAAAAAAAAGGAAAAAAATGGAGTCAATGACTCACTCTACTATTTGACCATTTTGGGAGGGATTTATTAAACTATGAGTGCCACAGTCTAAGAAATATATCGACACATTACTGAAAAGCATGAAAGTGTAATTCAAAATTATGTTATATCAGGAATAGTTGAGGGACCTGGCTATAGTTAGGCTGGAGAGGAGAATGTTTTGCAGACAGTTTGGAGGATAAAATATTTTTTAATATTTTTAAACATGATGATAAGCTAAAGCAGGGATCAACGAACTGTGTCCCTTGGGCCAAAACTGGCCTGTCACCTGTTTTTGTAAACAAAGTTTTATTGGAATACAGCCACATGCATTCGTATTATGTATGGCCTATGGCTGCTTTCATGCTATTACAGCAGAGATGGATAATTGTGACAGTGACCATGTGGCCTGTAAGACCTAAAATATTTACTATCTGGGCCTATATATAGAAAAAAAATAATGCCAGTCTATGAGTTAGAGTGATATAAGAACAAACCTAAAACCAATGGATGAAAGTTATATTAGGGTGAAATTTTTGCCTAATAAAACAAACTTTCTAGTAATTAGGGTCATTGTAATAGAAAATGAGCTGCTACTGAGGCTGCTACCACATGTTAAAAGGAGTTTTGCATCACCGCATGCATTCAAGACGTAGCTAGATATACAGAGTATTCACATGCTGACAGATCTGTCACCTTCAAATTCCTTTCCACTGCTTCCCATATCCATTTATTTACCAAGTCTTTTAATGTTTCCTTTCAAACGTCTTGCTCACCCACACTCGCCTTTCTATTCCCACACTTGTTATTGGCCAGGCCCTTTCCCACCCCACCTAACAATATATGTCCTAATTGGTCTCCTTGCCTCTGGATTCTCCCATTTCAATCTACAAATTATGTTTTAGATTAATATTCCTAAATAGTACTTTGCCTTTGAAACCCCTCTATTTAAAAATTATCAGTGGTATTCCCCTTTCCCCACTGAGTAATACCCACACTTCTTCGACTGCTATTCAGTCCTCTTACCCTTTGGCCCTTACCACTTCCAAACTTCATTATCCACACTCTCCTCCATGGATACTGAGATCAAAAGACATGGAACAATTTCTGCCTCAAATGTTTTCATGTCTTTACACCAGTTTGATTTTAAACTTTTGCAAAAATTATCCCTAAATTCTTATTCTTTTCTTCTTTGCCACAAATTTGGCTCTTAGCACATGTGGTATTTGTATAGTTTGTTTACTTTATATGTGCTTACCTCAGACAAAATTTCTTAGTCCTGTTAACAGAAAAAAATCCCAAAATATGTAAAATAATTTAAAGAGGTTTATTCTGAGCCAAATGTGTGTGACTGGCCCAGAGCACATGGACTTAAGAGGTCCTGAGAAAATGTGTGAGTAGTGGCTGGATTACAAATTGGTTTTATTCATTCAGAGAGACAGGAATTACACATAAGATCATAACTTAATACATAGAGGGCATACATTGGTTTGGCCCGGAAAGGGTGGTCATCTCAAAGAAGGGGAGGCTTACATTCTTTGATCTTGTAATTGGTTAAAGAAATGGAGTTTTGTCTAAAGGCTTGGAATGTTTTAACTTCAGGATGTCTGTTAATCAGAGACAAGACACTGGGCATTTAACACTTACAGAAACTCAAGTGATCTGTTAAGTAAATTGGCAGCCTGCAGGTGTGGTTTAAGTTTTGCCTTGCACAGCCTTAGGCCTGTTAATGATTTAGTACCAGCAACTCAGATTTAAGTTTTCTCCCTTAGCCAAGAGGGGGTCTATTCAGTCAGCTGGGGAGATTAAGATTTTATTTTAGTTTACGGTCTCATATTTAGAATGAAAGTTCTTGGTTCAGTCTGAAAAGGAGGTTCTCTGCATCTGTCATAGTACCCTGTGCATAGAAGCTACATAATAAATGTTTGTAGACCATGACAAAGTGCCTTATTAAAAAGTAAGCACTAAATTTAAATATTTTTGCAAGGTTTTGTCTTCTACACCCCTATGGAAAACTTTATTAGATAAGGAAATTAAAAACTAGAACCCTCCCCTGTATTCCCAGCTCTAACACTCATTAGCTGTGTGACTGTGGGCAATTAGTTTGGCCTCTTTATGCCTGTGTTTTCCCATTTGGAAAACAGAAATAATAATATGTAGCTTATAGGAGTATTGTGAAGTACAATTAATGTTTGTAAAGTACTTTTTAACAACTTCAGTGTCATAGAAATGTAAAATAGCCTTAATTTAAAATTTAAAAATATGTTTGCATAATGATTCATTTAATAAACATGGAAAGAACTGTTTATATGAATTTACATGTGTGAATCTGGTTTGCAGTATTAATAATTTGTTTTAACTTTGAGATACACTTTGCTTATTTTTGACATGTTGTATTTGGTTTTGATATCTTTTCCTAACAGTGACCCATGTGGGTCAGTGGTCCTTAACCCTGGCCGCGCATTACTGTGTGCTTTAGAAATATACTGATGGTAAGTACTAGAATAACACTGCTGACAAGACTTCACACATACAATTAAATAAGCTCTCTGGGGGTGAGATGCCTGAGCATTGGTATTTTTAAATTTCTCAGATGATTCTAATATGCAGCCACAGTTGAGAATGGCTAATGTCTGTCTGGAAGTATGTGTACGTCATCATAAGAGCTGCTCAGTTTTGTGCCTTTAACAAACTTCAGTTTGATGAAAATATGCATCTATAATGTATTTAAATATATTTTGATTGACATTTTGAACTGCATAAGATTGAACTAAAAGATCTCAAAATTCCCTTTTGGCCATAATATTCAATGAATCTATCATGCCCTTTTTTTATTTGTCAATGAAATAGCACACAGCCATGTTAGCAATACCTAGCCATTACTTATTAAAGGAACAGGGGTGCTTACATTTACTTCCACATACTTATATGTGTCTACTTGTACACAGACATATTCTAACATAATGTGTATATAAAATCGTATGTTATAAGTTATGTAACAGACCTCACAATTTTATTGGCTTTATGTGAGACATACCATTTCATAAATTACCTTTTCCATTTAAAAATACAAGTTGATTTTCAGATGTCACAAAGTTAATTGCTACCTCTCCTTTTTCCACTGTTTGCTGATGAAGGAATGCACTTTATTTTAAAATTAGGCTTTGAAAATATAATTAGGTAAAGCTTATTATAATAATTACATATATGTATGAGAAATCTATTATTTTATTTTCAGTCTGGCATTCCATTTTCAAGTAGATTTTACAAAGTTGGCTTTAAGCTTTGTGTTTACATGAACGAGAGTAGAGAGATCTAAGTGCAGATGTGTGCATGCATGTTTGTAAACTATATCTTTGAAAGTCTGTATCTTTACTCAACTAATGCATATTAAACATTATTTTAAAAATTATTTGATATCAGGAGGGTGTAGCCTCCAACTAGAATATGTTCATGTTTAAATCAGCTACTAGCTTCTCAAATTATATTTCAAAGTGGATAGAAATCTGAATTTTGACTGTGAAAAATGTAGTTTTTGTTCATCCTGGGGTAAGTGCATTCATTTTGAATGATTCAGTTTAAAAATTCCCTTTTGCTTCTAAGACAGGAAAACTTAACTTCTACCTTTGATGGCACAATATTATCTCTTTTCTTTAGTATTTTTTCTTAACAGGTGATTTAAAAATTCAAAGTTTCTAGCCAGAAGTGTACAGTATCTTAATAGAATACTTTCTGAATGATCACAGATCATGCTCACAGCTCCTAATTATTCATCATGACATTTAAAACCAATCCACTTGCTTGATAGGGATAGCATTATAATGTGATGTTCAGATTTGCTAGAGATGACATTTTTCTCCCTTTGTTACATTCTGTTAACAACCTGTCCAGTACAGCATAATTTTTGCTTTGATACCAATTAAGCAAATTGCAGTACAGCTATAATCCAATTGCTGATGGATGATGTGAAACTGTAGTTTATCATAATACAGTGATATAAAACACAACAAAAAAGAACAAATGAGCTGTGATGGTACAGATAATATTTGCTGAACTATTTACATGATTAATGCTCTTATAATGTTTGCATTGTTATTGTTCTACATCATCTATATGTTTTTAGCTTTTCTTTCCTTGATCAAAACAACCTGGATGTAAAATGGAAAGTAGACTATCTCAAAGAAAAATTACACTAGAACAATAAAATAGTTACCAAATATTGCCTGTGAAACAAGTGGATCACTTCTGAAATATTTTAGTTCTAGCTTAATTTAGATTTTTTATTATTATTATTATTATTATTTTTTTATTGTTTGTTGTTTATAGGGGTACAGGTGTTTAGGTTACGTATGATGCCCTTGCCCCCCCTTCCCCCCAAGTCCCAGTCCCAAGCATGTCCATCTCTCGGAGGGTGCGCATTGCACCCTTTGTGTATGCATATATCCGTCCCCTCCTCCCCCTCGCCCCTACCCCTTCCCCCTCTCTCCCTACCCGACATCCAATAGATGCTATTCTTATATGTACACTTATGTGTTGTTCAGTTACTACCAATTTGATGGTGAGTACATGCGGTGCAACCTCTGTGGAAAGCCATATGGAGATACCTTAAAGAGATGCAAGTTAGAATTACCATTTGATCCAGCAATCCCATTACTGGGCATCTACCCCAAAGAACAAAAATCGCTCTATGAAAAAGACACCTGCACCCGAATGTTTATAGCAGCGCAATTCACAATTGCAAAGGTGTGGAAACAGCCCAAGTGTCCATCAATACATGAGTGGATTAATTTAGATTTAAAGACTGTTCGAAATGGGGGAATTTCCTTTTTGGAATAATAGAAACCTACTTCATATTTTCTTTCCCTAAATAACTTGGCTTACTTCAGATACAACCCACAATACTGTGTTTTCTTATGAAGCCAGTGAAAAAGTTCATTAAGTATTAATAAGATTGTATTCTTAATAAACATCCAATTATACCTTCTTAGCTGTATTTTATTATTAAAATAAAAGAGGAATATTTTGAAATGATGGGAAATGGACTTTGATTCATAAAGTCATGGTTGTGAGCTGACTTTTTGTCATTTTCACTCCTGATAAACCCAAAACAGAAAGCTGTCAACTGTGTTTTGCCCCTGCAACTGCTCATGGGTTTTATTATGATTTAGCATTCTTGGAATCTTATCTAAAGATACAGATTTTCTCTGTGACAGTTATTTATTTAGAATTTACTGTCAGGAATTACTAATGGGTGAAAATTTAAGAACTCTATTGCTCCTGTTCTAGGCTGCCAAATATACATCTTTTTAAAATTGTATTTCTTATAATTTTGTGCAGTTCCTCTATCCTATGCAGGTAGTTCTTGAATTCCATGTCGTGAAAACCATATGTACATCTGAATGTCATAACATTTCACAGAACTGAATTGTACTATATTTATGCACCAAAGCATGTACTGTTATTTTGAAAATTGATCTCAAATATAGCAAATATCACATATATTTGCTAGTGTCTAAAAGTTCAATCCCACTGAGTTTGAAAGGCTTAAATACATTTCTGGATTTTTCGGTATTTTTTCCCTCTTTTTCTTTCTTGTGATTCTTGCTGATTTTTGTTACTCTTAGAACAAGAAGTCTGTTTAGTGTGAGAATGTAAATCCCTTTCCAAACACCACTCTGAAAGAAGGCTAGATTTGCTCCCTGGAAAGTAAGCATTACTTACTTCAAGCCAAATAAATGACAGTTATGGAAAAGGCAGCCTGGAAACGACATGAATTTGGCTATGTTTCATCCCCACAAATGCAATGCTTCATAAATATGGAGGACTGACAATGTCGACAAACCCCTCCGTGTTAAATGATGCTACATAACTTTGGCCTGCTGGGAGACAATAGCAGCGGGAACAATCTGGCATTGAGCAACCGGAAATGGAGTGGTTCTTTCTGAGCAAAGGTGTTGACCATGATTCAAAAAGGCAGAGATGCAAACTGTGCCAGGTTCTGCAGAGAGTGCTATAGCTCTAAGCCCAAAGATAATACTTCCCTGTGTGCTACGTGAAATGGACCATTGGTCAGTTCAGTCAAGCCTCAAGCACACCTATGATCAATTCCTGTAAAAAGGGATTTGTTAACTGTTACAATTGGGAAGCTAATCCTGAATTACAGAGTTTCGGCATGTTCAAGATGGGATGCTGGCAGATCAGGATTAGAATCCAGGCATGCTTCACTCAGAAATATTCTTTGAAAATACATATTAGTCATGCAATGCTATAAGCACTCAAAGGTTTATTTACATGATAAATACTTGTGATTTGTTTTAACATATAATGAAGACAGCATACTCCTTCAACAGTAACTCAACAAACATTTATTGAGTATATACTATGTGTCAAGCAATAGAATAGTTATCAGATTTGGGGAATGAACATCAGGAGACCTAGTTTTTAGATACTAATCTTTATTATTTCCCAAAACTATTTCAACCTACTTTTTTCTCCTTGGGATTCTGGTTCCCAAAATATGTAACAAGACAGTTAAATGAGATGATATCTAAGGTCATTTCTCAGGCAAAAACTTTGTTTTATTCTGTTTGGACCTATTCATTATATAATCATGTCCTTATTTATATTGTGTGTTTTTGGAATTTTCAGGGGTCAAATTTGCTCAAAATAGATAAAATCCCCCTTTAAAAGAATTTATTGTAGCAATATTGGATGAGACTATGGACAGTAGCTCATAAATATTGGGTGGGCATCTGGAGGGACATCAGATACAGTACTTATGTAAGTCTATCTCTAATTATATCCTCTATAGAAGATGAAATTGTAGCTTGTTAGACTTCCAAGGTCAGGTGGTCAACATATAATAGGAAGAGTTCCAAAATAGATTTATCTGCAATATCTGCACAACGAAAATAAATAAAACTTTAAAAATGTAATATGTAATTAAACACTAAGTATGAACATAATTAAAATAGTCAAAGTTTCAGTTTTCATGCGACAGATAAATATATACAGATATATAGGACAACAACAAGCTATAGTGGTAAATTAACAGAAAAAAAGATAACATTATTATTTGGCAAATATCAGCATGATTTTTAAGCACATGGACTAAATATTAATGCAATTTGGTTAGAATTTTTTAGTATATATGAATTGGAGGGTTTTTATTAATATTATATATTTAATAGTTCTATATGCGGTAAATTAAAATTGCAATGATTTAAGAAAAACAAAATGGTTAAATTAGAAATTGTAAATATTCTACAAATCAAATTAGCATTTCTATCTAGAAATGAAGAGAAAGATGAAGTTCCAAAGGGGTAACGAAAGGAAATTCTGGTATATCACAAACAACTCTGATGTAATCGGATAAAGACCAGAGGAAAGAGTGCACTATTCATTTATTCAATAAGCAGTCATTGAGCACTTTTTATATGTTAGACACTATTCTAGGCCTGAAGGTAGTTAGTAGAAGAAAAGCAGGCAATAATTAAATAAAAACCAGAAAGTAAAGAAGAAAATATACATTGGTAATGACTGTTATGCAGAGAAACAAAATAGAGTGATGTGCTGGATTGAGACAGAGGGCTGCTTAAGATCAAGGGGTCAGAGAAGTTATTTCTAAGAATGTAAAGATTAAGCTGAGATCTAATGACAAGAAGAAGCTGAAGGAATAACCTTCCAGGGCAATGCAAAAATGAAAATAGAGTATCTCAGGGAAGATACAGCCAGTGAAAAAAATCTCAGGGCAGACACAAGCTTTTCATGTTCTACTACTAGAAAAGAGGTCATCAAGGCTGGAGTTCAAGAGATAAGGGAAAAGGGATGTGAGATGAAGACAGAAGAATATGGGCATGGATATTATTGGGGTTGAAAGATTGGTAAAGAATTTAGATTTTATTCCAACTAGCATCCGTAGCCATGAAAGGGTTTGTTGCAAGGGGAGTGAGGATACCCAGAAAGGTTAAGACAACTGGATCCTGCATAGATCATGTGTTTGGGGATGGTGTTGGATGCAGGTACTTCCAGAAGTCAGAGTGGAAGAAAGGCAGCTAGCTAAGAGAAGATGGTGATGATTCATGAACAAGTGGTTTGGAGGAAATTAAGAGAAGAATGGGATGTGGGATATAATTTGAAGATGAGTGTTAGTCTTGGCCTTCCTAATTGATTGGATGAGTGGAGTGAGGTCAAGAGGACCCTAAGAAAGCTAAGTTTTATGCTGATCTATATAGTTTTCTATTCTATCTATTAATGGCTTTTGTGTTACACACTGTTTCTGCTATAGCTCGTAACTTTGCTCACTTCATCTATTCCCTTGTTCTTTTTTTCTTTCTGCTGGCATCTCTGCTAACAGCTCTACACTGTGCTGACAGGTTCTCCATTATATTCTTTCCTAGCTCTGCATAGGGAATGAGCCCATTTACTTTTTCTAAGGAAACCCACTGTTTTGGAGGGGAAGCACTGATTTACTGGCTGAGTTAATGCAGGAAGCCATTATCCTAGGAATCAGCCTTCTAATCTATACCTCTTGAATTTGTCCCTTTTAGTCATCTCTGGGGGAAAGCAAAGAAAGAATTCAAACCTAGCATGAAGAGAATGACAGGAAAGGTCATTCACACACTATGGAAATAACAAGAAAAGAATGAAAATCTAAATGTAAAATATGTTTTATGAAACATACTATGCAATGAATCAATTGTTTATATTAAACTGTATAATTAAAAAGGGAAATAAAGAACAACCATGTGCAGTATCTCCCAAATGGAAAGAATGAGTATATAGGCAAACTTCCTTAATAATATTCAGTACTTCATACAAATAGAAAGAGGTATTATTATTTTTCAACCACTAAAGCTACTGGAATAATTTTCATGATTCCTGTGCGTGGCTGGAACATTGAAAATGTAGGGGCAAGAACTACTCCCTTCTAATTGGTACAATTGAAGTCATTTTGTCAAAAGAGGCTCTCTGCCTCCAGGTATCAAACGTATTAGCTAGCTCATTTAAGAGTGTCTTTGTCAGAAGTAACATGAGAAATTTAATTAGTGGTACCTATTTATATTAAAAAGAATTGGTGATATGTATTTTATGTAAGGTATTTATACACATGTTTAAAAGATTGAAACTAGACAACAAAGAAACTAAGCTAAAATGACAGAAGATAACTGATATAAAAGTCTATATATCTGATATTATAATGAAAGTCAATAGAGAAATTTCTACCTTTTTAAAAGAATGTTTCACAGGCCAATTTTCAGAAACATATTTAAAGGGCAAAACATAACGCACTTGTACTTTTATGAAAATTGTCTAGTATTGTTATGATAATTTACATATTGGCAGTCCTCTTCCATTTATAATTTATTACAAACAGTGCCATAGTTTATGTAATCTATGTTTTTTTCTGTAACTTAATTATACCACACTATAGTTCTTTACTATATTATAAAATAAAATGTATTATTTAATTTGCTCAACCCTCTCAATTTTTAACCCTTAAAGTGTATGATAACAGTTCAGATAAAGTACCTGTCTGTAAGTCTTGCTGGCAATGATATAGCACAGTCCTTCTGAGTCTCTCTCCAAGCCAGAACTTAATCACACTATCCCAACATCTTGGTGTGCTCGTCCTCTTTATTCTCTTATCAAATCTGTACAACATTTTCCCTTAGTGATGTCTTTATTGAGACCATAGTTTAAATTAAATTCCTGAATTTTTTCTCCCTAAATTATATGAGAAGCAAACTTTTTCATAGTACTAGAGAACTTTCATTATAGCTATCTGCTTCAATATTGTGAATTTCTATGATACATAAATTTTGTCTCCTCTATTCATTGTATGTTGCAAAGCAAAAAGTCATTTTCAATAATGCTCACCATTGTTGAGAGAGCTGTCTCACTTGTCATTAAGGCTTTGAAAGTATGAAGGTTTTGTCTTTCTCTTATTTATGTATTTATTATTTTAAAACACTTATTTCATCATCCCCAAAATGCATTAACTGATAGATATACTGCCTATTTAATAACAATTTTTCAGAAAAACAACCTTATTCCATAAACTGTGCATGTCAATTCTAAAAATTTTCAATTCCGCCTTTTAAAATGTGATTTAAAACAAGGAGAAGCCTCTTGGAATTGAGGAGATAGAATAACATAAGTCCACTATCATGCTTATTCACAAATATCATTAACTTTATATCTAAGAACAAATAATGGGAAAATGGGGATTTTATCTATTTATACTTCCTAATTTATGCTAATGACAGAATCTCTAAAATACTGGGGTTAGTATCAAATAATGAGATTGAGCAATGTGCTGCCTAAAACACATTTCTAGAAAAGTTATTATAATTATGGAAATCTCATTTTAGTTGAGAAAAATGCTTTCTGCTAACTGGGAAAGCAGGACCACTAGTAAGCTAGTCAGACACAAGGGAGCAGTGGTGGCCATGGTCTCTAACATGGCCTGACATATCACAGAGCTCTTCCTTGGGCTAATTATGATGACAATTGTTAGCATTCATTAAGCACTTACTTTATGTCAGCAGGTGTTTTGTGAGGCCTCTGACATATCATCTGAGCTCCTTCACCTTTCAGATTGCTTTTATAGTCTCCTGACCGACCTTCCCATAGCCTATTCTCCATGTTGCAACCATAAACATAATCTTTTTAAAGACAAAAATTATATCATGCTACTTCTTAAAACTCTTCCATAATATTGAGCATTGCTGAAAATAAAATTTAAACTTTTACATGACCTTCAAAGTACTATGTGATCTGGCCCATGCATACCTCCCCGATGCCATTCTGAACTGTTAATACTTTTCTCTTACTCATCTGCTTTCTGTGGTTCAGATTAAGCCTGCGTCTCCTAAGGCCCTTTGCTCTTGTTCTCGTTGCCTATGAAAACTTTCTCTTGGCTCTTTGAGTGGCTGTCTCCCTCTCATTCTTCATGCCTCAACTCATATTTCACATCCTAAAGTAAAGCAAATCCAGTTCTTCTCTCCTAAAGTCAGAGATATTGTCAGTCTTGTTCAACACTGGATTCTTTCCACCCAAAATATGACGAGCACACGGGGGCCCCCAAGTATTTACACAGAGGCAGGAGTTTAGAGCCCAAGCTGGTTTTAAATATCAATGGAACACAGACTTAAACCATGAGA
This sequence comes from Indri indri, assembly GCA_004363605.1. Lineage (NCBI taxonomy): Eukaryota > Metazoa > Chordata > Mammalia > Primates > Indriidae > Indri > Indri indri. The sequence continues at coordinate 514,410 of RJWJ010000032.1, forward strand.
ATGTGGGAAGGTCACTTAACTGGCTTATTCTTCAGTTTCCTCATATGTGAAATTGAGCTTATACTAATAACTTCTATTTCATAGGGCTGTTGTAAGAATTACATGAGAATATTCATGTAAAACATTTAAAACAGTGCCTTGTATGCACTGGGTAATCATTAAGTGTAAACAATATTTACTTGTTGAATAAATTTTATCTAACCCAGTAACTCTAAGGGTGTGGTTCCCAGACTAGTAGCATAAACATCACCTGCAAATTTCTTCTGGAAATGAAAATTCTAGGACTACCCCAGATGTACTGAATCAGAAACTCTGGGGTGTTAGCAAGCACTCTGGGTGATGTTGATGCACCCAAATGTTTGCTCTCATCTGCGTACTTTTCAGAAGACTACTATGAGAATTAAATAGATAAACCTATAAAAGACCTTTAATGTGATACCTAGTAAAATAGTGCATTTTAAATAAAATATAGCTGCCATTCTTATAATATGGTATTTTTTCCCTAATCAAGAGAATCTGCAGTTCAAGGACAATAAAGACAATGACTGTGTGTTCTTTTTTTTTTTTTTTTTTTCTATCTTCTAAATCCTCAGTTTCTGGAAGGTTGTCTAGCACATGTTAAGTGAGCACATAATTAAATGATGAATGAACCATAAATCAGATGCTGCCAAGGGGCAAAATATAACAAAATTTGTTTCTCTGTGTTCATTAGCAATAGGTATCTCATTTTGTCTTATTAAGATCTAGGGGACAGGTGGGTCAATTTGTGTAAGATTCCTCAGGATCTCTTGGAAGGGAATAAAATTCAATTCTTGTTCCCTGGACTCAGAGTGAGGAATACTGGTCAGGGAAAATTAAGGTTGCCTAAAGCAAGGCAAAATGGCAAGAAAAAAGAGGTACCTGAAATAAGAAATCTAATCTACTGACTAGTCAATCGATGAATGGGTCTAAGTTTTTATGTTATTATTTGTGGTGAGTGTTGAAAACTTTCCTAAACCCAGTTAATCCAGTGCATTATTTGAGCACAACTTCAAAACCTAGTATTGAGGCTCCCAGGTAGCTAGGACACTACAGGGAAGAAGGATCTTCAATAAAGAGATAACTGGGAAATTCAGAAATGTTTTATTAATATGCACAAATACTTATAAATTGTATCGGAGCCCACATTCAAACTCAAGTTATTCATATTTGAAAGTCTATGATCTTTCTAAAACATCTTATTGTCATAGAACAGGAAAAGGTTTGAGGGAAAATACACATAATTCTTGCTTATACTGTACAAATACTTTATTTAAAAGAGCTATGGCTAAAGGGAGAGAAGTTCAATGGTGTGTTTAATGCTCTGTGTCAGGACTTGAAACCTTCAGGGCCAGGGCATCCTGCCCAGCCAGCAGCCTGGGTCCCACGTAGGCCACTCAGGATGCGTACACTCCAATTCAGGGTTAAATATTTCCTGCTGGGCATATAGATCTCTGCCAATGTGGATAACCAATTTTCCCTTGTTTCTTTCACTTAGCTTATCCTTTCCTTGAATAAATGTCACGAATATCTCCAATCACAGTAAAGGCCCCTCTTAGCATTCTTGCCGGTGTCAAGCTCAACATACCCAAAGTAGAAGTTTAACAATGCAGAACTGCTTTTTTAGTTGCCTGAAGTAAGCAATTTCTTTGTTTAAAATATACTGGTATGCAATTCTAATCTTGATTGAATTTAAAGCACCATTGCCACTTTCAAGATTTTTTTGTGCAAGAAACAAGATTTAATGACCTCCACCAAGTTTACCGTGAAAGGTGAGTTGGTGCGATTGGGGCAAGTGGTGCACTGGATATCTGGTTAGAATGGGATTAGGAGAATGTAGGTAGTTTCAACTCAAATATCTTAATGCTTCCAAGGTCTGTCCTTTTCCTGAGCTGACAAACATAAATTCCTATTCCACAATGAGTGCTCTGGGGACCAATAGCTCAGCATCATCTGGGAGCTTGTTACAAATGCAGAATCTCAGGCCCTACCCTAGACCTACTAGACCTACCGAACCCAAATTGTGGTTTCACAAGATCCGCATGTGGTTCCATACACATTAGAGTTTGAGAAGCTCTGTTCTAGGTCAGCATTTCTGACTCTCGATGCATATGAAAATCACCTGGGGAGCTTTTCCAATTCCTATACCCAGGCCCACTCTAAATCAATTAAATTAAAATCTCCAGGTGGGGTCCAGGCAGTTTTTTAAAAAGCATGCCTGGTGATTTCAATATGTGGCTAACATTTAGAACTTTTTTTCTTGATTATAGGAAATTCCCCATTTTTATTTATAAAAAATTATTGTGATTTTCAAGATTTATTTATCTGTGACAAGAGATACATTATCCATCATTCAGATCCATGTTTATATAAAGTACATAAAATATACTTCAATATTACATAATATATAAAATAAAAACTAATAAAAATATTTTAGTGAATGTCCTCCAGAACTACATTCTTGTGTGTTGGTTGTACAGAAATACGTTTACTGGCTAAGTTGGTCATTGCTATTTTTCAATTAACATCATTGAATTCTGAGTTCTTTTCACTTGGACTTCGTAACTGTGGGCATTTTTTTCGATCTAACTACACTACAAAATGTTGAATAAAAATTTACTTATAACCACTGTAGAGTGTTGAAGAGATGCAGCTTAGTTGCTAAAACGTCAGATGCAACCCTGTAAGTGGGTTGCTTTTAAAAATCTCCCCTGCAGGCTTACCTTTCCTTCTACCCAGCAATTGCATTAATAGGTGCTTTTAAAAGGTAGCTGGTCCTCTCAAGATGTTGGCTTCTTTTAAAACTCTTGTAATCGAAATCTGGTTCTAATGCTCTTCATTTATTTTCTTAAGTGAAAGTATAACATGAAAGCCAATTCCAAGCCACTGGGGGGTGGGGGAGAATAACTGTCACAGGGGCTGGACCTAAACAGAGACCGGGTGCTTCCCCCTTTGAAGTGTGGCCACCTGGGAGCTCCCATTGCTCTTGGGCAGCTACACTTCAAAGGGATGAGGCTGCACTTCGCCCCCACCTGGCCACTGCATGTTATAACACTTTTGAGTCAGCAGGGGCTACTTATAAATTAAAATTTGGATTAAAAAGCTAAATTGTGAGTGGTGAATGGCTCATAAGGCAGCTTTTAGAGCACAAATATGATTTGAGAACTGCTCAGTTGTATCTTCCCCACCTTCTTCCTTTGCCCTGTTGCCACCCTCAGTATTTCAAAGGTCAGGCTTCTTTCAAATTAGTTTCTATCTCAGAATTTAATGAAATCACTAACATGAAGGTGAACAGTTGATATATCTAGAGCAATCAGGAAACTGAAAAGCCAAAATAGCTTCCCACCTACATCTATTAACCTCATAATGCAATAGGAATGTCGGTGAAGAAACCTTTTTTTTTTTTTCTTTTCCCTTGGCTGTAATAGGAATGGTGATTTATTTATAGATTTAAAATAAATTTTAAGAGCTTGTTGCATTTTGTGAATCTATATATTTACTAAAGTATATGTATTCAGACTGTTGCTTGTGGCATGTTATAATCCTAAAAGATTCTCAACTCCTTGTGGGGTCTTTTTGGTATGTGAGCAAAGCAAAGGAGAAAACATGAAGTTTAATATGAAAAGACTCTAATATTCAGGTTTGGTAGTTGAGCATACTTTGTATTCACGGAGATTAGCATATAGTTAAGAATAAAAGACTACTATCTTACATCTATAATGATAGTATTTTCTTTTAAATTGGACTATTATGTTAAACATATTTTTAAATGTGGTATCCACTAAGAAAATACCAACCTTTTAAATCTCCATTTCCATTTTAATCCTCAGAAGATGACTGTCCTCATGTGACTATGACTTGAAAGGATTTTTTTTTTTTTCCTGTTGAATACCGTAGCCAGGGAGCATGTGTGTCTGAGTTAATACCAAAGTTCTCACTCACTCAGAAGAGTTCAGATAAATTTTGGATAAAACCAGAATGACTCTGAAGACAAATCTGGTTCCAAGCGGGTGCTAGCAAAATCTCAAAATTATACTCAAACCTATAATCTGGTTATATGATTAATCATTGATATTCTTCTACTATTCCATTAGAAAAGCAGACAGAATCACCTGAAATATTTTGTGTTTCATAGTATGGTATCTGCAATTCAGGGTAGAGAAGAATTACAATCTCAGATGAGAACATGAGAGAGAAAAATGGAAAAGTTAGACAGAAAATATGTGTAAATCTTTCACTCCCTTTTAAGGCAGTCACATAGAAATAAATGACAACCGCTAACAAAAACTGTATTACCTATTATGTAGTTTGTTGCAATTATTTGTATACTTTATTCATCTGTAAACATAAATTTTTCACTCAAATTTTGACTTTTTAAATTTTACAAGTTTTATATTCAAAATGTTAATAATAAGTCTGCACTTTTAAAAGGTGAAAAAAACTGTCAATTTTGTGCTGTGGAAGTAACATTTCATTTTTGCCAACACTTGCAAATATGAAACAAAGTCCTCACTTTTTTTTAAAACATTTTAGAGTTAATGGAAATCACAGAGTTTTGCTTAGTCTCTGACAGTAGAAATAACAGCTATGCACTTGATATGGACAAATTGCATTTCCACAAAGGTTTTGCACTGCTGCTACAACCAGCTTGTTTCTAATTTTGTGCTATAAGGTAAATGACCTCTCACATTCTTTTGAGTTTAAAGAAGATCTTGACAGAATAGAAACATAAGAATGTCAGTGCTCTGTCGGTATTGCATTTTCTTTATTCTGCAACCCTGTATTTATTGGCTTTTATTTATTTCAAACAACACATGAGGAGCGGCAGGTGTGAGGTGTTCTGCTGTCCGAAACATAAAAACATCTTGTTTCCTTTTCTGACTTCCTATTGGATGACTTTTTTCCCAGTCATCAAGATTTTGAGTACTTTTTATGAGGTAAACAGTGCTTTAACTATCAGGTGTCTTAATTATAAGAAAATAAGGAATAAATTCATGAAATGATGAAGGATATTGAATTTCTATGGAGATTTTATTTTCAAGGGTCGATATTTTATTTCAAATCTGTAGTATATCTATATACATTAAAAGCCTCTTTTAGAAAAAGCTCTAAGAAAAATTTTGACAAATTGATATAATTTTCTTGCTTACTAACCATACCTTGCACTAATGATATAATAAAATACTTTAAAAATGTTTAAGTTGCAAATGATGGTAAACTACTAAAATTTCCTTTGGTAAATGTGGAAAGTAGGAGGTCCCAATAAAAAGCACTGAAAATTTTCATAAAAGATGAACATACATTACTTCCCAAATATCTTTATTTTGATTAGACTGCAACTCTCATGAGACATGATCAAAAACTATGAAACTGATGTACAGGTACCAGAAAATTATCTTAAGTATTAGGGATTTAATTTAAAAACCATGAGCACTAAAGCACAAATAAACTATACGCATAGAATAATTCAATTATATTAGTGATTCACATAAGAAAATTAATCTTTCTTTTTCTTTATAGTCCTATCCAGAGTAATATATCTTTATATTCCTGGAAAATGATTATAATATATAAGACATCCATTCAAAATTAGAAATCATTTTCTTTCTCTCAGAAGAAACTTTTCTTTCTTTCAGCCTGCTTATTATACATAGCTAAAGAGCTATATGTGAAATTTGAAAGTAAAATTGTCATTTTTTAAAATTATTGTAGCTCCAAAAACAGATAATGTTTGATATTGCTGTACATGAGCACCACACATCTTTCATCTGACTTGCAAAAAAATGAAAATGATTTAATATCACATTGTATTGTTGTTATTAATTGTAACAATGATATTGTTATATTATTAATGGTTTATTTTATAAATCTTCTTTTATCCCAGAAGATGGATGGGCAGAAAAATTAAATTAGCACTTTATTTTATTTACCTTTCATATTTAGTTATCATGTTAGACAAATGACAAGGAGAGGTTATTTGCCTTTTTGCTTCACTCTGCCTAAAAATATGATTCAAGAAGAAAAATGTGTCTATAAATAGAGTTTAAGAATTCTTTGGGGGTAGGAGGGACAGATAGAAAATCTAATGCAAATAGTAAGTAGATATCGCTGTTGTTGGAGAATAATTAGCTTGAGATAATATTCTTACTTGCCCATAATTTCCACTTAAGTAGCATAATAATATTATAATCATTGAACACAGAGGCCATGTCTCTTGCTCTAGGTGCTGATGTCCAGTCTCACCTTTGATTCTGCTGAGTGCATTAGCAAAGGTTTGCTGTGGTTTGAATGGCCAGGGAAGACCAAGATGGTTGCCTAGGTTAAACACAGAGCTTGGTGCAGATTAGATTTAGGGAACTTCTGCAGTAATTTCATAACTCTCAGGTTGGAGAATGCTGAGTAGAGTCAAGTAGTTAAAATTTTAGATATATGGTAATTGTCCAACTTGTTAAGTAAAATCAATACATACTTTTCCCACCTTTGTTACACATGTAATTTTTAGCCTCAACCATTGGGATACTTTTCGTTTATGTGTTCAAACAAAAAGTGGGAAGAAAATATCATAATGGATTTGAGTATATTTTCTCTTTTTAAAAATTTCTCCAAATTGGTTGTTATCTAATGAATCAAAAATTGGGGAGAGGAGGAGGAGGGTTTTATATATTTTATAGGATCCTGATATCCTTTTTATGTATATTCTTGTTCCTCTTAGCTTTAAAATATGTATGATGCTTTCTTTGAAACATGAAAATAAAACTATGATAAAAACAATGTTATCTTTACTATTTTCAGTTCGTATTTCTTGAAGTCCATAAAGATAATAAATATATATTGGGCACCAATTACCTGGCAATAGTATTAGGTACTAGAAATTCAGCTTTTCATAAGACAAACATGTTTCAGACAAGGTCATATGGGAGCAAATAGGAAACATATCTAACCTGCTCTAGAGGTTCAAAAGAGTTCTCTTAGAGAAAATAATGTTTAAGCTGAGACTTGAAGCATTGATAAACTTTAATCAGGCAAATTTGAGAAAGACAAGTGGACGTATTTCAATGGAAATCAAAGAAGGACATAAGCATATGACCCTTAAATGTACAACTAACAGCGCACATATTGTGATACAATGTTCATGTGACTGTGCCTTATTGTATCATTGTCCTCTTGGCACAGGGCCAGTTATGTCACGGGTATTTAATCAAGGAGTTCACAGAAAGATGAACACTTGAATGTTAGAGGCAAAGAAACAAATGATTCATTCTCAAAACAAAAACACTAGACACCTAACTAGATGTCAGGTATTTTGGGGGAAACTACAAAGGTAACAATGACTAAAACACTGGGAGATGAGAATGCGCAGGCAAGAGTGGTGATGGGAAAGAACTACAGGAAAAGAACAAAGAACAATGGCACATGAACAAAATGTTTTACTTCATCAGCTGAACATATTTTATTCTCTTTGCTCCCCTGATGTCATATTCTCTCTCATACCCTTTTCTATCGCTTCTGGTTACTTAAACAGGGCTCTTCATACTCCACAATTCATCATCCAAAAGGCCTTATGCTGGTCTCATTCAGAAGAAATGTGCAATGCAACCTATCATGATAACATACCAAAATTTTAATGTGTGTAAGTTTAGGTTACTTTTTTTATCTAACTTATTTTTGTGTTAGAGAAATACAATTGTTGTTAATATTGATAGTTTGCCATAGTGATCTAAAAGGTGAGAAAAAAATGGAAATTGAAAATGCAAGGATTCATAAATCTACCTTAAACACTTACTGGAAAAATGCAATATTTTTTCCTAGTAACACATTTTATGTGTTTGCATTTTTTTTACCATTGTATCTAAGCAAAGAGATAAGATGACATGAGCTTGAGAGAAGAAAGCATTCTGTAACAGAGATGCAACATAAGGGCTCCACTTTTGTGTGTATGTTTATTTGAGATTTTTCATAATGCCAAAGCCTCAGAAGTGCTTTTCTTATCAAATTCTCTCTCCTCTTCATCAGCTTCAGAGTCCATGCACTTTGTCATCCACATCATCATCCATTATCCATTTTTCTGCCAGGCCGAGAAAACACTGAAGGATGAAAACACTTTCGACTGACATTGGGAGAGCAAAATAACACACTGAACAAGCAGTTGTTTAGGGACTCTATTTCTTCCCGGTGTGTAAATGACTGCTGCCATGCTGTTCACTAGATTGATGGAAAGAAGAAGGGACAGAGTAGCCTACATTCCACTGGTCTATTTCAAGGGTGACAAGACCTCCATGACCCTTGAAAGGACATTATTATTTCTTCTCTTTCCTTTTTTATATTAAACTGTTTAAATATTAGTGAAGAAAAATGTTGGAAACATTTAGTGAGATACAGAAGTAACAGTCTTAAAATTGTCACATCTGGGTTAGTGTAGACAGCATGAAATATTCGGCTTTTGGTAAGTAGAAAATAAAGTTTGAAGTTTCTATGAAACATAGCCAAGTGGAGAAAATTTGGCCTAATTGAACAAGAATATATAATAACCATTTCTATTTTTAGGACCTCTGTAAAGCAGCACAAGGAATCAAACAAATGTTTTCAAATTTACCAACATTTTCAGTCTTATTTACCTAATACTGAACAATGCAAAACAAAATCTTATAAAGTACAAAACAATATTTGAGTATATGTCAAGTTTTCGTGAAACATTTTATGAAAATTGTTCATTTTAAAATGGAAAATGAAGGCCTTTGCAACTTTGACATTGCTATGTATTTATTGTTTCGTTGGTAACTTCTTACAAGATAGTTTTAGTTGAAAAACATAACTGGAGCTGACCAAGATGGTTATGGCAGATTTTACTTTATTCTTCAATTCATAATGTACTAAAACAATTCCTTCTTACTGAGAGTCAGAGCAAAGCGACTGTTGAATATTTCTTTCAGTTCCATAATAGACTCTCTTCAGGAAACAACAAAAAAGGCAAATCAATATAACAAAATGGTACAAATAATTTTCCTTTGAATAGCAGGCAATACACAAAATGTCTGAATTCTGACAGACTCTGAAGTTATTAAAGGAATTTCGTGTTGAATAGTTTATATTGTATATCATCTGGATAGTGCGACTAAATTCAAAGGTGTAGTCTGTAAAGGAGTATCAAATGTAATACAATCTAACTTTCAGCCTACTGCTTCTGATATTAATATTAATCTAGACACTCTGAGAATACTTTGCTTTTATAAAACAGATAAATGAATGACAATATTGAAATAAACTTTGGCTTTATCAATAAATATTTTAATGTTCTAATAATATTGATAATAAAAATATTTTCTAAAACTATTCCTATGGGATCAACTGATACAATTTTTACAACCTGCCTCACAAAAAGAGAATAAAATAATAAAACAATTTAATTTAAAATTATTGAGCCAAATGTGTTTGAAAAAAAGGTTAATGCATTTATGTCAATTAACTAATATTCTAGAAAATATTGAATATGGTTTGGAAACTTTTGATATGTAATTCATTTGATTCCCACCCTTTAGTCATTCATTTTTTAAGAAGTCCAGCAATAGTATTCAGTAAAAATATTGACAACTCTTTTCCCTGCTGTGCTATAGTCTGCGTGTGTGTTGAAGTTAGATGGAAAAGAGCTGGGAGGAAGTGGGCTTGGGCATTTACTACAACGAGAATTGGCTTCTAACCTGACCCCATTTTTGTGTTACTGATATGCCATTGCAGGCTATTTTTATTTTTTAATAATGAAAGAAACCAAACAAAGTATATATTTGTTTTTAGAGCTTACAAAACGTACCAAGAAACAATTTTTTTGTTTATCTCAACTAGAGCAATTATTAATAATTAGCAATAATTAATTGCTTTCCCTTCTATTTTCTCCTTCTCCTCTTTGTTTTTCGTCTTCTTTTCCTTCCTCATTTTCTTCCACCTCTTATTCTTATGTCTCCTTCATGTGTCTTTTTCCCTTTCTCAGTTCACATTATTCAGAACTCAGATGTTGAGATGAAAAATGCCACTAGTGAAGGCCCTTATAATTTTCTGAATCTGAAGTTTCCAGGTTAGTTTAAATTCGTGCAAATTTTAAGCAAGTGAGTTTCTTGGTAGGGTTCATTCGAGTCACATAAAATGCGTAATTTAGTCTGTAAAATTTCCAAGTGGTAGGGAGAGAAATTTTTTTTTCTTCTTTTAATGTAGCTAATGGATTTTCCCAAAGAAGATCAGGATTGCAATATTTACATGTTCCTTTATTTCTTGTATTGTTTTCATACTGTCTCTCTTACCTCTTAAACTTCAAAACTTAAAATTGAACTATCCCAACTTTTTCAAAGTTTGTTTTTACTTCCGATCATTCATTATTATAGAATCAACTTCAATATTTATTTTCAAAAGACAGACACAATTCAGTGTTAACTCTAATTCTGCCCAAATCTACTTTAGCTGCAAAGCCAAAACGTATTTTTCTTTCATGTATTTCTGGTTCTCATTCTATTGTGCTGATCTAACCCAGTGTTTATTTTCATCCATCATTCTTACCTGTGTATCATTTCACATTTTTACTTGTAGCTGTGTCATTATATTCTTCTTATACTTCCTTCTTCCTTTTCCTTTTTAATATTTTATTTAAATGCTATATACTATTTATCCAGCTCTGAAGAACTATAGTTCCAAAGTGGCTTCAAGTTTCTTATTGAAAGAAATATGGAACAAAATGTATTGTATGTTGCATGTTATGTTTTACATGCATGTGATTCAGTGTACCATGAAATAATCCTAACAAAAAGGATATGGTTAAATAGCTCTGGTATCCAAAATTACCTGGGTAAATGAATTTATTTCTGAAATTTTCTTCTTTAACTTGTGATATATTGGGAGACAATTCTCCATAGGTCCCTTTTGTTTCTGTGTATCTGGCAAACAGGGACACTCACTGCCCTTTGTTCCAGACTATTTTTTAAAAGATATCTTCTCAGAGAATAGCCTTAGATCATAGAGTTAATATCTCCCTCTGAAGACAAGTTTGCTTACAGCCCTGGAAGATAGAAATGATTGTCTCCCTTGAGATGAAAGGGCAAGCATACTTATTGTACAATATAAAATATTCGGGTTCCCTAAGCTCAGTGTTTCTCTCCTATAACACAATGCTAGTACCATATAGATCAATTTATGTCACCTGCAATAAATTGGGCTTAAGAGAATGGTGTAAATGCTCAAACTTAGGTACTGATATTACAAGAAACCATCCTTTATCTCCGTTCCAGGAGTCTTGTGTCATCTGCCAGCTTCCTTGAAGCTTGACTAGCTGTCTTTGACCTTTCAAGATTTTTACAGCTTTTGGCAACCTAGGTGACATGCTTAGAAAGACATGGCTTTCTAAATGAGTCCCTTTTGAGGACTTCGTGGGCTAATTAGAAAGCTTTGAGTAAAGTCCATGATTATCAGTAGTGACATATTGACAAAATTGTGTGGCAACAAATGATCCTCTACTTTATTGACTATTGATGATGAGGAACTGGGAAGATGTGTTCCAAGATGAGAACCAGGAGGCAGGTGCAAAGAAAGATGCCCAATCACCATCTTCCAGGCTGGAGGTGAGGTGTGGGGAGGATGTCTTTATCAATATGGCAGCCAGCCTCAGGTCTGCCCCACTGTAATACTGGTACTAAGATTTGTTTGGGGGAGAGCAGATGTTTCTGACCTTCTTCAGAAAACATTTACAGAGATGTGTACCCACATAGGTGAAACAAGAGATATTCACGACTTCTGTTGCAGAAACCCAAGAAACCGTTTGAACTTTGGCTGGTTTACTTGGTAGATGAGGGGCTGGACATGTAATGCTTGTTAAGAAGAATTGCAACACCTGAGCCATCTTACAGGTCAGTACCTTCTACAGTCTATCATGCCAACCTTAAATTCATTTGATCTCAGATTTTTTTTGCAGTGGGTCCTGGCTGTTGTAAGGGAGCTTTGGTACTCTCAAGAAGAATGTCATGAAAGAGATGAATTCTCATGGGAAATCACAGGTGAGGCATCGGCTAGTATTGAAGCTCTTATTCCTCAAATTGGGTTTAAAATGATGATGTAGGTAACTCATGAGAAAATGAGGAAATGACTCAAAGGAATATTGATAAATTAATTCAATAAGCCTTGCTACTCTGGAAAACTTCCTAGAGTATAGATACTCCAGATTTAAGTTTCATAGGTAAGAGTGATGGAAGTTGAGTGTTAAAAATAGTACAGGAAAAACAAAAGAAATATGTGAACATTGTAAAGCTAGACTTCCTTGAGATAGAAGAACTCTTATATGAAGGAAAATATAAGAAGTCGCTCTCCCTACTGAGTGAAAACTTAAGAGATGCTGTCCTCGTAATGGACAGCACATGATAAGGAGTAAGATGACCTCCTAAAAACAAAGGTTGCTGCTAAGCAAGTCAGGACTGAATCAAAGAAAACTCATAGGTTCAGTCAGAAAGCAATGGGACTTTGGTTTCTGACATAGGAGACCCTACAACTGAGAGTATTACTAATAATGACCTTACTGTCCTATATAAAGCTTTGGATGAGCTGAAAACATTAGAACTTTGTTTTTGAGTCACAAGGCACTGCCATGCTGCATGCAACTGCAGTGAATTCAAGGCCTTGCTTACCAGCTCAGAGCTGTTCTCTCCCCCCATCGCCTTGGTCTCTCTTTACTCCTATTCCCTAAACTTACCTGCTTTAATTACAAAGACAATTAGGCATGAGACTAAGTCTCCCTGTCCACAAGGGTGACTGAAAGTTATATGTATCAATCCAAGGATGCTGGTGAACTTCAAGAAAGAGAGAGAAAACTTTGATGGCTTCATTACACAGAACTGGTCAAATCACCATCCCACATGTAGGTGAAGGGAAGGGGTGTCCAAATTCATCTACTTGGGTTTGGGGAGCTTTTACAGTGGCAAAGAAAGCCAACATGATTATCAATATTTTGGGTGGGGCACTGTACTGTTTTTATTGCCTCTGCGTCTGAATGTCCATAAGAACTGATGTGTTTGTTCTTATACTTCCCGGTGTCCAAAGTACCAGTGTTCTCCTGATTTCTCAAGAGTGGCCCGTACGTTTTGTTTTGAGGGCCACAGAGTGTTCTCAAACATAGGTAAAAGCACATCTCTCCCACACACATGCAGCTTTCCTTCCTTGCTGGCCTGAAATGTAATTGGATATTTTTATTATTTATCTTCGTCTTCAACTCTCAATCCTAGAATGCCTCAGCCAAAATTCTCATACATGATATAATATTACTGCCTGCATTATTTTTAGATTAAAAAACCTAACTTACAGATAGAAAATATAAGACATCCTTAAAAATTGAGTCTTGAACATCTTGAGTGAAACTATGTATTTAGTTGCACCATCAAAGGAGTGAAAGAAAATAAGTGTGGGTGCATACTCAGAAAAAGTAGAGTCCTGGGATATTTATGGTTAATATAGGAGGATTAGGTCTCTCTTTGGTTGTTGGCATAAAGGAGGAGGTTGCTAAGTCAAGGATTAGGGAGTTCTTGAGATTAAGTTTTCCTGTTTTAAAGTTTTACTGTGTGCGGCTTTTAGAATAAAAGTAAGAAAATCTCTAGTGCTCCAATTCTGAGTGCTATATGGTTAATGTTCTCGTAGATATTTGATGGCAATGATATGCATGGCTAGCTATAGGCCCTAAGCATGTAATCTGGTGATATCAACAATCAAAAGGGGTGAGGATGGAGCTGTTAAAGGAGCAATGTTTTTGTATGTTGTTGAAGTTAAGTGCGTATAAATTTAAATTGGAGTGTTATAACTTTAGGGTGATAAAGTAATTAAAGTTAACTTCATTCACAAGGATTAAATGAAAGTATTTTCTAATTTCTGAGTTTTTAAAAATTTTGATTAATGGGAAATTTCAAATAGAATTTTTAATTTCCAATCATAGGGGATTTTTAAAGTTATTTCATTATGTCTAGATTAATCGTTTTGTGATAAGAGAACATTAAACTATGATATCAATCCTGTGATATTTGTTGAGATTTATTTTGGGGTCTAATACGAAATCAATTTTTTTAAGTCGTCCATGTGTGCTATAAAAGAAAGTTCATTTTTCCCTTATTGTGTGTGTGTGTTGATATCTTCCATAAGCTCACTGACTCTTGTGTCTATTCTGTCAATTACTGAGAGGTGTGCTAAAGTTTCACACTCTGATTATGGTTGATTTCTCTTTGCAAATTTGTATATTTTTAAAAATATACGGAAATAGAAACCACTTAGACTGACTGTTTGCTCCCTCAGAGAAGGACCATCAGTGGCAAATGGTGGCTGCAGCAAAGCAACACCAAGAGTCCACTTTACACTCAGCAGACAGCACTGCGCCTTCTCCGCATGGTTTCCCAAGCTCTACGCTTTCATAGAAACAAAACGCCTTTGGTAACAAATGATAGTGATGATCCCTGCAATGAGTCATGTATATTCTTTTTTATACATGTTAAAATTATGTGTTTCAAAGTACATAAATTCAACTGTTAACAATATTCTGATTAATTAAAAATCTTATATTGTTACAAGACCCTGTTTACTTTTTTCACAACTTTTATCTGATATCAACTTTTGGGGGGATAAATATTTGGGATTAATTACTTGCTCTTAAGAATTAAGTATCAATCTAATTCTCACTGTTCTGTTTCTCCAGCTGTTTTTTTTTTTTTTTTTTTTTTTTTTTTTTTTTTTTTTTTTTTTTTTTTTTTTTTTTTTTTTTTTTTTTTTTTTTTTTTTTTTTTGTATTTTTTCTCTTTGTCTTTATTTTCTGTAGTTTAACTAAGAAGTCGAAGTTTGGATTTATTTTCATTCAACATACCTGGAAATTGTTGGATGTTTTGTTTGCATATGTTGAATTTTCTCAACTGTTTTTTCTTAAAATATTTTCTGCCCTTTCTCTCTTCTCTCTTTTTAGAAGTCAAATTTAATGTATTTTAGACCATCTAACTCTTTCATTTACATGTTTTAGCCTCTTTCTTGTGTTTTCCATCCTTCTTAATCTCCGTGCTAGTTTCAGAATTCTTCTGACTCAATTTTCAATTTGCTAATTCTCTCTTTTATGACTAATCTGCTGCCACACTCATTCATTGAGTTTTAAATTTCAGTCTCTGTATTTTTTAATTCTACAATTCTTGTTTTCTTTCAATATGGTATATTTTAAAAAAAACAATTTCCTGTGACATTCTGATATCTTTAAGCTTGTCCTTTTTTTTTTTAATAACAGATGAGGCCTGTTTTATATTTGGTTGTTTTGAAAATCTGTGTCTGATTATTTGATTATCTGAAGTGTCTTTTGGTCTATTTCTGTTTTTTATTGTTCCTGCTGGATTCCACACTCATTACCTTGTTTTCCTATGTGCTTAATTATTTTTCACAGTTTGAGTTTATTTCCATAAAAATTACTTGTATACATTCTCAGAGGACCAAAATAGAGATGCTATTCTACGGAGAAGAAATGCATTCATTTCTTCCCAGTGCTTATTGGCACTAACAGCCCAAGATCACTTTAAGCTAAATATACTGATGGAGATAATTTTGAGACAATCCTGATGAGAAAATTTAAGCTCTACAACACTGTTGAGTGCAGGTGTTTACAGTCACTCAAAGATGGATTTCATCATGTTCTCTTGGAAAGGGATGGGAAGTTTACTTCAGCTTCATCTCACTATGACAATGTAGCCTTTAGTGTCCTAACTAATATGTGGTAGGTTCTCCAATCAAAGTCTTCTCCATGGATGGTCTCTAGGCTTTATGGAGTCCTTCCACAAAGGTATATTCTGAATGAGCAAATGAACTAGTTGCAAAGTAGGTTATATTTTTTTATTCTCTCTCTCTTGTTCTTATTCTGTTTTTGATTGTTGGCTGAGGATTTCTTAATATTTCATATTCGTGCTGCCATTATAAAAGCTGTTCTTTTTTTCCATTATTTTTGTTTTTTTGTAGATGGGTTGTTAAAAAAGAAATAACCCTTTACTTGAAACTGGCAATTAGAGATATAAATATTTTTCCTACAGCAATCCTTTTACTATTGATTTATAATTTTATTGCATAATGGCCAGAGAACATAATCTATATAAAGTTGAATATTAAAATTTAGTGAGGCTTTATTTATAGTTTAATACATAGTTTATTTTGTGAATATTTAATTTTTTCATCAAGAAGTACATTCTTTGTTACTATCATATCTCATTTATATGATAAACTTTTATATATTAAAATAGTGAGAATTTTTCAAATATAATTTGACCTTTACTAAAATAATTATAAAATGAAATGTTCCATGAAGGAACTTAGCAAAACATTTTCAACCCATGGTTTTTATATAAAGCCAACATATATATAAACATATTTGTTTATAAATTGTTTCTTCAATGAGTAGATTGAATCACAATATTACTCACAAATCAAAAAGTATTCCTTTAATGCCCGATATGTGTGTGCTACTTTATTAGGTAATGGAGGTTAGATCAATTACTTGATTTTAGTTTTCTGGGAATATACAATTAGCAAAAAAAATAAGTAATATACTTTATAAAAATTAAAATATTGTGTTGTTAAATAATGTAATGCCTAATATGAATAGTACATAGCAATTTCCAAGATGATTACTTCAAACTGTATGTGCAGCAGTAATTCAATTAATGCTTGAGCATTTAGGCAAATAATTGTGGATTAAGTGGATGGAGAATTGGACCTCAACAAATAAATGAACTTTGAATGGGAGTAGGCAGAAGAAATGTCTGTATCTATTTTAAGCTAATAATGAATTCATTCCGATGTCGTCAATTCTAATCCATTATCACACAGATCATTCTAGTTTCCTTTTCTTGCTTATGTGTAAACTCCTACTTGAACAGTGAGAAACCTGGCTGTTCATTTACATAATTATTCAATTACAGTATACATGCATAACAGTATTAGAATTGTTAACTGCATGCCCGTAGGAAACAACTTTCTCAAATAGAGAACAGTATTATAGTTTTATTTGCCTCCAATAATAAAATATACTCATTTGCAGTTACTTAGGTCATCACCTTCCCTAGACCTCAAGTTATTTAGTGGAGTTCTTTCTACATTTGTAATAAAATTAGAGTCTCTTGTCAAAGTCTGCAGTCCTTTCTAGAATTGCCCAATCTCCTAAACTTTGTTTTTTGATACATGAAGGTTCATTCTTTGTGAAGTACTATGGGTTTTGACAAATGCAAAATGTCATGTATCCACCATTTATAGTATCACAGAAAATACTTTCCCACCCCCTTCAAAATCCTGTGTGCTTTACATATTCAACACTGCCTCACCAACCCTTGGCAATTACTATATTACTGTTTCTACAGTTTTGCCTTTTCCAGAAGGTCATAGAATTGGAATCATACAGTATGTAGTCTTTTCAGATTGGCTTCTTTAACTTAGCAATATGCATTTAAGTTTCCTCCAATTTTTTTCATGGTTTGATAGCTTGTATATTTTTATCACTGAATAATATTCCATTTTCTAGATATACCACAATTTATGCACAAATTCACCCACTAAAGGACAGCTTGGTTTCTTCCATGTTTTGGCAATTACGAGGCTGCTATAAACTTCCAGGTACGGGTTTTTGCATAAAAGCACATAAGCTTCTGGTAGTTCCTTAGCTTGTGGCAGGATAACTTCAGTCTTACCCTGGCATTCTCCCTGGGCGTGGCTATGTGCAAATTTTCCTTTTCATAAGGCCACAAATCATGTTGTGTTAGAGCTTACCCTACTCCAGTATGACCTCAGCTTTACTAATTACGTCTGCAACCTAATTTCCAAATAAGGTCACATTCTGAAGGAATGGGGGTTAGAGCTTTAACATACGATATCTTGGAGACACAATTCAGCCCATAAAAGAGGATTATCAATTTTATTGATCTTTTCAAGGGACCAAAATTGTGGCTTTGTTGATTTTCTCTATTGTTTTCCTGTTTCAATTTCATTGACTTCTGATTAAATTTCTTTTCCTTTTCTTCTGCTTGCTTTATGCTTAATTTTAAGCTCTTCTCTTTCTAGTTTCCAAAGGTAGAAACATAGTGTAATGGTTTTATATCTTTCTTCCTTTTTATACATGTATTTAATGCTATATATTTCCCTGTAAACATTGCTTTTGCTGCATCCCATGAATTCTGATAAGTGATATTTTCATTTTAATCTAATTAAAATATTTTAAAATTTCTCTTGGGACTTTTTCTCCTTTTACCCATGTGTTATTTAGAAGTGTTTTGTTTAATTTCCAAATATTGTGGGAGTTTTCAGCTATCTCTCTGTTCCTTACTTCTACTTCCATTCCAAGCGGCTGGGAACATGTTGTATGGTTTCTATTCTTGGAACTTTATTAAGTTCTGTTTTATGGCCCTAAATGTGGTCTGTCTTAATGAATTATCCCTGTGTATTCTTACATGTATTCTTCTCCAGCTTATATGAAACATTCTATAAATGTTGTGGAATGGAGTATTCTGTAAATATCTCTTAGATTGAGTTCACTGATTGTTCAGTTCAACTATTTCCTTATTGATTTTCTGCCTGCTTAATCTACCAATTATTAAAAGTGGGGTGTCGAAGTCCCCTATAGTAGATGTGTCTATTTCTCCTTGCAGTTCTTTCAGTTTTTGCCTCATGTATTTTGGTGCTCTGTTGTTTTGTGAAAATACCTTATGAAGGACAGCATTTCTTGAAGAATTAAGACCTTTACAATTACCTAATGTCAGTTTTATTCCTGATAATTTTCTTTGCTCTGAAGTCAGCTTTAGTGTGAGGTTTATGTTGATCTTTCTAGAAGCTGGACTCTGTTTAGTGTTTGCTATAGTTTTAGGTGCCAGAGGCTTCAGTTGCCTCCATTGTTTTTGCTTTACCTCGCCTACTGTTTTTGGGTTATCCTAAGAACTCCTCCTTAAATAGAACCTTTATCTTGCAGTTCTTTCCACTGTGATCCACTGTTAATATACTGGAGCCCTGTTGATGTGGAGGTAAGGGACAGGGGAAGTGTACTATAGTCTTGTTTAAATCTTAGTCTCTTAGTTGGTCTGGGTCTCCAGACTGTGATCTTCATGAATATTTCTTATAAAATCCTCCCCAGCCCCATTTAGGTCAGTCAGGAAAGTTGGAGTTAGCTGGAGATGGAAAACTGCTTTTCCCCCTAAGTGGGATAAGGCTCTGGAAAAGTCTTCTTCTAGTAGACCTTTATTATGTAAAATATTCACAGTGTTTACTCTTCCCCTTGCCATATGCAGGGGTTGGGGGATTGTTTTTGATTCTCCCCCCTGAAAACCTGTTGAGATTTCTGGGGGTGAAACTCATATACACCTTTGGTTGCCCCATGACTTCAACCTCTACTATTTTCTCTCTCGACCCCACACTCGATCTCCAGTAATTTGTCAAAATTATTGCATCAGTATTTCTACCAGTTTATGGTTTCCACACTCAAATGCTCAGTTTATGGTTTCTGTTCCAAGTAGGCAGATCTTGGCCATTCACCTGCCTCTCCAGATTTTGGGGTGAGTGGCTGTTTGCCTTGCAACTTGAGTTTTCCGATAGGTCCAGGAAGAGTTGTTGGTTTTCAGTTTATTGAGCTTTTTTCTTGCTAAAGTGGCAGTAATAACTTCTAAGTTCTTTACCCATCAGAGCTGAAACTAGAACTCCATGGCTTCACTTTTTAACTGATTTCTTTTCTTTGGGATGTACTGTGGTAAAAGAAATCTATGGTATTTCTATCATATGTGTGCAGGGAAAAATATTTATTGATAAAATAAATTAAATGAATTATCAGTGATTTTCTTGAAGAATGGTGGGCATGGGAAGGCAGATTGATTTAATTGATGTAATTTTTCCTGGAATTTACTTTTAAATTAGAAAACAAATACTCAGAACTTGATTCATTCAAAAGGCCATGACTAATATTGATTTAAATACATAAGTTAGAATTTATAAATATATTGGTAAACAGGCCCTGCTATATTTGTTATCTAGCATGATGTTGCCGGGAAGCTGAAGGAGCAGTTCTTGCCTCCCTCAAGTAGTGATTGGCTCTCTTTTCTGAGATATAACATGACTTTTTTTATACCTTGATTTTGGCTCTTGAAGCAATATAATGTAATTGTTTATTTGTGTCTGTCTGAGAATGAGTACTTTGAAGACATGGATATGGATCATATGTCCTATTTATTTTTGTATTTCCAGCATTTAGCATATTTCCCAGCCCATGATAAATACTCAGGAAATATTTATTAATTGATTGATGAATAAATTAATGAATGAAGAATACCTTCCATATCATCCTACTGTGCGATTTGTTGGGGGGAATTTAATGCAAAATTCTAATATATCTATATGATTTTGCTTTGTCTAAACAGAAAATTGTCTACTGAAATGTTGGTATGATTATTACTGTTTCTTAATCTCATTACCTCCACTGTATCCTAATGACCAAAATGGCACATACGTTTTAAAAAAGGAATCTGTATTCTCAAATGTCTGATGAAATTTATAAATGCTAAGAACATGTATTTGTTGGTATGGCTATTCTTGTGACTTCTTTGTCACTTAGTATTTTTTTAGTACATTACTGGCAAGTAAATATGTAGGTTTTGTGTGGGAAAGTACCATAATATTATTGAAACATTCTATGTACTTATTGAAGAAAAATTTCTTGGTGCTCTGCTAACAAAGATATCACTGAGGGCATGATGATGTTGGGCAGAGGACTGGGATCAACAAGAGAAAGACCACAAGGCTTAGAGAACCTAAAAAATAACTCCATTCACTACCTCTTGCCACAGGATAGGACATTCAGAAAGCTCATATTGCTTATACTCTATAAAAGCTGATTTATCTTTTGGTGGTAGACTATGTTTAACAAATTGATAAGGTTGATGGATAAAACCTATAATGCCAATTTACAAAAGCAAAATAATCGTTGTAGAGATAGAAATTCTCAAATTAATGCATTTAAGTATTGTTATCTACATGTTTATGTTGCCTACATGGAAAACTAAATCTTATCCAGTAATTTGCTTGGTGAACATATCGTAAGGGCTGCCATAATAACTTTCCAAAAATTTGGTGGCTTAAAATAAGAGAAATGTATTCACACAGTTATGAAACCTAGAAAGTTGAAATCAAGATGTAGACATGGCTATGTTCTCTCTGAAGGCTCTAGGGAGAATCCTTCCTTGTCTCTTCTAGCTTCTGATGTCTGACAACCCTTGATATTCCTTGGCTCATAGACGCATCACTCCAATCTCTGCCTGCATCATTACATGGTATTCTTTCTGTATCCAAATTTCTCTCTTATAAGGACACCAGTCAAATTAAAGGTAGGGTCCACCTTAATCCAATATGACCTTATCTTAACTTGACCACATTTGCAAAGACCATATTTCCTCGTAAGTTCACATTTACAGGTTCCAGGTGGACACGAATTTTGTGGGAATGCTATTCAACCCAGTAGAGAGATTTAAATAAATACAGTATTTCATGGCACCAGGATAAGATAGGTTGTTTGCTTGATTCAAATATTTATAACTAAGGACCATTATGCCAAAAGGACCGAAACATTTTCTGTTGAGAGACTATGATTCCACAATCATTTCAACAATCTGGTTGACATTGCTCAAGCACCAGAGTACTCCAGAATCATGGCTGTGGTTCTTCCTCCTGGACTTCAGTGCCAAGCTTTATCTTTATGCTTCTTTTTCCAGGTTTTCAAGTCTGCCCAATGCCCTATCTGATGGGTTGATGTATTCTTTAGATCTGCTAATGAATTCTTTCACGTTTCTTAGAGTCTCCCTATATTAAACTAATAGCTCTATTTTGCCATCTCTGTTGGGATCAATTATGTTTTGACTTCAAAACTTTAACCTCCTGATAGATGCATTTCAGTGACTGGGATGGGTGTCAGCAGAGAGGTTAGCTACTAGAGCCTCAGCTGCTGGCCACCATAATAACAATAAAATTAACAAAATATAACAGCAACAATTTATTGAGAACTTATGACTAGGACACATTGCTTGTTAAAAGTATAACTGTTTTACATGAATTGTAACACATTAATACAAGGTAACCTAATAGGTATCACTTTCCCATTTTTCATATCAAGAAACTAAAACTGCTAAGTAAGTTGCTAAAGATTACTTGGCTGGCACATAGGTGGATTGGAAACAGGTTTATCTGTATTATTTCAAATTTCTTCTATCTTGACACTATAACCCCAACTAAACTAGTAACTAGTAGTATATGTATTGGAATGATCACCAAGATTTTTTCTCTCTCTTTCTTTTTTTCCTCCCCTCCCCTCACCTCTTTTTCTCCTCTCATTCTCTCCTCCTCCCCCTTCCTTTTCCTTCTTTCTCTCCGTTTTTCCTCTTATTTTTAAACTACATAACATTTCGAATTGAGTATACATGTTTACCTCCAGAATAGAATTTTACACAGTAGCTTCTTTGACCAGATAACACTTTTCCTAGATAGCATTTCCTGGAACAATTGTTCTTTGAGCTGTACTCTGGAAAACACTGCTCTGCAAGCTCCCAATCAGTAGCTGCTTTATTTGTCTTATTCTCTACTCTTGTCACAACTTCTTCGCAGACAATAATGTTTTTTGTTACTAAAATATTTGCTTTCATTCATCTTTGCAGTTTATGCCATGTTCAACTCCAGGGTCTAAGTCTATGCATAGAATGGGAGGTTAGTAAGTGGTGAGAACCAAATTTGACTAAACACCGATTTGCTTTAAGAGTCTGAATTTTAATATAGTGAATAAAAGCCCTTAAAATGGTTTCATTAATAATTACATTATCTGTAAAGGGTAACATGGTATCCTAGTCCATTTTATGTTGCTATAACAGAATACCACAGTCTGGGTAATTTATAAAGAAACAAAATTTATTTTTCACAGTCTGGAGGCTGGGAAGTCCAAGAACATGGCGCTGGCATCTGGTGAAGGCCTTTGTGTTACATTATCCCATAATGGAAGGCAGGAGGGCAAGAGAGCACTTGTAAGAGAGAGGCACCAGGGGCTGGGCTAGCTTTACAGCAAGACATTCTCATGATTACTAACTCACTCCTGCAATAATGACCTTAATCAGCCCTCATGAACCCTTATGACCCAATCACCCCTTATCAGGCCCACTCCCCAACACTGTTGCATTGGGGATTAAGTTTCCAACATATGAAACTTTGGGGGACACAATCGTACCATAGCCCATAGTAATGAATCAGTTAATGTATTTATACCTATTAACCATTTGCTTGAGTTAGTTTGCTAAACAGACTCACCCCTATTGAGAAGGGAATCCTGAGTAGTGCAGGTGTTGGCACCAACAGGAATTAGTGCAGGTGTTGGCACTAATGTGGAAAGTGTTGGTGCAGGTGTCAGCATTTACTGGTATTGGTTTGGGAAAGGCCAAGCCTGCTACAAAAAAGAACATGTAAATTAGAATTGGGATACTATTTAGATTAAAGGTTATATTATTTTCTTAGGGCTGCTGTAACATATGACCACAAATTAGGGGGCTTAAAGCAACAGAAATTTGTTCTCTCACCATTCTGCAGGCCAGAAGTCTGAAACTGGCAGATTTCCATTGTTTTTGGCAAAACTGTGTTCTCTTCTGGAGGCCATAGGGGAGCATCCCTCCTTGCCTCTTCTCACTTCTCACTGGTGGCTCTGTGAGTTCCTTGGCTTCCATGGCTTTATAACCTCGATCTCTGCCTTCATCTTCTTTTCTTTCTGTGGGTCTCTGTGTGCATCTCTTATAAAGATACTCATAATTGGATTTTGAGCCCACCTGATAATCCAGCATAATCTCGTCTCAATACATTTAATGTAGTTATTACATCTGCAAAGACCTGTTTTGCAAATGAGGTTACATTTACAGGTTCCAAAGATTAGTACGTGGACATATCTTTTTGGAGGGCACCATTCAACGCACTGCAATGGGTAAGGTAATGGATATTTCACTTAATTCTATTTTTTTTTTCCTCCCTAAGGCTGACCTTGTCACTATATACATGAAATTTTCAGGTTAAATAGGAAAAATGTTGATTTGAAGTAAACACTCAAAAAACGATTTATCGGTATGATTCATGGGGCTCTGAATTGTGTGGGGTGGGGTAGAAATCTGAACGATATTGAGATCTCTTAAGAAAGATGAGGTGAATAGATAGAGGGTAGATAGGTTATAAACAATATCTGCTAATATAGCTTGTACTTGTTACTATATGCTCACTTTGTTCTCTTGTCTTATAATACTGTATATTGGAACTCATATCTAAATTTTCTACCTGGAGATCAAATTGTACATCCAATTGTCATGATTTTTGGTCTAATCCCATTATCACAAGCTTGTAGAAATATAATTTTCTTTGAAATGTTAGTATATTTATAGACTTACTTTCTACTATTCATTTCCTATCTTTAAATTGTGTTAAATGCTATAATAGAGAAAAGTATTCTCAGATTCGTGATTCCACATGACTCTTTTTCCCTCTCCATGACATGCATCACAGTTTACGGTAGTCTCATGTCCCCGGAAGCGAGTAAACGATAACAAATATTTCTTGTTGAATAAATATTGAGAAATAAAAGCAAAATATAATTGAATAATTTAACCAAAAGTCACATATTTGTTTATACTAGAAATGTGCCTATATCATTTCACTTCTAGTTTGTTACTCTAAATATTAAGAAACAGACTGAAAGTAACATTGACATCATCATGTCTAAATGTAGTGACAACTGGTGAAGAATAAAAGAATAGACAATTTTTTTTGGAACTGTGGATAATAATCCAAGCAAGACATTATTTTAGAATCCCTTAAAAGTGGGGAGTGGTGAAAAGAAACAAAATACAGTTTTGTGGTAGCAAATCCCTAAGACGGTTTTCAATAACCCATCTTCTGTATTCATGGGATTTTGTAGTCCCTTCCCACATGGTTTTTGTGGCCAATAGAATATTGCAGCGACACTATTGTCATTTCTAAGATTAGATTATAAAAGACACTATGGCTTCCATCTTTGTTCTCTCTCTCTCTCTCTCTCTCTCTCTCTCTCTCTCTCTCTATATATATATATATATATATATGTATATTTTTTTTCTCTCTCTCTGTGTCTCTCTATCTCTGTCTTTCTCTCAGCTGCTTGCTGTGGGTGAAGCCAGCTGCCTTGTTCTGAGCAGCGCTTCTGTTTCTACATTCTGAATTGAGGCCTCCTGCCAACAATCAATGAGAAACTAAGACTTGCCAAGTGCCACACGAGTGTTGTTGGAAGTGTATTCTCCAGTCTAGGTAAAGGCTTCAAATGACTAGGGCTCTGACTGACAGCTTGACTCAAACCTCATGAGACACATGAGTCACAACTACCCAGCCAAGCCACTCTTTACCCTCAAAAACTGTGAGATAATAGATGTTGTTTTAAGCTGCTGAATTTGGGGTCATTTTTTTTTATGCAGTAATAGATGACTAATACAGTTTTCATATTAATGGAAAAGGCAGTTTTCAATGAGTAATGCTTAAAACATAACAAGATAACTACCAATAACATCATAAATACTATGTTCTAAAGGAGTGGCATGTAAAATAAGTGCAGAGGAGAGAAATATGATGTTCAGCTGTATTGGTAAGGAAGGCTTTGCAGAAAGGAAAGAATTGAGCCAGGTAGGATTTGCATAGATCTTCTAAAATGTGTGCATAAATCAGTAACATCAGATAGATGTAATTTTTATGTATGTCTTGTGGAAACCAGTCTCATTACCTTATTGTTGAGGCACAGCAATCTATGCCATCTTTCACGAATTCCCTTAGGTAATTAGTTTCCTAGAATATTGCTGCATGGCATATTCAATGCTTGCTACTTTGCAGCATTCTCAAAAATATGTGAATTATAGGACATATGATTCTGCTGGAAAATTATGCTAGCAGGTTTAATTCACAGAATATATATATGTGTGTGTGTGTGTGTGTGTGTGTGTGTGTGTATAAAACATGCGCAATCCAACATTAAGTTTGTAGATTGCATATAGCTACTGAGGAATCCACAGAGAATTCTCAGTAGCAACACCTATTCACTTCTCTTAGGGCATTTAATGCTTTATTCCTTTTACTGCACGAGTATGGGAAACTTTAGGGTTCCATGTTCTTGACCTTTGTGAAATATTTTTGTCCATGTAGAATGTTGGGAGAGGCTGGAAATTCCCTTTTAGCTTTTCTCAAATGGAAATGCCATTCTTCTTCTCAAACTGAGCTGATGCTGGTTCTGCCTCCCAGGTAACATCAGCCTGTGATCTCTTCCCAGTCTGGGAAACTCACTCAGTTCTAAGTGTTATCTGTTCAGCACACCCAAGCATAGGAAATCATTAGGAATTTCTATCCTTCTGCATTGGTTTAGAAAGAAAGCAGGGATGGAGGCAGGTAAAATGTAGTATTAATCTCTTTAGTTGAAAAATGCCATCTTCTTTTTATTCATTCTAAAGATAAGTCTTCTAGATTCGATCCTCTAGTAACTGTTCTTCAACTCTCCATGTTGATGTCTTACACTTGTAGTAAAATATCAAAACATTTATAGGTCCTCCTTGACTTACAATGGCGTTATGTCCCAATAAACTTATCGTAAGTTGAAAATATCATGAGTTGCAAATGCATTTAATTTATCTATACTACTGAACATCATAGCCTAGCCTCCCTTAAACATGCCCAGAAAACTTACTTTAGCCTACAATTGGGCAAAATTATCTAACACAAAGTTTATTTTATAATAAGGCATTGAGTATCTCATGTACTTTATTAATACTATACTGAAAGTGAAAAGCAAAATGGCTGTTAGGTACCCAAAGTATGGTTTCTGCTGAATACACATTGGTTTTGCACTATCTTGAAGTCAAAAAATTGTAAGTGAGACTACTGTAAGTCATGAACTGAAACACACAGTGCTTTTAAAACTTAGGAGAAGTTTGTGGGAAGTTTTCATGATTTACTGTAAATGGTTTCTCTAAATGATAATTTAGAAGAGTTGAGGTATGCATTGTCCATGAGATAGATGGCATAATTCATTGGGTACCAAATATAAATATTTTAAACAGATCTTGTAAAATATGAGAAATATATTTTCTTTGTAAACTTTCAAAAGAACTTTTACAGTTTATTGAATTCTTCAGTTTTGTTGATGAAAGTAAGTGTAGCATGAGTGTGTCGATCTATCATCACTGGTGTTCAGTTCATTGGTGGATCATCTACTTAGTCTGCATGGCACTTTGCTTCTCTACCTGTGCTGCTGTATAAGAGAGGGAGACGGAGCGCTTTAGAATATATTCAAGAAAAAGTACACTGATGGGAAGATTGGGTAAAGTTTTAAAATAGATATCCCACTGAACAGTACAATACTCAGCAAACTAAGTTCTGTTAGAATTCATAGAGGTAATTCAGTAAATGCTTTCTTATTTTCATAGTCTTCATGCTATTTACTGGCACTTGTTAAGAATTAATCAGTCCCATCAGTGCTGGGGAAAACCTGAGAGGTACATTTGACATGCTGAAAAATCTTTTGACTCCTTAGAGTTCTTCCAATCTCAATGTAAAGGCAGAGAGAAAAAGTCATATCTTGTCATAATTAGAAAGGACAGCTCTTCTGCCTTCTTCTTTCGGCCTCATGCCCAGGCACTTAAAACTTTTAATCCCACTTTTCCATTCTATGATGGACAGCATTTCAATGCCACTACTCAGGAAATTGCCCAGGAAATAGTTACCTAGCAGGGGGGAAAAATCAGCTAATTGATTACGGTAGCATAAAAATTTCTGTTTAGCAAAAATGATTGGTTGGCCTCTGTATTTGTCTGTATGGCTGTCTTGAACTTGACTTACTGCTTTGTGGCCGGAGCTTGTCATCTTGGCTCCAAGCCAGGGTGTTCATTACTTCTATTAAGCATCCTGCGTACATCGTGGGAAATACTAATGCCACAGCTTCTTTGTGTGCCTTTGTTTGTCCATAAGGTAGCCCTCGGTAAAGAATAATTTACAATAGGTGAAGAGAGAAAAAGATCTTCCCACACCCTTGAAAAAATGAAATTAGGATACCGTGGGAGAAAAAAACATGATAGAGTTCTAACGTGTGTTCTTGACAACTGGTCTTTTCTTTTCATGAAAGATATTCTAGAAGTGCTTTGGGTCTGCCATTCATTTTCCATTTCTCACTTGCTGGTCTTTCATCTGTATACCCCCTTTACCACAAATTTCTCCTTTCTCATCACCCATCTTCTGTCTTCCAGTGAGATAGCATTTTACCAAAATCTCCTTATTTTTTCATTTTAACAGGACTATGTCAAGAAACTTAAGCTCTAAACCTGGCTTGCCTCAACATTACGATCAAAAAAGAGACCTGGATTAGAAGCTCTATTTTTCAAATGTAGTGTAGGATTTCTCCTAGGATGATTGTGACATACATGGTGATAGCTTCTGTTTATATATAACTATCAAACTCTATGCAATTGCAAAGTAGGCATCCTGCGTGCAATAACACAGGCTTCATTTTTAATGTCATGTCAACTAGAAAAGCCAAATGATATTTCAGATCACTGAAATAGCTTATTTAATAGATACCATGATAGATAACACAAAATTATTCCTGTTTCAATAACTTCATCTGTGCCAAAGAGATTGAAAAAGTTTCAGACTTTATAAAATTCTCTGGATTCAATGTAAAATAAGAAGAAAAATCGAATAAAATCAAAATAACTTCAGATTGTTAAAATGCTCTGTTATTGGTTGAAGCATTTTACACATGATATTTTGCATGAGCTTCAATCGAGGTCTTACATATACCTTTGCTTTGTTCCTACATGACTTGGTCACTAACATATTTTCTGTGTACTATATTTTAGTTGACCATAATATGGAAGACGCGTATTTTGAATTTTTGTATTTTGGGTTTTACAATTGATAATCTTCTCTACCAAACCATGAAACTTCTGCTCAATATTTCTGTATAATCTATCTTTGTATAGTTGCTATTAAATATATACGAAATACAAATTTAAAATAGATTTGTATACATGTCCTTTTGATTCCATTTCCTAGAGGGCTGGAGTCATTTTTCTTATGTTTTCTCCACAACTCACTGTGGACAATGAATAAGTATATAAAGTAAATGATCGATGATTGCATGTAATTCTATTTCTACCTGTTTATTTGTCTTAGAATGGCAAGATAAATTTATTGGCCACATTGTTTATACCTGTTAAACACAAAGAGGAGCTGTAGAATAATTGTTTCTTTTTGTTCAGCCTTCCTCCTTGAGGATCTATAGCCTCTTTATGGATGATGAGCTGATAATTTTAAGCTTCTGTTTTTAGCTCTTCTCTTTCATGCCCCTTCAATAATTCATAGTGTAAACCAGACTGTGAATAGTCGAGTTGCAAAATCGCGTGTGTCTGTATCATGGAAATTTTCTTTGCTCTATAACATGCACATATTTCCCTATGAGAAATAGGAAGGAGAGCTAGCTTTATGAGCTTCTGAAAGTGTGGCATTGTGAGCTTCTTTTGTACATAATAACTGCAGGTGCTTTCTGGTGCAGAAATGATCCTGTGATCTGATAGCTGGTTTTCACATTCTGTGATCATGGCCAGTTCACAGAATACAACAAAGGTGGAAGATTGTTGTCTTCCCCTGGGTTGCCTAAAGTTACAGTGCTGATCTTTTGACCCTTAATTTCAGCAATTTTGATTGCTCAAGGAACCCCAGTGTGCATATTTGGAGCTGGCGTAGCATTTTGCTGTTGAGTTGATTGTCAATATCCTAACCTGCTCATGGTTTTAAAAAGAAGGGAGAAAGTCTTTTATGTAGTCGTCTTACATTTTAAAGAGTTAAATACAACCAGTGTCAAAAATAAACTACCTCGACTTGTTTAGTGGAATATTTTAGGCTCGATGATGTATTTTGTCAAATGATTATGGTGATTAGAGTATCACTGCTTTCCCTCCTTGTGAAGTAGAACGCTGCCTACCCTGAGACTGCAGGGTCACAAGAGAAATGCAGTCAGTCTTCATTGGAATAAAGCCAGCACATGAGTTTGGATTTTTCAAAAATGAAATTGTTTTAATAAGGGATTTTTAAATAAGTAATGCAACATGGTATTAAAAATTGCTAATCTCACTTCATTACTAATCTTGTGTCACATTAAAATGAATTGGTTTTACTAAGTATTTTAATTGTTTCCCCTCGGATTTTCATTTCCTTTCTCATCATCAGCATCTCTCATCAGCCGGAGTTTAAAATATTCTCTGTCCTTGTTCATCCCATGGAAATTGATCAGGTATTTAAGCTACAAATTAGTTTCTCCGTAATAACCAGTCTTGATTCTACTTGCAAATCATTTAGTTTAAGACCATGTTAATTTTTGTCTCAGTAAATGCTGCCTTGTTCTCAATTCCTGCTTTGTTTCTCAAAAGGTGACTTGGTTTATGCAGTTAAATGACTTTTAACCACTAGAGGGAAACATATCAATCTACTATGAGCGATGCAGCGTCTTCAAATGGCAAATATCCTCCTGAAGCTGCAGGTCCTGCAGTTTGTTTTCTGTTGATCTTTTCCCTCTGAATATTGACAGCATTATAATGAGGAATCAGCAAAGGGTATATATTGATCAAAAAATTTAGTGAAGATAATTTCCTTTTTATTGAATAATTTGGGAGCTATTTCTTGCTGTAGTTAATTTATTTTTTAAGTGAATAAATATCCCCAAATCACTAAGGACATGTTTCCATGATGCAAGCATTCCTTTGCACACTAATTCTGCAAAGCAACGTTCTTTAAATGTTGATATACTGTACTCACACAAGACATACATTGAGTGACTAAATAAGCATTTACTGAGTGTTGCTTCATTAGTAGAGGGCAAAAACCCTTTCAGACAAATCAGATTCTGTTTGCATCCTACAGTCATGACATAAAAGCGTATTACATATTGTCCTCAGTATTGTTTTGCCCAACCATACTTTATTTACTGAATTTATTATTTTAAAAAATTATCTTTATTTATTTTATTATTTATACTCAAGGGTACTTGATATGAACCCAGGTGTTTTAGTAATAGTCCCTGAAGCAGTTATGCATCTCCATCTCCTTTTCTCATAGCTTAATGGAAATTTGAAGCAGAAATTTTGGGAAATAAAGCCAGGTGTTGAAGGCTGAGGCTCATGATAGCAATGCCAGCTGAATGGATTTCAGGGATCTGGGTACAGAGATGATTCTGTGGCACTGAATGGCTAGCTCTAAGAAGTGAAGATGCTGAAGAAAGTCACAGCATTTAGGGACACTCTAGACATGTGGAACATTTGAATATTGTAGGTGGTATTCCTTAATGTGCTAAAAACAAATGTTTTTAATGCATGTTGCAAAATGTTTTGCTTTACCTATCTTTAATATGACAAAACAATGCAAGATGCTTATGACTTTTTATTCAGGTTCAGGTGGTTTCTGTATCAATCGATGCACCTAGGAAAATAGTCAGACAACCTATTAAGTACATGTGATAAGTACCTATTGTTTTTGTCCGCCTGGTGTTTTGCCTTGCCTAGTTTCCTCTTCAAAATAGTTTCAAAGGAGCTTCTCTTTTCTTACAAATTATCTCCACTCATTTGGTCACACTGGCAGTTCACCCAACTTAGACATGGACACAGGACTAAAGCTTGGACAACTTCTCTCTACTTGGTAATCACGAGAGGGAAACCAAAATAGAGAGAGTAGAGCAGAAATGCATAAGAAAAGGGAACTCTGATGCTACTGGAAACACTGCTAACCAGGGGCAGCCTCATTCTCTATGCATAAGACCTGATATCCGTAAGTTTGCATTTTGGTTTAAGTTCGTTTCAGTTGAATTTCTCTTATTGGTGATTTAGAAAATCCTAACTAATCTTAGTAGGCAGTTAATTTCCAGTGAGAAATTCTGTGAGGTAAGGGGAATTTTTCATAGGCAGCTATCTTATTGTTAAAAAATGGAATGCAAGTTTCTGTTGAAAAGCATCAGGGTTACTTTGTGTATGCAGCTGAAGTATCTCCAGTTCAATAGAGGTTAATTCCAGGGCTTTGGGATGTAGAGAGGAAAAGGATGGAGAATTCCCTCAGGAAGAGAAAATTGTGCATCATGGTACAAGGTTGCAGGAAGAGAAAAGTGTACATCATGGTATAAGGTTGGTCTCTCCAGAAATTCTTTCACTTCCTCCTATGACTCCTCTAACTTCTTATACTTTGGCACTTTGGAAAATGGAACATGGAACCATTGATTCAGAAAGACTTTTAACCCACTAATCTATCCCTTCTTTCATTCATTTATTATTCTTCTATTCCTTACTATGTGGCAGGACTCGCTCTAGGAAATAGGGATGCAAAGCAAAGTTTTTCCTGACACCTGAAAGAGAAGTTTAGAAATTAATCAGGTGAAGAGTGGATGAGAAATCTTCCAGGTGTGTAGGTTGACTATTAACAGGACCACAATTTGTGACCACATGGTTTTGGTCTTCCAATCCATGGAGCGGGGATCAGCATTTTTAAATATCTATTAGATTCACTATATGTTTGATTTGTCTGTAGTATTTTTTTATGATAGTGCTAAAGAATTAGAGAAGTGAGCTAATCAATACATTTTAGTCAAGAAAATCAAGTATAGTCCCCCTGTTTCTTTGGACTCCAAGTAGGGTTATAATCAATTACGCTTTTACTTCTTTAAGGAACACTGGTTGGCAGGCATGACTCTTCAGCATTCCTTTCTAATCCTTCATGACTTGATCGTTGATCATTTGTTTTTTAGATTTTGTGTATAATGCAATTCTCACTTCTAGTTCACTCATTTATTAGGTTGGTGCAAAAGTAATTGTGGTTTTAGCATTGTTGATATTTGCCATTTGATATTGGAATACATCCTTAAATGTGGTTATGTTATACATCATTTTAATGCACATTTCTCATTTTGTGTTTTTTTTTTTTTTTGCTAATGACTTATTACCTGTTTATTTTATATTTATTTTAGACTATGGAAATGATATTAGAAAAAAAGAAAATTCCAGCGATTTTCTTATTCCAGTTCAAAATGGGTTGTAAAGCAGTGGAGACAACTCACAACATAAACAACACATTTGGCCCACGAACTGCTAACAAACGTACAGTGCAGTGGTGGTTCAAGAAGTTTTGCAAAGGAGACGAGAGCCTTGAAGTTGAGGAGTGCAGTGGCCGGCCATCGGAAGTTGACAATGACCAATTAAGAGCAACCATTGAAGCTGATCCTCTTACAACTGCACGAGAAGTTGCCAAAGAACTCAGTGTTGACCATTCTATGGTCATTCAGCATTTGAAGCAAATTGGAAAGGTGAAAAAACTCAATAAGTGGGTGCCTCATGAGCTGACCAAAATCAAAAAATTCATTGTTTTGAAGTGTCTTCTTCTTGTATGCAACAACGAGGAACCATTTCTCGATCAGGTTATGGCGTGCAATGAAAAGTGGATTTTATATGACATCTGGTGATGAGCAGCCAGTGGTTGGACTGAGAAAAAGCTCCAAAGCACTTCCCAAAGGCAAACATGCACCAAAAAAGGTCGTGATCACTGTTTGGCAAAAAGATCATGACTTGCAAAAGGCTCAGATGACCTTTAACATCTTTTAGCATTGAAATATTTTTAATTAAGCTAGGTCCATTATTTTTTAGACATAATACTATTACACACTTAATAGACTACAGTATAGTGTAACATAACTTTTATATGCCATGGGAAACCAAAAAATTCCTGTGATTTGCCTTATTGCAATATTCACTTTATAGTGGTGGTCTGGAACCAAAGCAACAATATCTCCAAAGTACACCTGTATTTATTTTTTAAATTGACAAATATTATGTATATTTTTGATGTATGACATGATGTTTTGATATATACATACATTACGGAATGGCTAAATCTATCTAATCAAGACACACTTACCTCACGTACTTTTTTTTTGGTGAAAACAATTAAAATCTGCTCTCAGCAATTTTCACATATATAATGTATTATTATTAACTATAGTCACCATGATGAACAATAGATATCTTAAACATATTCCTCCTGTCTAACTGAAATTTTAAGTTTCTATTTTCTTTATTCTACTCAATTCTAATTTTCATATGTCCTGGTTCTAAGTATTCATGTCTTTCCCCAAGTACTACAATGTTTTAGGTATAGCCACACTGAATATGTATCTCCAATTGAATTTTTTAATTCAATTACTTTTTAATTCTTATTTGATTTTTGTTCAATTTTATTTTATCCCATTAGTTTTTAAATATTTTTTTTTATATTTTTTACTTCTTAGTCATTCTGTTATATTTGGTTGAATTCTTAAAATCTCACTTCCATAGCACAAATTCTCTTTAGCTTTTGTCTAAATGAATATTCACCTGATCCACTAAATTTTAATCTTTTTGTTGTTGTTTAATTTATAGGATTTCTATTTTCTTTTAAAAAAAAAATAGCAGCTACATATTCTTCTTTAGTGGTATCTTGTTTCTTGCTCTTTTAAATACATATTTTCTTTTTTAGGAACATATAAAACATGATTTTATATTCAAGATCCAATAATTTTAATATCTGAAGTCATGGGGAAAGGGAATCTGCTTTTATTCAACTGTTTTTCTCAGCTCTTGTTTAATTAAAGTGACTAGTTTCCTTAGATATTTGGTACTTTGGGATTGTGAATTTAGGTTTGGCTGAGTTTATCTTTGGGAATACCAAGACTTGTTTTGCGGAAGTATCCTTCCAGGAAGAATTTTAATTTTCTTTCTGCCAGGTACACAAAAATTCTACCAGTCCAGGGTCAATTTAATTTTATTTAGTTCCTCTTAAGGTATATAAGACCAACATTCATATAGACTATATTAGAAGCTAGCATCTGTGTGAGAGAAAGCCTGGGTTAATAAAATTTTATAGAAAGCTTTATCAGATTAAAAAAAGAAAATCACTTTGCTCATGAGTGGGTGTCTTAGTCCTTTTTGCACTACGACAGCAGAATACCTGAGACCGAGTAATGATTTGTTGCTGGATGTAGGTTGGGTTTCCCACCACCCAAGAACCAGACACAAGAAGCAAGAGTTGGTGAAGGACAGGTGGTTTATTCAAGTGCTGGCAGCCTGAGGAGATGATGAACTGTTGTCTCAAAGACCATCTCATCTCATCTGTTCACCAAGCAACTCATAAAGGGAAGGGGTAAAGGGAGTGAGTGACAGAAAGCGAGCTTGCTTGTTCTAATCATTATGACTTGCTCCATGGTCATCAGCAAATGATAGGTTGTCTGGTGGATCTTGTCATCAGCAGTCTACGATTGGCCTACTCCAGCCCCTGATCTGTTTTTCATCAAGATTGTTTTCTAATCTTGTACTCTCCAGCTGTGTAAGAAAGCAGCAAGTTAATTCTAAACTTTTAAGACAGAATGAATTAAAAGCATACTGGTAGCAAAATGGCTTCCCTATAGCTAGCCTAGCTTTATAGTCTGAATGGTTCTTGGCTATGCTTACATTATGAAGAAGAGAAATTAATTTCTCATACTTCCGGAGGCAGAGAAGTTCAAGATCGAGGCACCAGCAACTAATGAGGTTCTTCTTGCTGTGTCATCCCATGGTGGAATGGGGAAGGGAGAGGGGGTGAAAGGGAGAGAGAGGGAGTAAAAAGAGGCAAACTCCCCCTTGTATAGTGAATCCACTCCCAAAATAATGAACCCACACTGTGATAATGGCCTTAATTCATTCACTCCACCCTCGTTGCTACTGATATCTCATTAGGTCCAACCTGCCAACACTGTTGCTTTGAGAATTAAGTTTCTAGCACATGCTTTTTTGGGGTCACATTCAATGCATGGCATTCCACTGTAGCAAGTAAAATTTATAGCCTTGCAAAATACATTTATTACTTCTCAATAGCCCCAAAATCTTAACTGGTTTTAGCACAAACTCAAAATCCAGAGTCCAGAATTTTATCTAAATCAGATACGGGTGAGACTCAAGGCATTAGTCATGCTAAGGCAAATTCCTCTCTGTTGTGAGCCTGTGAAATTAAATCAAGTTGCTTGTTTCTAAAATATGATGGTGGGAAAGGCATAGGATAGACATTTCCATTCCAAAAAAGGAGAAACAGGCAAGAAGGAAGGAGTAATGGTCCCCAAGTAAGTCCAAAATCCAACAGGGCAGACGGTATAAATTTTAAGATTCCAGAATAATCTTTTACTCCATGTGCCACCTTCTGGACACACTTGAGTGGGGGTTGGACCCCCAAGTCCTCAGGCAGCCCTGCCTCTATGGCTTTGCTGGGCTCAGCCACAGTAGCTCTCACAGGTTGGAATCTTGTGCTTACAGCTCTTCGAGGCTGGGGCTGTACTCTGGTACCTCTAGATTTCTGGGGTCTCAAAAGTAGCCACATTTCTGTGGCTCTGGTGGTTGTTGCCCTGGAGAGAACTCTCTACAGTTGTTCTGCCCTTATGGAAGTTTTCTGCCTGGGCTTCCAGGTTGTCTGATATATCCTTTAAAATCTAGAGAGGGGTCACCAAAGCCCCAGGGCCCATGCACTCTGCATGGCTGCAGAATTAGCACCATATGGATGCTTCCAAGGCTTACCACTTGCACCCTGCAGAACAGTGGCCTGAGTAGCACCTGGACTGGCTTGAACCATGGCTAAGGTGGCTGAGGGACACTGGACTGGAATTTGGGGAGCAGAGACTCAAAGGGGCCTTGCGAAGTGTGGCTTTTCTGCCCTCAAGGCCCTAAAATTTTGAGCTTGTGATATGGCTTTGGGTTCATTCTCTCATTTTCTCAATGAATATCACCTGGCTTCTTTCTATCCACACTCATCTCCTTACCAGTCACTTGGCAACACCCTTGGTATTCTCTGGAACATGCTTTTTTATTCATTATATGTCCAGGCTGGAGCTGTTCTAAATTTTTACCTTCTGCTACCATTTTAATTATAAAATCCATCTTTAAATCATTGCTCTCTTCTTTCATTTTACTGTATGCAGCTTAAAGAAGCCATGCATCTCCTTCAATATTTTGCTTAGAAATATTTTCCTCCAGATATACTAGCTCATCCCTTTTAAATTCTGCCTTCCACAAAGCCCTAGCACATGGACACAATTTATCTTAGTTCTTTGCCACTTCGTAACAAGGATGGTCTTCACTCCAGTATCCAATAAGATACTCCTCACTTCCATCAAAGACCTCATCAAAATTGCGTTTACCTTCCATATTTCTGATCAGGACACCTTAAGTAATTTCTAAAAAGTTCATACTTTCCCTACATTTCTTTTCTTCTGAGCCCTCATCAGAATTGCCCTTAGCGATCCATTCTGAACAACATAGGCTTTTCCTAACTTTCTCCTCTGAACTCTTCCAGTTCTGTGCATTATGCAGTTCCAAAGCTGTTTCCATGTTTTCCTGTATTTATTATAGCAACACTCTACTTCTCTGGTACCAACTTTTTGCCCTAGTCCATTTTTGCTGCTATGAAAGAATGCCTGAGGCTGGATAATTTATAAAGAACAGTAATTTATTTCCTCTCAGTTCTGTAGACAAGGACATTCAAGATGAAGATGCTGGCCTCCAGTGAGGGCCTTCTTGCTACATCATCCCATGGCAGAAGGTGGAAGGGCAAGAGAGGGTGAAAGCAAGAATAAAATGGGGCCAAATACCCGTTCTTATAACAAGCTTACTCCCACAATAACAAACTCATTCACATGATAGCAGCATTAATCCATTCATCCCATCTTCATTATCTAATCACCTCTCATTAGGCCCCAACTTCCAACACAGTTGCATTGGTGATTAAGTTTCCAACACTAGCTTTTTGGGAGACACATCAAATCACAGAAGTGGCATTTTATCCAGTATTCTCTTTTCCTAAAGGTGTATCGTTCCAAGGATCCTGGCTTTATGCAGAAGTCTCTGTTACAACTCCCCAAATTATGAGCACCAAGAACTTAGCTCCTAGCCCTAAGCAATCATGAAACTCAAAGCTCTAAATTTCAGGTATCAGCAAGCACCCTTGGTCACCATGACTTGAGAATCTACTTATCGCTCTACTCTTATGGTTTATGTTTTTGGTTCCTGGGGAGTTTTCTGTTTTGTGAGCATAAATATACATTTGCAATAGGATGTTATATTTCTTTACTTAGAATTTTTACGTGTATTTGTTGTACAAAGATTTCATGGAATATCTAATCTGGCCTGCCCACTTCCCTATATGCTTTGAAATGCATTATCCAAATTATTCTTAGTAACCAAAGGATGTACTATAGCTACAGAGCTTTCTCCATTTCTATACATATTCCAGTTTGATTTGATTATAAGCTTTACTGAGAGACGGAATAAGGTTAGCTTTTCTATCTCTCCAGATACAGCAATGGCGATTTCAACAAAAAATTTAACATACGCATTTTTATTTTGAACATTATCAAGAACGCATATATATATTTTATTCAGAAAGGTAGCACATATACATATATTTTTTCATAACTGTTGATAAAAGAAGAAAAAGTTATTATATTCACTAAATGTAAGTACCTCTTCTGCTAGCAGTGTCTTAGACACATATAAAAATGAGGTAAGTTACATTCTTCTGAAGTTCCCTACCTTTGTCATTTTATAAACCTATTTTATATGTTGTACTTTGGTCATATACCCTCTTATTGTTAGATTATTTTTATGCTGGGGATAATATTATTTTATCACACGTTAAGCTATTATCTACATGCCTTTGCTTTTGATCTGTGTTTATAGAGCTATGCTATATCAGTTTCTACAATAGTTTACTTGCTAAATTATGTGTGTTAGAGGTGAACCAGATTATAAATCCTAATGGTGATACTGAAATTGGAACAGTTAAATATAATAAAGTTTATTTTCTTTTAAATTAATATAAAGCCCTATGTATTTCAAAATATACTTCTGAAGAAATATATAGCACACTACTCCTAAAAAAGACAAAAAATTCACAAATCTGACAATGTTATTCTGTTAGGTAAATAATCATCACTTTAATAAGAAATTTTCAAATGAAATCATATCAAATCACAGAGAATGAAAGCAGAATATAACATAATGATAAAAACACTACCACATTATATATATTTCTTTCAATTTCAGAAATGTTAAAATCTGAACATGTGTGTTTTAAAATCAAGCAACTATATTAAGTGATTTACATAATCCACCATTGTATGAGCAAATAGACACATGTCCATTGATAGAGCATCCTAGAGCCTTGAGTTAAAGTGGAAGAGATTTAATTTTTGTTGAGTGAGGTTTTGCACATGTGATGATGTGGGGGCAAGTATGTAAATAGATGTTATATGCTTGTTCTAATTGTTGTGACTTGTTATAAATGTCTGGAGTCATACTTTGCATCGGATTCTGAGCTGAGTCCAGGAAAGAGGAGCATGCTGGTGACAGATACAGAACAAAGGCATGGTAACATGAATGCTTCAAGTTTGCTACTTGTGTCCCTAGAAATTGACTTGTTCACCTTTGGCAGTTCTTGTTCTTATATATCTTCTACATACCCAGTTGAACAGTGAGATTTTCTATATACTCAGTTGAACAGTGAGGATCAGGCTGATTTTCCATATTAAAAATTGCAAGGTGTCCTTCTTCCTGTGCTGAAATCATTTCAGCCTTCCAAATGTTTACATAAGGTACCCAACTACCCTTAATGATGAACAGTAAGATTGAGCACCCATGGAAATTGTTTATTAGCAGTAGAATAGTAAGTGTATTGCAATCGACACATGGAGCATGCTTACCATGAGGTAATGATCACAATTTAATTCAGGGAAGGAGAATTTGTTTTCCCTGCCTATTCCTATACTCTCCCAAACTCTAAAGAAAAAATC
The DNA here is from genome assembly GCA_004363605.1 of Indri indri. Lineage (NCBI taxonomy): Eukaryota > Metazoa > Chordata > Mammalia > Primates > Indriidae > Indri > Indri indri. The sequence continues at coordinate 554,371 of RJWJ010000032.1, forward strand.
AAATTTAATGCTTTTGGTTAATATTAATGATCACTAGGCCATAATTTTATGAGGTTGGCTATGACATGGCTTCTTTTTAAAAAGGTGAAAGTACTAAAGCAAGTTAAATCAATATTTATTCTAAGTAGAAATTAAACTGAAACTTATATGCTATTGGGAAAAATAATTAAAAATCAGATTAATTTTTGTGGCTTTGGAAAAGACATAAATCTCTTGTACTGCTCCAGCTGCTGTGAGACAATGACATGTGGGAAGATATAAATCAAGCAGAAACAATACTAGCCAGTTCAATTTCATTTAACACAAGAGAAACAAAAATGACAATGATTATTGATTCTGGCAAATTACAAATCATTTTATTGACTATTACACGGGCACATCTTAAATTTTATGTTAAACTCAGGGTGAAAGATTGAATTCATTCATTCTAAAATTGTCTAGTACCTACAATATGGCAGGCACAGTGCCAGGCTCTGGAAACATATAGATAATGAAAAAACAATTTTAACCTAAAATAGTTTATAGATTAGCAGGTGAGACATGGGAAATTAATATTAAAGCAAAGTAATAATGGAAGCATGTAGGTTTACTTTGGAAATTAAAGAGTGCCCTGGTAAGCCTAAAGGAGCCAGGGAAATTTTACAGCAGAAGCTCTGATCAAAGGACACATAAAATTAAAAAGCAACTCAATCAAACGGGCCTAAAAGAAGGAAATATAAAATTTCCAACATTTTATAAATGAACACTAGGAAACTCCAATTGAAAGTGTCTTCATTCATACATTTAGGAGCGGGAGGGTTATACGAGCATGTGTGAGATAGTAATTATGCCGAGGAGGGGAGACACAAATAGAAATAAAACTTAGGAGAATAGAAAGTGAAGAGGAAAAGAAGTTTTAAGACAGTATTTTTAGCAAAGAGTGGATCTGAACCACATGCCTGCCTTTCAGCATCCAGAATAGCTTGTGAGCCATCCTCACTGTTACTCATAGACCTGCACTTAGTGCCCCCATCATTCTTACTGGTCAACGGTCTTTGATCTTGTCGGGTTTTTCCTGCATAACGAACAAACAGAACATGTCTCCCACTCTTCATTATAGATTGACTAATATTCAGAATCCCTAGGGTTGTTCTTAAGGATGTCCATTATTTGGCACAGGGTTGTCTCTCTTAATCCTGCGCCCCCCAAGCTTTGCTCCAGATAAGTGGTTCTCCACATTGTTCCCTGTGCTCGTCCTTACATATTCAGGGCTATGTCAGTGTCCTGCTGGGGAAGGCTTTTTGAGGGCTTTACTATTCCCACTACCCAAGTGTTAGATGTTAGACTGTTTCAGACTGCTACAAACTGGCAATCCAGACTGTTTTAATTAATGACAGCTTTATAAGGGCTTTATGAGACAAGTAAAGAAGGCAGAAAGAAATCCCAGCAGATTCAGAACCAGAAGTCATTGATAACCGAGATTTTCAGGATGCAACGGCAGAATTCCCAGCCTGGAAGAAGCTCAAAAGCAAGCAGCGACTTTGTTGGTTTGCCTGTGGAGAAGTGGGTGTCCCCATCTTAGTGCCACCAGTGCCCTGCCTTTGCTTTTTCTCCTCTTGACTCTCGATCCTTTTCCTCAACATCATTCATCTTTTTGGATCTTCTAACTCACTGTATCTACTTATTTCTCCCTTTATGTATCTTTTCTATCCTGCATCACTCTTTTATCTGCTGACTCTTTTTGTATATATCACAATAAAGCTTCCTGAGAGAGAAAATTTGTGTTCATAAATCATCATCGAGAGTGTAGTATTAATAATTTCAGCACTGTTTTAGGCCTTGTAAGACTTGGGGTAGAGTACCATAGCTTTTTCAATGTTCGTGACCAAGGCAATGGGCATTTTGGAATTGTAAGCATTCAGACTTTTCTTTTGTCTAAATCCCTAAATATTTACGAATAGTGTGTGTGTGTGTGTATATGTGTGTGTGTGTGTATATATATATATATATATCACTTATTTGGCACATCAAAAAAAAATTTATGACATCAACTCTCTTCTTTATCGTATGTAAAATTTTATATCATTGTGTCATTTTTCATAGATTTGGGTCTTGTCCCTCAAACTAGAATATTGAATTTTTAAAGAAAGAAAACTTTACGATACTTTTTAAAATTTCTTATACTGCCTTTATATGGTAACTTACAGCAAAGATAGATAATAAATGTGTTTTGATTTAAACATACAACTCAATCTATTTTTCTATAACATTCTAATGTGATTAATTGTTCATGTATGTTAGTTCATGTATCTCATAAAAAGATACTTAAAATAGAAATCACCATTTATTATCACCATATTGATAGTGATGATGACCAAGATTAATTGAATATTTTCTATTTTGTAAGACACTTCATTAAATCTTCACAAAAAATTTCCTTTTTAATTTTCATATAAACTCTATGAATGTCAGGAATTGTGAAGAGTCTGAGATTTTACTCCACTTGAAGCTAATAAGTTAGAGTTTCACAGTTTTATCGATACTGGCTGTAAACATGAACCTCTTGGCTCAGAGACAAAGGACAGTGTATTAGTCAAAGCAATTTCAGTTGCCAAAGTAACATCATTTGTGCCAGTTCCTTGATCCCCAGTTCCCACAGGGCAATGCAACAAGGGCCAGAGACATCTGCACACTCAGTGGGTTATATCATAGAAGAACCCCAAGTTTAAGACACAACAAAGTTTTATGGCGAAGCTGCTAGCAAATCTGTCCAACCTTTGCCCCGGAGAGAGATGTTATCTTTATTATCTTGTATAGCAAACAAATTTTCCCTATGCTCCAAAGAAAGCCACTATTTTTAATTTCTAATGCTATTTGCTATACAAACATTCTTAAAAAGATAATCCAAAATGAAAGTTGCCAGTGCATTTGCTCAAAAGATGTGTAGAAAGAGGAGAGACCCATGGTGAATCATCTCCCAAGATGAAATAGAGAATCTAAGCCTGATTTTATGGATGAAAAAACCACTTTTCAGAAAATTTAAGAATCATGTCACATATTACACAACTTGTAAGTAACAAACCCGTAATATGACCTCAAGCCTTGGGAGTCGGGACTTTTCACTTGGTCATGATGCCGCTTCTATCCCTACTACTCACCGCTAATAAAGTTGCTTGTCAGCCTGCCCTAGTCTCCTCCTGAATTACATAACACATATTTAGGAGTTAGACATTTTCTACATTATCCACAGGCCCAGTCATCAAGAATTTACTGCTTTTGATTGTTTTGAGTTGTTTTTAAGTGTCAGGGTTATATCTTAAACAAATGAGTCAGATCATCTCATGTAGCCAACATAAACAGAAACCTACATAAACCTTCTCATGTTGATGTGAGAATAAAGAATTCCTGCCTTTGTTGTTAAAAGTACACTGATTTTCTTGAAATAATTTTTTGAAGGCAGGCATTTGATTTATTCCAATTAGAACTGAAGCTTACAAGTGTTAATCCACCGATGTCACAAGACCCAGGGTTCACACTGGGGAGGACTTTTGACACATGCATTTGTACTAATTTTTCATGTAAAATATAACACAGTGTTTTGGGAGAGAAAAAATGTGCCTGGATTATTTCAGCAACATAATTGACTGTTTTTATGTGTGTCATGGCATTTCTTAAAACTTTGGCTGGGACTGTGGCATTTCACATCACAGAAAAGGAAATAAAGCTGTATTGTAGTTTGCTTACATCAGTACCTAGAAAAAAATTCTTATTTCAAAGGAGCAAGAGTTTTCCTTGTGGAAAGCAGGGGTCTGGGTAGCATTTTCATTTCCTGCCTCTTTGACTTCCAGTGCTCCCCTTCAAAAAGTTCCGAATACAGAAAGCAGAACTTGCCTCCAGCACAAAACCAGAGCCCACTTTTATTACTGTTGTTGTTTCAGGGCTCCTGGATCTCATGCTGAACCTTAAAATCCTATTCACAGCTCAGCTGCCAGCAAGCTGTGAGCAGAGCAGTGAAAAGTGGAAGAAATAACAGGCTTCACCATGCAATCGGTAGTTCCCTACTGAAACCATATGTCATGCATAGAATCCAGGAGACTTGAAAAGTCTTGAAAAACTGCAATGCCGCTAGTGCTCCTAATGGGAATTAGTGATGGGCAAGTGCCTGTCAGAGGGGTTAGAAAATAGAAATAAGCAAAAGAACAATTGTCATGGGCTAAAAGAGGTGATTAAAACAATTGTCCTCTATGGATTTAATCATTAAGTGACCATAACTTCTATCTGTGAAATGCCTCTTCACTCCAGCAATCAAGTTCTAAGTGCCTAGTACTAAAGAAATGACAAATACCCTTTCTAATAATGTAATTCCATGTCATGGTGACAATCAAATAATTATCATAACCATTATAGCGAAATTTTTCCTCTCTGGCCAACTGTGATTTTTAAAAGGTAAAATATCATGGCGGTTGAGCACAAAAGTTTTGGAATTAAGGAGGACTAGGATCAAAACCTGACTTTACTCCTGTATGGAAAAGGTTTTATCTCTTTGAGCCTTAATTTCTCATCTGTAAAATGAGAATTATGGTACTTATCTGTAGTTTTGTTATAATAATTAAATAAGAAAAAAAGCATATACCACATTATATAGGAACAGGCACACAAAAACATTCAATAAATAGTGTTAATAATTACAGGAAGAAGCACAACTATTATTTTTATTAATGGACATTCGAAGATTTTATCAAAGGGATGAAAATATGTATATATATTTAAGATCTTATACTCAGTATATTGAATATTCATTACGATATTAGAATGTGTTTGGTTATATTTCATATGAGATAGCAAGACAACTTATTTCTTACTCTCATCTAAAGAGAAATTAGTACTAACTTGGGTGGATTTAATAGAATTTCTTAATTATATGTAGCCCCAGAACTTATCATTATTTTGCTTTTCAGGGTACCTTTAAAATATGTGGAATATATAAAATTATTTTTGTAAATTCTAAATTTTGAAAATAGTGGTCATGATACCCCAATGTATAATGAGAACTTGTCTTTTATCTTTCATCAATGATAATTAAAAAAAAAATCAAAGTTGACTTTATACTATGGATAAGATTAAAAGTAAAAACTAAATATGTAATCTTAGCTAAAATATTAACCTTTTGAATTGTAATTATGCTTATTTTTACCAGCATTTAGGTATATCATTAACTGTACAAAGATCACTCATACCTGTGTTTTATAGAAATTTATATAAAGCCCACACCTATTCATAATACACACCTACACATACGTTTGGATTTTTGTGAAACTGAACCTACACTTCAGGCAATTTTAACCTGTAATTGAATTGTGTTTTAAAGAGTTATTTTGCAAAACCCATTATCGGGATGAACCCATATTCTCTTTGAAATAATGCTGTAAATTGTGGTGAAACTCCCTGACCAGCTCTGAAAAATCTTTTAACCTATTATGTTCTTAAAATACTGTGTTAGCTAAACCATTCTAAATATATCTGACCATTTTATTATAATTTTTGATAAGAAAATATTTCTAAATTCTTTATTTTAGATATGAAAACACATTTTGTTTTTCCTTTTTTAGCCATGGCTAAAAGCCACAGCTCTGAGTCACTGTTTGAAGGCTTTATATTAATTATATTATAGTAATGTTTTATATATTACATAATATAGCATATGTATATTTTCTATATAGTCCATTGTAAATTGTCTATTATATATTATATTAATGTCTTAATTCTTTCTGCATTTGCATAATCATGCATAATTTAATGATGGGGATACATTCTGAAAAGTGAATTATTAGGCAATTTGTTGTTCTACAAACATCATAGAGTGTACTTTACAGAAACCTAGATGGTATAACCCAATATACCCTTAGGCTATATGGCATAGTCTGTTGTTCCTAGGCTACAAACTTTTACAGCATGATACTGTACTAAATACTGTATATGATTATAACACAATGGAAAATATTTGTGTATCTAAACATAGAAAAGGTACAGGAAAATATGGTATACAAGATAAAAAAAACTGTACACTTGCATAAGGCAATAAACACAAATAGAGCTTGCAGGTCTGGAAGTTACTCTGGTTGAGTCAGTCAGTGAGTTATGAGTGAAAATGAAGGCCTAGGACATTAATATAGTAATGTATATTTATCTACATTACTACTGTAGACTTTATTAACACTGTACACTTAGGCTACAGTAAATTTATAAAAAGTACTTTTCTTTCTTCAATAATAATTTTTTTTTTTTTTTTAAAGACAGAGTCTCACTCTGTCACCCTAGCTAGAGTGCCATGGCATCAGCCTAGCTCACAGCAACCACGAACTCCTGGGCTCAAGCCATCCTCCTGCCTAAGCCTCCTGAGTAGCTGGGACTATAGGTGTGCGCCACCATGCCCAGCTAATTGTTTTTTTGTTGTTTCTATTTTTAGTTGCCCGGGTAATTTTTTTTTATTTTTAGTAGAGACAGGGTCTCGCTCTTGCTGAGGCTGGTCTTGAACTCCTGATCTCAGGCAATCCTCCCGCCTTGGCCTCCCAGAGTGCTAGGATTACAGGCGTGAGCCACCGCACCCGGCCCTTCAATAATAAATTAACCATACCTTACTATAACTTTTATACTTTATAAACTTTTAATTTTTTTAACTTTTTGGCTCTTTTGTAATAGTACAACTTAATAAACATTTTATAGCTGTACAAAAGTATTTTCTTTCTCTATATCATTCTGTAAGCTTTTTTCCATTTTTAATGTTTTAAAATTTATTTTAATTTTTAAACATTTTGCTAAAAACTAAGACACAAACACACCCCTTAGCCTAGGCCTACACAGGGTCAGGATCATCAGTATCACTGTCTTCCACCTACCACTCTTGTCCTATTGGAAGGTCTTCAGGGACAATAACGCGCATGGAGCTCATCACCTATGACAACAATGTCTTCTTCTGGAATATCTCCTAAGGGACCTGCCCGAGGGTGTTTTACAGTTAACTTTTTTTTCTTTAATAAGTAGAAGTATACTCTAAAATAACAATGATAATATAGCAAATACATAAACCAGTAACATAATCATTTACTATCATTATCAAGTATCATGTACTGTATATAGCTGTATGTGCTATACTTTTATACAACTGGCAGTGTAGTTGGTTTCGTTTTTACCAGCATTACCACAAACATGTGAGTAATGCATTGTGCTACAACATCACTATGCAATAGGAATTCTTCAGCTTCGTTATAACTTCTGGGACCACCATTGTATATGCAGTTCATCATTGACCGAAACGTCATTATGCAGTGCATGACTATATTTACATAGAGAAGACGAGGAACAGAAGTCACCTTTATGAGTTAACCATCACAGCTTCAGAGACAGCTAACATTACTTGTGCCAGTCATTCGCAAGAATGAAGCATAGATTCACTAAAAATAATCTTGCCAAACAAAATCCAAGCCCCTTGTACATGTGGATGCTTGGTGCACCAGAGGAATGAAATAAGTATTAAAGTAAGTATTATGTTATTTTAAGAAATATTTTGATACAGCATTCTACCCTATCCTTGTGAATAAGATGGCAAAGTATAGCCTGAATAAGAGACCCATGATGTAGATTCACAGAAGTGTGTGAACAACCAGGTTTAAAAAGTTACAATTAGTGGTCTGGTTTCTGCCTGAAGCTAAGGGGCTACCTGTAGTAGTAGTGTGCCACCATACAGTACTTTTCAAGAGTTTGTCAATGAGCTGGGGAAAGCACATAGTACCTACATCACATTCCAAACCATCTTGGGAATAAATGAAAAAGGTTCAACTTTAGCCAGAATGAAGGCAAATTTCTTCATGTAGATCCAGTAAATAATTTGTACGAGTTACAAATTGGGAGTAATCCAGAAATTGTGGAATTGCAGGTGAAGAAATTATTTTATTTGATCAATCAATATGTGATCAAAATTATTGCAGACTGGACTGCATCTTTCTCTTCTATACTTTTGACACACTAGGCATGTGTCCATAGTAGTCACTGTCAGTTCCACTGGACCATAAACTACTTGAGGAAAGACTATTTTATTTATTTTCTTAACCACAGCACTTAGTCCATTTAGCACAAGGTAAGTTAACAATGAATACCTGTAATGAATGAATGAAATTTATGCTGCGGCTAATAAAATAATAAGCACATTCTTAGTCCACTTCAAGAAAATACTTAGTTATGAGCAAAACATTTTAAAACAGAATTCACCAAATACATATTTAGAGTTCAAAGATCATTATGGCAAGGAGGTTAAAATTATATTTTATGAGAAAGAAGAAATCAAGATGCTGATAAGAAAAATATTTTCAAGTATTTTAAGGATTCCCTTACAGAGCAGACAGATTTATGTTGTCTACAGAGACCAGACTAGTATACAGTGAGCACATGAGTGATCTACTGTGTTCTCACATGGGAACTTTTGAGTGAACGCAATGGTTTACAATTAAAACGTGCTGCCTCAGAAGTAGTCAATTCTCGTTTAGTAGAAGTTTTTAAGCAGATGACATCCATCAGGATGCAGTTGAGGGAATTTCTCACTGTGTACAAATCTCAACCTCTTTTTCAGTTCTATATTACATGTTCTTTTTGTCTGCATTGCTCTCAGAGCCATGTCTTCTTCGAGATGTTAGATGTTCAGTAACTGTTGCTTGAACTGAAAGAAATGGAGTGTCTTCAGGAACAACTTACTCTCAGTGAAAGGCTTTCAAGCTCATTTCTTGCATGTGGATTTGATGATTTTCTTTCTCCTCCTCCTCCTCTTCTTTTTGTGAAAGGATCAGTTGGAATGCGAAATAATACCTATGTTTTCTTCCAGGAAGATAGTTTCAAATATTAGCCCTATTAGATCGTGTTTTATGTTAGATTTCTATCAATATGCAAAACTTGTGTGACAAGCTATCTAGTTCAATCCATCAAAGCTTTCAGGTTGGAAGTGTTGGGGTATCTGAGAGAAGATATAAGACCATTTGGAGATAGTGATGCACGCCTATAAAAGCCCCAAGTATTTCAAAAAATATTCATAATAACATAAAAAGGAGTGGCTGATTATAAAATATAATGTACATTCTTGAAATATATTAAAATGTCATTAATAAAATTATGAGAACATTGAAATCTGTGTGAATGAAACCACCAGACCTGATGTTCCTGATTCATCCATATGGCTCTAAAATACTAAAATAAACTATTTTTTTTTCTTTTCAGTATACTACATATTTCCAGATGGTATGCAACTGTGTTGTCTAGTAAAGCAACCAATAGCCATATGTGATTATTGAACATTTGAAATGTGGCTAGCCTGAGTTGAGATGTGTTCTCGGTATAAAATACACACAGGGTTTTAAAGTCTTAGTGTTAAAAAAATAAACTATCTCCTTAATACTTTAAAATATTGATTATGTATTAAAATGATAATAATTGGGGTCTATTTGGTTAAAGAGAACATATTATTAAAATTATTTTTACCTGTTTCTTCTCATTTTATTTAATGTGGCTACAAAGAGTTTATGATTACAGAAGTGACGTTGATTTGTGGCTTACATTGTATTGGATAATGCTGGTCTACAAGGAAATGAAATAAAACTTTCATAGAATCTTAGTTTTGAAATCAGATGGGAACTTAATTTGATCATTCATAAAATAATGAACATTTAGAAATGTCAGAATAAAATTAGTAGCTAAAGAGGGACTAAAATAAATCTACATATACCCAGTATGGCTCTATTCAGCACACATTAAGTATGTGTCCAAATCTTTTGAATGCATGTAGACATGACCTCTGACTCCTCACGATTAAAAAAACTATGCCTTGTTCAATCATGTCTAAATGGCTTTTTACATTTTTTTGGTCGCAATAATTTAAACTTGGAGTCTACAATAATCTGCCAATGTAGTAATGAGCTCACCATATTCTTATTTCATGAGGATGGCATAATAAACTATTCCCTTTTTCTCCTCCATAAAGATCATTTCAATGCAAGTATTTCCATAGGGAGCCACAGACATAATGTGTATCAGCTCCAATTAAAGGGGCCTTGCTCTGTTTTTTATCAACTCTCTTTCCCTACATTGTTCTCCACTAGAAACAACAACAGAAATGCCTACTGGCACCAGAAATCTTCCACTCAGCCATTGGCAATCAGGTCCTGCAAAAAAAGATGACATTAAACAGAGACTGCCAAAAGTGAGTTTCTAAGCTATGCAGACAATTTTTCCAAGCTGAGCCTAAACTTTTTAGAATGGCAGTTACAATTCTATGCCCTCTTATCTTCAGTCTTTATTTCCCTGTTCTCCCCTCAAAGTGTTATTTCATAGCTTGAGTACAATTTGTAAATATTGCATGATATTTGATTTCATCTGAAGTACTTGGGAACAAAGTTTGAATGAGATCCTGAGGGCCTAGATTTTTTTTTTTTCTTTTGAATAGCTACAGTAGAACAATAATAGACCCATTCTGTACCTTAGGAAACAGCCTAGAGGAGAAAGGACTAGGGAGATGATTTTACTGGTTATACACCAGGCCAAAAAGGATGGTAACTTCATAAATTATTCTGTGGGTGTTGCTGAAGTAATTCTTCAGTTAGACATTTTAGTGAGTGTACAGTTACACAGACAAAGGGAGATGAGAGTTGAGACAAATATTTGAATATTTCAGGCCTTTTGGAAACTCAGGCTGTTTAAGAAAATGATGTTCTTGTAACTTGAATAATAACACTGTATATGTATGAAAACTTCAAAGAAAATTTTCTGCATAAAATGTTAACTCTCCATTTTGCTTGGTTTATATACAAGGTATAAAAAAACTGCCTCTGGCATATTACCTTTAGCCAATAATAGTAATTAGACATTAAATAGTATCCCTAAACACCCTGAAAATCATTGTTTGACCAAGTCATTTTATTATCTGTGATTTATCTACCTTAAAAAGAAGCGTCAGTGGTTACTTGATGCAATTTAACCTGTGTCTGTGTGCACAAATTATGCTTTTTCAATTGTTTTAAGAATATAAATAACACTATTTGACACAATTAAAAATCTTGATTCAAGTAGTTTTCAAAAGAATTTACTTTATCCTCTGGTATTTCCTATATAGGCTAGGGGCACTGGACGTATTACAAATCTGATGTGCTTTTCTTGTAATTCTTTTGTGTAAATTTACAGGAAAGATAAATGGTATCTCTTTGCATAGGCAAAATATTTAAACAGCATAGCCTATCCATTATTGAAAACTTAGTGCATTTCTGTCAGCAAACTGTTCTGATACTCTAGGAGACTTCTTATTTTAAGCATATTTTAAATAGAGTGTATTATTTAAAGCCATAAATAGTCTGCTATAAAAACACATAGGACATCAGCAAGATAGGCAGACGAGAAACCTCTAGCAATTGCCCCCCTCACAAAGACAGCCAGGATAATGAATAAACAACGTTTTAATGAAAATAACAGAGGGAGAGCTCCAGAGTGACAGAGGAGTGACAGAAACCCTGGTAAGCACAGAAACTCAGAATGATTACACAGAAGCATAGAAGGAAATGCCAAGCCTCTACCGTCCCATCTTCCAACTGAGATCAGCTGGGAACCAGGAGGAACTCTTTTCTGTGGTGAGGAGATAAGCAAGAGAATCCCAGAAACCTCCATCAATACTTTGGACACCTAACAGCAACTAGGGTCCCCGGTGGTCCTCACAGACACTAAGCCTGGTGGAGGGAGCTGCCTGGAGTTTACGTAGCTATGCTTCCCCTGGAGAAGGAGCCAAAACTGTGCCCCAATCCCTGTGGCTACTGAGCTACACCATCTTGGAATTGGGACTATGACTAGAGTGTGTCATGTTCTGGGGGCAAGTAACCATGGCTTTCCTTCATTCCTGAGGTTAAGGTGCCACCAAATCTCAACAGCCTGGTGGCCTGACATCCTCAAGTTAAGCTGTGATCAGTTATTATAACCCTCCCTTGGGGTCAAGTAGAGGTAGAACATCTCTACCCATTCCTTCTACTTTGCCTTACCACTCAGTCCAGAGCTGAAGTGATATCCTGCTTCATGGAAAAATAGTACCTTGGTCATTTATAGCACTTATGCTTCCCCAGTGCCTAAGTTGAAGCAGTACCCTGCATCTCAGAAAGTGGTACCTTTCTTGCCCAGAGTGGTCATGTACTTAAGCTGAAGTAGTGTTCTGCATGCCAAGGAAATTCTTCCTGGGCCTCCCAGAACAGTAATACACCCCATGCCTGAGCTAAGGTGGCACATTATGCCCTGGAGAATGGTGTCCTGGCTGAACTGAGCAGCTGCATATGCTAAAGCTGAGCGAATATAGTACACTACATCCCAGGGAAACAGAGCAGAGGCTGAACTGAAATACCCCACCCCATTGGCCAAAAAATTCTAGCACTCTGCTTCCCTAGAGCTGGGCTAGCCCTGGAATCTAGGCTGCTGAGATGCTCCTCTCCCTGGAGAGTGAAGACATCTCTGAGTGGTTTCCCAGTGCCCAAATGACAGCTGTGCTGCACCATACTGGGATACTTGTTGCTATCACACCTGACCTTGTGGAGTCTGAAATATTGCTGAGTCCCACCATCCCAGGGTTTAGAGTTGGCACTACACAGTTCCTCATCCCCTAGGACCTGAGTTACCACTGAGTCTTATTGACTCAGGTTCCTGAATTGCAGCCATAAGTTGTTCCTCAGGTCCAAATCTTCAGATCACCCCTTCTTCCCTGGAGTCAGGCCAGTGCTATGCCCTTTCCTCCAAGTGTAGAATCATAGCTGCAACCTTTTCCCCTGGGCCTAAAGTGCTAGGGAGTGCCTCAGATTCAAAGATCCTGATTTCGTGGGCAATGTACATCCAACACTGCCACAGAGAATGAGCCTGCACCCCGAGACCCAGATGCCACAATAGGTTCATGAGACTCTGAGTCTAGGAGCCTGGCCCCCCCAGCCACTCCAAGTACCTGCACATAGAACTCAGCACCACTGCCACAGTTTATAGATCATGTCATGCCTGATACCAAGAGGGACCCCTTGACTATGTCTCCCCATTGTGGAGAAAATGAGAATAGGAGGGCACCAAAATCCCTTGGCAACAAGGACATTAACAATATATACTGCCACTGCTGCCACCACAAACTTTAATGGCCTAGATCAATGAGGCACCCACAGTGATTGTTGACATTGAACACAGATGAAAAAGCTTCATGAAGACTACATCATTGTAGCTATCAGGAAATAGGGTCATCACACCTTTTCCAATCACTACGCTAAAACTCAACTACAGGTGAAAGTCTTTCTCTATGTAAGCCACTCTTGAAAATTTGGAAGAGGTCATTGTTCCACCAGATGCGCAGATATCAATGTAGAGACACAGATACATAAAAAAGCAAAAAAATATGACACCACCAAAGGAATGTAGTAACTCTACTAACCCACCCCAATGAAAAGGAAATCAATAAATTGTCAAAAAAAGGAATTCAAAATAATGATCTTAAGAACACTTAATGGGATACAAAAAATACAGATAGACAATTAAATAAAATAAGAAAAACAACTAACAATATGAATGGGAAATTCAAAAAGAGACAGCAATTATAAAAAAAGAACCAAATAGAACTCCTGCAGCAGATGAATTCAATGAATGAAATAAAAATACACACGAAAATTTTCTCCCATTCTGTGGATTGCCTATTTGCTCTTGTGACAGTTTCTTTGGATGTGCAGAAGCTTTTTAATTTGATCACGTACCATTTATTTATTTTGGTTGTCGCTGTGATTGTCTTTGGGGTCTTCTTCATAAATTCTTTGCCTAGGCCAATGTCTACAAGAGTATTTCCAGCATCTTCCTCTAGAATTCTAATAGTTTCACTCCTTAGGTTTAAATCTGTGACCCAGTGGGAGTTGATTTTTGTGAGAGGTGAGAGGTGTGGATCCAGATTCAGTCTTCTACATGTGGCTATCCAGTTTTCCCAGCACCATTTATTGGATAAAGATTCTTTTCCCCAGTGTATGTTTTTGTCTGGTTTGTCAAAGATTAGATGGCTATAGGAGGATGGCTTTATATCTGTGGTCTCAGTTCTGTTCCACTGGTCAATGGCTCTGTTTTTGTGCCAGTACCAAGCTGATTTGATTATTACAGCTTTGTAATAGAGTTTGAAGTCTGGTAAATTGATGCCTCCCATTTTGTTTTTAATGCCTAGAATTGTTTTTGCTATGCAAGATCTTCTCTGGTTTCATACTAAGCATAGAATTAATTTTTCTACATCTGTGAAGAATGATGTTGGTATTTTAATAGGGATAGCATTGAATCTGTAGATCACTTTGGGTAGTATAGACATTTTAACAATGCTGATTCTGCCGACCCACGAGCATGGTATGGTTTTCCACCTGTTTACGTCTTCTGCTATTTCCTTCCTCAATGCTTCATAGTTCTCCCTGTAGAGGTCTTTTACCTCCTTAGTTAAATATATTCCTAGGTACTTTATTTTTTTTGTTGCTATCATGAAGGGAATTGAGTCTTTGATTTGGTTCTCGGTATGACTGCTGTTGGCATATATGAAAGCCTCTGATTTGTGTGTATTGATTTTGTATCCTGAGACTTTACTGAATTCACTTATCAATTCCAGTAGCCTCTTGGTTGAATCCTTGGGGTTTTCTAGATATAATATCATATCATCAGCAAATAGTGAGAGTTTGATCTCTTCTGTTCCCATTCGTATGCCTTTAATTCCACTCTTTTGCCTGATTGCTGTGGCCAGGACTTCCAGCACTATGTTGAGTAGAAGTGGAGATAGTGGGCAACATTATCTGGTTCCAGTTCTAATGGGAGAAAATTTTCATGTGCTACAAATCTGACAGAGGGCTGATAACCAGAATCTACGTAGAACTCAGAAAAATCAGCAAGAAAAAATCAAACAACCCTATTGAAAAGTGGGCAAAGGACATGAACAGAAACTTTTCAAAAGAAGACAGAATAATGGCCCAAAAACATATGAAAAAATGCTCAGCATCTCTAATCATCAGGGAAATGCAAATCAAAGCCACAATGAGATATCACCTGTCTCCAGTAAGAGTGGCCTTTATCAAAAAGTCCCAAAACAATAAATGTTGGTGTGGATGCGGGGAGATAGGAACACTCATACACTGCTGGTGGGACTGCAAACTGGTGCAACCTCTGTGGAAAGAAATGTGGAGATACCTTAAAGGGATACAAGTAGAACTACCATTTGATCCAGCAATCCCATTACTGGGCATCTACCCAAGAGAACAAAAGTCGCTCTATGAAAAAGACACCTGCACTCGAATGTCCATAGCAGCACAATTCACAATTGCAAAGATGTGGAAACATCCCAAATGTCCATCAATACATGAGTGGATTAATAAACTGTGTATATGTCTACCATGGAGTACTATTCAGCTTTAAGAAACAATGGTGATATAGCACCTCTTGTATTCTCCTGGAAAGCTCTGGAACACATTCCACTAAGTGAGATATCCCAAGAATGGAAAAACAAGCACCACATGTACTCACCATGAAATGGGTATTAGCTGATCAACACTTAAGTGCACATATAAGAATAACATTTATTGGATGTTGGGCAAGGAGGGGAGGGAGGAGGAGGGGAAGGGCATATGCACAAACAATGAGTGTGATGCACACCTCCTGGGGTATGGACACACTTGAAGCTCGGACTTGGGGGTGGGCAAGGGCATCATACGTAACCTAATCATCTGTACCCCTATAATATGCTGAAATAAATAATAAAAATAAAAATACAATAGAGAGCTTCAACAGGGAACTTGATCAAGCAGAAAAAAATATCTATGAACTTGAAGACAGACTGAAATTACTCAGTCTGAGAACAAAATGAAAAAGAAAAACAAGAAAAAAGAAAAGAGTGAAGAAAGCCTACAAGACTTATGGGACACAATTAAGAAGACAAATATCCACATTACTGGAATTTTATTTAGTAATTTTTGAACTTCTGTTTTGTAGAACATTATGGAAATTTTAGAAGGCAAAGAGAAGGGAAAAGATGTAGAAAACCTATTTAATAAAATGATAGCTGAAAACTTCCCAAGTCTGGGGAAAGACATGGACATCCAGATCCAGAAAGCTCAAAAGTCCCTAAATAGATTCAACCCAAAAAGTCTTTCCCAAGGCACATCATAGTCAAATTGCCAAAAGACAAAGACAGAGAAAGAATTCTAAAAGCAGCCACATAAAAACATTGTCACATTTAAGAGAACTTCCATTAGATTAACATCAGATTGCTCTGCAGAAATCTTACAGGCCTGGAGAGAATGGATGATATCATCAGAGTGCTGAAAAAAAAAAAATTGTCAGGAAATAATACTATACTACCATACCCAGAAAAACTATATTTTAGAAATTAGGGAGAAATAAAGTCTTTTGCAGATAAGCAAAAACTGAAGGAATTCATCATTGCTAGAATGGCCTTATAAGAAATGTTAAAGGGAGCCCTAAGCCTGTAAGTAATTAGAAGTACCCAGTACCCAGTAATTACTATCACAAAAATATACAAATATATAAAAGTTACTGGTAGGGCAGATACACAAAGAAGAAAGAAAAGAATCAAACCTATCACTACAGAAAACCACCAAACTGCAAAGATAAATAATAAGATAGAAAAATAGGAACAAAGGATATATAAAACAACCAGAAATAAATTATCAAAATAATAGGAGTAAGTCCTCTTCTATCAAAAACAACCTTGAAACTAAATGTATTACAGACCCAACTTCATAGATATAGACTGCCTGAATGGATTAAAAACATGACCCAACTATATGCTGCCTACAAATAACTCACTTCACCTATAAAGATACATATAGATTGAAAGTGAAGGGATGGAAAAAGATATTCCATGAAAATGGAAAAAAAAAAAAAGAGACCAAGAACATTATTATATAATGATAAAGGAATCATTTCAGCAAAAGTATATAATAACTGTAAATATATATGTACTCGACACCCAAACAGCCAGATACATAAAGCAAATATTATATCTAGAGGCAGAGATAGACTTGAATACAATAATAGGTACTTAAACACCCCATTTCCATCACTGGAAAAATCATCTTGAGAAAAAAAATCAACAAAGAAACATTGGATTTAAACTTCACTTTTGAGCAAATGGACCTAAGGGAAATTTATTGAGCATTTCCTCCAACAGCTGAAGAATATCATTCTTCTCATCAGAACGTGGAACATTCTCCAATATAGACCATATGCTAGATGACAAAACAAGCCTCAACAAATTTTTAAAAAATCATGTCAAGTACCTTTTCTGACCAAAATGGGGTATCACTATAATTCCATAGTAATAGAAACTTTGGAAACTGTAAAAATACATGAAATTAAAACAAAAACATGCTTCTGAATGGCCAATGGGCAAAGGAAGAAATTAAGAAGAAAAGCAAAATCTTTCTTGAAACAAATGAAGATAGAAACACAACATACCAAAACTTGTGGGATACAGAAAAAGCATTATTATGTGAGAAGTTTATAGTAATAAACATCTACATCAAAAAGGTAGAAAATTTCAAATAAACAATCTAACAGTGTATCTTAAAGAACTACAAAAGAAAGAACATACCAAACCAAAAATTAGTAGAAGAAAACAAATAATAAATATTAGAGAAGAAAAACAAATTTTAGACTAAAAAATACAAAAGTTCAACAAAACAAGTTGATTTTTGAAAAGATAAGCACAATAGATGCACAATTAGCTAGATTAAATAAGAAAAAGAGGAGAAGATAGCAAATTAATAAAATAAAAATCAAAAAAGCCTTATACAGATTTTCTAATGGAACTATGCTATCATCACTATTCCACAACATAAATTGTATTCTTAATTGCCAGGGAATTTCTGTGTGTGCCACCTATAAAGCATGAAACAAAGGGAAAAATTCACTTCTCTTTCAAAAGAGAAGTGAGAAAAAGGGGAAATGAATTAATTTAAAAATCCTTTGCTGGGGGGTGCAAGGGCAACATATGTAACTTAAACATTTGTACCCCCATAATATGCAGAAATAAAAAAATCCTTTAAAAAAATAAATAAAAAATAAAAATCAAAAAGGAAGAATTAGAACGGATACCACATAAATAAAAATGATCACTAGAGATTATTACAAATAACCACAGGTCAAAAATTGGAAAGTCTAGTGAAAATTGATAAATAATTTCCACATAAAACCTACCAGAATTGAACAAAGAAGAAACCGAAAACATGAACAGACCAATTTCAAGTAACAAGATTGAATCTTTAATGAAACGTCTCCCATTAAAGAAAATCTCAGAACCCATTGGCTTCACTGTTGAATTGTGTCAAACATTTAACAAAGAATTAATACCAATTCTTCTCAAACTCTTCCAAAAATTGAAAAGCAGTAAATTCTTCAAAACTTATGCTACAAGGCCGGCATTTCCCTGATACTTAAACCAGATAAGGACACAAGAAAAAAAGAAAATTATATGCCAATATCTCTGATGAACATAGATGCAAAAATCCTCTACAAAATACTACCAAACGAAATCCACCATCATGTTAAAAATATCATTCACTGTGATCCAGGAATACAAGGAAGATTCAACATACTCAAATCAACATGATACATTACATCAACAGAATAAAGGAAGCAAACTATATGATCATGTCAATAGATGCCGAAAAATATTTGATAAAATTCAATAGACCTTTGTGATGAAAACTGTCAATGAGTGAGGTACAAAAGAAACATAACAAATAAAGGCTATATATGACAAATCCATAGGCAACATTATATCGAATAAGGAAAAGTTAAAGGTTTTTCTTCTAAACTGGAAAATGGCAAAGATGCCCACTTTCACTACTCCTATTCATTCAACATAGTACTGGAATTCCTAGACAGAGGTATTAGGAAAGACATAGAAATAGAGGGCATTCTAATTGGAATGAAACAAGTCAAACTGTCCCTGTTTGCAGATGACATGACCTTAGATAGAGAAAACTCTAAAAACTTCACCCTAAATATTCTCTTAGAACTGATAAACACAGTAAATTTCAGAATATAAAATCAACATACAAAAATCAGTAGCATTTCTATACACCACCAACAAACTAGCAGACAAGGAAATCAAGAAAGCAATTGTATTTGCAATCTTATAAAAAATACCTAGGAATAAATTTAACAAAGAAGGTGAAAGATCTCTACAGAGAAAACTATAAAACACTGACAAAAGAAATTTCAGAGGACATGAAACAATGAAAATACTTTCCATTTTTATAGATTGAAAGATTTAATATTGCTAAAATGGCAATACTACTACCAATGCTATCTACAGATTCAATGCAAATCCTATCAAAATAACAATGACATTTTTCACACGAATAGGAAACAAATCAAAATTCGTATAGAACCACAAAAGACTCTGAATAGCTAAAACAATTCTGAAAAGGAAGAATAAAGTGAAGGCATTACACTATCAGACTTTGAAATATCCTATAAAGGTGTAGTAATCAAAATAGCATGATACTGGCATAAACACAGATACATAGACCAACAGAAAAGAATAGAGGACCTAGAAATAAATCCATATATTTACAACTGAGTCTGACATAGTAACCGAGAACAATTATTGGAGAAAAGACAGTCTCTGCAATAAATGGTGCTGGTAAAACTGAATATCCATATGCAGAAAAATGACACTATACCCTTATCTCTCAGCATACAGAAAAATCAACTCAAAATGGATTAAAGACTTAAATGTAAGACTAAAAACTACAAAACTACTAGGGGGAAACATAGGAGAAATGCTTTAAGACATTGGTATGCACAAAAATTTTATGGCTATGACTTCAAAAGCTCATGCATCAAAAGCAATAGCAGACAAATGGGATTATATCAAACTAAAAAGCTTCTGTGCAGTAAAGGAAACAGTCAATAGAGTGAGGAGACAACCTGAAGAATGGGAGAAATATTTGAAAACTATTCATCTACAAGGGATTAATAACTAGAATATACAAGGAACTCAACAGTGAAAACCCAAATGATCCGGTTAAAAAATGAGCAAATGAGCTGAATAGATATCTCTGAAAAGAAGACATGCAAATGGACAAGTATATGAAAAAATGCTCAACATCGCTAATCATGATGGAAATGAAAATCAAAACTACAATGAGATATAAAAGCCAGTTTGAGTGGATTTTATCAAAAATACAAAAAGAAAATCAACAAATGCTGGATAGGATGCAGAGAAAGGGAAATTCTTATACACGTTGACAGGAATGTATATTATTAGCACAGCCATTATGAAAAACAGTATGTAGTTTCCTCAAAAAACTAAGAGTAGAACTACCATATGATCCAGCAATCCCACAACTGAGGATTTATCCAAAGGAAAGAATATTAGTATGTTAAAGAGATATTTGCACTCCCATGCTGATTCCAGCACTATTCACAATAGCCAAGATATGGAATTAACCTATGTGTCCATCAACAGATGAATGGATAAAGAAAATGTGGCATGTGTACAAAATGGAATACTATTTAGCCATAAAAAGTAACAAAATTCTGTCATTAGCAGCAACATTAATGAGCATTTATGACATATACTAAGTGAAATTAGATAAGCACAGAAAGATAAATACCACATTTATAATTATATGTAGAAGCAAAAAAGTTGATCTCCTGGAAATAGACAGAATAGTGGTTACAGAAGCAGGAAAGGGTAGGAGGGAGTGGGGGATAGCAAAAGGTTTGTTAAGAGATGCAAAAATATAGTCAGGCAGGAGGGATAAATTCTAGTGTTTTATAGCACTATGGGGTGACTATAATTAACAATAGTTTATTGTATATTTTCAAATAGCTAGAAAAGTGGAATTTAAATGTTCCCAACACAAGAAATGATAAATGTTCGAGGTAATGGATATGCTAATTACTTTGATTTGATCATTACACATCATGCACATGTATGAAAATATCACACTGTAGCTTACAATTATGTGCAATTAATATGTTTAAATTAAAGGCAATGATAGAAGAAAGAAAGAGAGAGCAAGAGAGAGAATAATAAAAATGTTTCACCAAAAAGCATTTCTCAATAATTAAATTATTTAGAGAAGATGATGGTCCTTGGTTTTTGCTTCTAACTTATTTTTGTTTCTTTCTTTCTTTTTTTTTTTTTTTTTAAGACTTTGGTAATTATCTCTAGAGAATGAAAGTGCAGTATGAAGCAGACAGCTATAAATACATTAATGAAAAAAGTGGGTGGTCCTTTCACTATGGTCTGTCTTATAGGTAGGATATACTTTTCAATAAATGTTTTGTAAAACTTGTTAAGAAAAATTTTAAAAATGCATAAAATGAAAAAATATTTATTTGAATTGGTAAAAACTGTACTTTGTGCCTAGATAATCAAGTTTTACTTTTCTTAGTGCAGAGATATTGCCAGACTAATTTGAGGTTGGGTAAGATTATACGACTACATTCTGCCCACTGTAATGTGGGTAGAAATGACATATGCCTCTTCTAGACTGGTCCCTTAAACTCCCCATGCAATCCACAAATTGGTGTCTCCTTTTTCATTTCATAACTGAAAAATTCAAAGAGACATTAGGAGACTATGGGATAGCAGAGCCACTATATTGAGGAAACCTCTGTCCCTAAATTACCATTTTGTCATTTTATTGCCAGATACAGTATTTGGGCTGAGATATGAGTAAGAAATAAACATTTATCATGTTCTTTGTTATAGTATTTAGCCTACTCTAACTACCTAACCACCTAACTTGTTTAAACAAAATATACTAAATACAGATTCAATTCTACTTGGAAGCTACAGCCATCAAGTAATTACTCTGTGGGGATGCTAAAAGATCATTGGAAAAATTCAGAATTTTATGTACAGCTTTCCAAATGTGATCTTATAAACAAAGAACAAAATAGAAAGGTACATCTTCTCCTGCTGAAACAGATAGAAATATGAATTTAAAAAATTATCATATTTTGCTAAAACTTATAGAATTGTAAAAGTGTATCTATGACCATATCTCTAACTCTTAGATCAATTAGTAAAGTCAACCGACTTACTGTAACTAATTAATACATGATGTTATATTCTTTCTGGGAACATATAATATATTTTCTTATTTCAGTGACTTAGATATGTACACCGCCTGGGTAGGTTAGAATTGCAGTCTATGACTAACAAAATTCTAGTTCAAGAGTTAGCTTTTGAATTTTTCTGAATTTGTATCAGAACCCTTTTCTGCTATTGAGAATACTCAGGAATTACAGGTAAAATATATTAGTAAGTATTAAAAGATCTAGAGCTGCCAAAAGAGGGGGAGAATAAAGTGTCATAAAATTAAGAGGGGAATATTATCATTAGTAATTTGGGACTGAAGTCATATGACTAGTGGAATACCATGAATGGGCTCCAATGCCAGGGAGGATAGAGCTCAGTCTATGGAATGGGATAAGAACAAGGCCCTCTGCAGAAAAAATGAAAAAAAAAAAAAAAAAAAAGAAAGCTAATATTCAGAAAAATTATTCCTCTGGAATAGCTCACCCTCTTTCCCTGAAATTACAGACAACAAAAACAAACGAACAAATAAACAAAAACTCATCTTGCCAAAATCTACCAGCTGAAACCTAAGAGTCCACCAGAAACTCAAGCATACGTACTAAGAGAAAACCTGTTTCAGAGCCAAGGGGAAGCAGCCTTTTAATGGTGTCAGAGGAGGGGCAAGCAAGTAAGAAAACCCCCACTAAAGGGAAATTTCTAAGCACAGTTTATAAACCACACAAACTTTGAGCACCATTTCAAAAGCACTCAGCTGACTCAGTAAACAGGCATTGAGCAATATAGAACAATACAAATAAAATTGAAAAGATAAACTAATGCACTCTAAATCATCCAAGAAATCAAAGCAGATTAGCATTCAGGACATAAAATCAGGAGTGTATGAACAGGAATAGGCCAGATATAAAAATAAACCAACTCTGAATTTAGAAATGAAAAATATAATCAATGAAATAAAAAACCCAATAAACAAAGAAAATACTGCTATTGATTCAGAAGAACTTAATAAATTGCAAGAGATATATAAGAAAAATCTCTGAGAATGCAGTATAGAAAGAAACAACTCTCTCTGGGGTTTTGAAAAAAGAAAAAGAAAAAATAAGGAAGGTGTGATGATCAAAGAGCTAATTGCTTAGAATGTTTTCAGAATATAAAAGAACTTGAACGTACGTTGAAGTAGCCCTACATTGTCCCAGGGGAGAGTAAAAATAAATACATGTATTGGAGAAAAAGACATAAAAAATGAAAAACTACTAGAAGCAAAACAAACTGTTTGGAACAAATGGAAACTAGATTTATAAAAGCCTTATGATCGGCAACATAAACCATTATAAGGCTAGAGAAATGTATTCAAAATATTGAAGTACATATAAGATAAACTAGAAATCTATATCCAAAGAGAATCTGACTTAGTCGTGAAATTCTGGAGGTTTTCCCATTAAAATCAAGAACAACGAAATATCTGCTATCACCATTGCCATTTTAAATTTAATCTTTATCCTCTAGTTCAGGAATTTTTAAACTTTTTGTTGTAAAAGGACAGCTAGTCTTTTAGACTTTGTGGGCCACCCAGCCTTTGCTGCAACTGCTCAACACTACTAGTGTAGGACTAAAGCAGCCATAGGCTATGTGTAAATAAATGGCTATGACTGTGTTCCAATGAAACTTTATGAAACAGGTGGAGCACTGGATTTCTCCACTTTGCTGATATGCTTCGAAGGTAATTAGAAAGTGCAAACAATAATAGAGAAATTCTCACTCATTAAAGCAACAAACTGTTAAAATATCCTAGACTGAATGTGAGATATATAGGATCTCTGTCAAGAAAATGACAAAATTCATCTTAAAAACTTAAGAGAATTGGACACACAGATATACAACATTCCTGTATGGGAAGTCTCGATGTTCATTCATTCATTTATTCATTCATTCTTTATCTCTCTGTCAATATATCCTTCTATCAAATAATAATTGAGGGTTTGCCAAGATTTAGACACTCTGGAATATGAGAATAGACAAGGCCTCTGTTCTCATGGAACTTATTACATTGCATCCAAAAAAATGTTTACTCAATTATTTACACAAAAATTTAAAATTTTAGATGTGATAAGAGTTTCACATATGAGGAGCATTAATACCACCGAAGTCTATAATGGGGAGGGGTTACCTTGCAAGCAGGATCAAGGAAGACTTGTTTGAGGAAGTAATTATCGAGCCATCACTGAAGGAAAAGAATGCATTTACAGTGTGAAGAAAGAAATGAAGAGTTTCTTCCCTGGAGTGTAAAAATCGTGCGGAAAGAAGGAGCATGCTAAACGTAAGAGTTTGAGAGCAGCAAATGTGCTGCAGAGAGGGAAGGAGAAAAATATGGAGACTAAGTCTTAATACCAATCTGAGAAGTAGGTTTGGGCCAAACCATTACAGAGGATGAGGCACACATGGATTTTTCTCTTTAAGAACGTCAAAGAATTTCAACAGGCAGTATACAAAGTTGGATTTGTATTTCAAAAATATCACTCTGAAACAAAAATCATTCTGGCTCCTTTGCAAAGGACAACCTGGACAGAACCATAAAGGATGTAGATGGAAGAGGTAAGAAGAAATTACAGTAGTGTGAATGAGAAAGGATAGTAGTGGATTGGGAGAAACGGAGAAAAGGAGTGAGATTTGATTCGTGGTTGCTTTGGTGTAGGATTTTATGTTGAAAAATAATTTTATTTTGGATTTTCAAAGATATATACTATTGTCTTCTAATGTTCAATGTTGCTGTCAGGAAGCCATTCTTATTCACATTCCTTTGCCTTTGTATTTAACTTTTATATATTTTGGTTATTCTCTTTGTTCTGCTGCTTGAAACATCAAAATAATGTTCTGTGTGTGTATGTTTGTGTATGTGTTTTATTTATTGTCCTCAGCATTTGATGTACGCTTTCAATCTGGAAACTTGTGTGCCTTTGGGTTATAGGAAATGGTCTCTGCTGATCATCACTTGAGCATCAGCTATTTTTTCAAAGATAGTTAAAATCTAGTATCTATTGCTATCTTCTCTCCTTTACACTTTGTTTTTATGTATTTATGACTAATTATTTTATTGTCCTTTTAGCGGTAGAGAAGAAAGACATTTACAGCACGTGGATAATTCAAAATGCTTAAGAGGAAGTCTAATGACACTGATTTTACTGCTTTTTGCCTCTTGCCAGCATTGCTTTCAGCAACTTCCAAGAGGCATGGCTATTTTGGTTTTATAAGGCATTATTTTTTTTACAGAATAAGGTTTTAAAAAGCCATATGCAAAAGCATGTTAGAATAATTTTATAGCAGGATAATGAGCCTACAAAGTCAAAAAATCATAAAAAGGAGGGAGAAATTATAACTCATTAATTTATCAAAGATTTACTGACCTCTTTCTACTAAATATTCCTTCCTTGACAAAAATTTGCTTCCTGCACGTGGTGGGAAACATGACCACTGCAAGGGCCCAAATTCTATATCTTATGACTACCATCTTGAAATAGGGCACACCTCCTGTTCTTTTTGGACCCAAGTTCAAAAATCCAAAGGCAGAACATTATTAACCCGTTAGATCAGATTATTCCTCTGAAGTAATTAACTTGTTATGGGTCAAAGGAATATAAGTCAGTGTTTAAGTTTGGAGTGGAAAAAGGAAGCAATACTCAGATAAAATGAGATGCTGTTTCTAAGAAAGGTGAACAGATGCTAAGTGGATAAAACTGAAGAGAATATTTCCAGAGCAACTCATAGAATTGTAGTTACAATGTAAGTGTTTATCACAATATGCTTATATAATTAAAGAAGACCAATAATGCCATGAATATTAAAGTATTGTTTTAATTTAACAAAGTCAATAAGAAGATTCTTTTTGATTTTTTTATTCAAATGGAATTGGAGTATTTATAATCCTCCATTTAAAATATTCTTAGTGACTTAAATGTGATGGTAAACATTCATTAGTTTACTGATATATTCAGAGAATTTTGAGGTATTTTGTTCCTTCCTTAAAATACACTGCTTCATGTATGTGATTTTTTAAACACTATCTGCTAATTTTCTGTCAAAAATCTGTCATTATTTTATGCTTTTAGTAACTCTTTTACTGGATATTTTCAAGTTTTAGTTAAATACAGGATAAGAAGTTAGAGAAGAATTTAGTAGAATAATGTTTTAAAATGAAAGCATTTAATTTCTGAATAAAGGATACATAGTTCTATTATGAAATGTTACAACACAGATTTTTTTTCACCTCAAATGCTTTTTTTATGAAAGGGCTATTGTTGTTGTTGAATTTCTGGTTCTGTTGGCACTATACTTCAAACAAGTAATGCATGCCAATTACATAATTTCTATGAAATTTCTAAGGAATTTATTTTTATGAAGGATGATAACATTGCAAAATATATAGAATTTTACTTTCATATTTGGATAAAATAGTAAATACAGATTATGAATTTTATTTTTTAATTTGTTATTGCTTTGTTGTTATTCTTTTCTTTGAAACATTATTTGTAATGATTTTGTACATCATTCAGTACTTTTCCTTGAATTATAAAAAAGTTTGGTATCATTTAGAGATGAATGTTTACTACAACTTGATTTGAGAAGCAAGGTTCAAGGAGGTACTTGTCAATATATAATAGACTAGTCATACTGATTAATACAAAATAATATATGATTTGATTTCAGGGGTCATAAATTGCTTAGTAATGATTAGGATGTCAGTCGGGCAGCAGTATCAAATGTGTTCATTGTCCATCTAAAAGTGGCTGTGCTCTTTCTTTTTGGCCTTTAAGTAAATTTATATTCCCTAGAAAATGTTTAAATGTATTCATAAAAGACTGAATTATTTCCAAAAGAATAAATTTCTAGTTACAGTTTTATTTTTTAAGTCTTGCTTCCATTAAATGCAGACTTTACCATTTTACTTATGTAATATTCAGCATTTCATTACATACCTTTCTGAGCTCAGAATCTTTGTAAATACCTTTCTTCTAATGTTAATAATGGTATTAATTGCAATGACACATATAAAGGACCTGCTATAGGCCAGGTATATAGAATCTATTCAATAAATGAATACTTTATTATTGTAATTTTATTATTATTTTCATTATTTAGGTTATTTTATAAAGAATTACACATTTGTCTTATATTTCCAGGAATGGGACAAACAAACGATATACTGTAACTAAAAACTCTCCTTGAAAATATCTTAAAATACCAATAAAAATTTTAATATCTTTAGATGCATCAGTGGACTGACTAGAAATCAAAGTATTGAGAAGCCAAAAATTCAATGAATTTAGTATCCTGGAGTGGTAAGCTGACGCTGAATCTGGCTTTTGTGTTAGAAGTCAAACAGACGAATTGAGCTTTTATTTTTCTAGTCATATATGGATAATGGGGTATAGAATATAAAGTCCAGAGGCAGTCAAATGTATGCAATCTATTGAAGACCTGTTTGCATAAGGCTGAGAGCCAAAATGACATGATCATCGATATAAAGGTAAATTAAAGCCAAAATTACTCCCTAGAAGCGTCGAAAAGAAAACCGCCTATTTAATACCTTAGCAATGAGTTGAAGGACAGAGATTTCCCTTATGAATACCACATGGACTATAATATTACCCGCTAGACTGTATTGATACAACCCTTCTGTAAATTTAGTCTAGAGCTAATTGTTACTACTGACTGATGCTGCCAGTGGACTGGCAGAAGGAAATGCAAATCTTCTCTGCAGAAATTTATCTTCAAAAAATACTCAAATTATTTTGAATGATGGTGTTATAAGAAATGTGAGCTCATAGCCAAAATTTACAAAACATACAAAGAACGAGGGTACCATGAGCTCCAGCCAACAGAGAAAAACAGAGAGAAGACTAAGAACTAACAGCTAATATTAGAATGAGCAGATATATAGAATATAATTGGATTAGTTTAGGAAAATAAACAAATGGAAAATATGAGTACAAACACAAAACTGATGTAAAATAATCAAGTAGGTTTGAAGACAAATCACATAGAATTCTATTAATAATATATAATCATTGAAATGAAAAATTTAGTTATGCAAATCTATATAGTATATTACTGAACAAAATATAAATCTGGAGAAATTTTCCTGAATGTAGTCAGGAGGGTATGATAAATACAAAAGAGTTACTAAAAGATGCAAAAGATAGAATGAGAAGGTCTAACTTATTTATAATTAGAATTCTATGATCAGAGGAGAGGGAAAAGGGGGCAGAGACAATATCTGAACAGATAGTGGATTATAATTTTGAAGAAATTTATTCATTCATCGCAAGAATATTTATTGAGTGCCTGTTACAGTACTGGGTTTATAGTAGTGAATAAAACAGATACAAATCTCTCCCTGCTGTCTTGGAATTTTTATTCTAGTCATCAACAGAGGATAGGAGCCAATGGGCAAACGCTTTCCTCTTTGGTTCCATGCCAGATGATCCTGAGGTCCTTTTACAAGGCTTCTCAGTAATTTCATGGCCTGTTGCTATGGACACATTGATAACTCATCCTATTTTTCTGTTTCACCTCCTCTGTCAATCCTTCCTGGTCTCTGTAACCACATTTCCATATAAACTACTCATACATATAACTTTATCAGAGTCTCTGCTTTTGGGGAAATTCAGACTGAGGTAGTTTATACCAGAAGTAATCCTAAAAACCAGCCCCTCAAGGTAGGATTCAGTACTAAATCATTTACAATATAAATGGCAGTAAGGACCCACTAACTAATGATAAATTGGCTAATGGTTTACTCCTTGTGTGCTGTGACATCACAGTTATTATAAGTTTCTTACCTGTGGTGGATTGAGATGAGGGGCAAATCCACAGTCAAACACTGGGCTATGTTATGGCTCTGTCATTCGAACAGAATATAAGTGATCATAAATATAAGCATTGTAGTATGTGATGGGTTTTTTTTAAATTTGTGGTCAGGTTGACACTCTTTATTTCTTCTGTGGGTGTTATAATATTGCCAGAACTGTGGGAACCCATTGGCCCTCCTGCTTGTACAACATGGAAGTATAAGGGAATTTAATTTCAATGGGGCAACTCTTGACTAACGGAGATAGGAGCTGATGGATAATTATTTTCTCCTTTCCATTCCCAAATAGGTGGTTCTGAGGCATGTTTACAATGTTTGCCATGCAGGTTCGAGCAAAGTCACTCCTATAATGTAGCTCCTATAGCCAATTCAATAATGAACCTTTCTTCTTTCTTTGCTCCCTTTATACTTCACTCTTTCTTCTTGGAATTCCAAATGAACTGCTTAAGAATAAGTCTTTGCGAATCTGGAGATACCTCAGAGAGCTAAAAATAGAAATACCATTAGATCCAGCAATAGCACTATTAGGCATCTACCCAAAAGAGCACAAAGCATTCTATGATAAAGACATCTGCACCCGAATGTTTATGACAGCACAATTCACTATCGCAAGGATGTGGAAACAACCCAAGTGCCCGTCAATCCATGAGTGGATTAATAAAATTTGGTATATATTTACAATGGAATATGACTCAATTATAAGAAACGACAGTGATCTAGCACCTCTTACATTTTTCTGGATTAAAATTAAGCCCATTATCCAAAGTGAAGCTCCACAAGAGCAGAAGAACGGGACCCACTTGTACTCACCATCAAACTGGTTCTAACTGATCAACACTAGGTTGATCACATGGCAGAAATACTCTCTAGGGAGTAGGGGGATGGGGGGCAAATCAACAACTAAAGGACACGGGGAGCACTAAGGGGGCTGGGGGGAAGGGCATGCCTTTAACCCGCACTTGGGTGAGGCAAAGACATAAAGTGTAACTGTAATGTTTGTACCCTCACAATACCCTGGAATAAAAAAAAAAAAAAAAAAAGAATAAGTCTTTGCTTTGGGATTTGCTTGTGGTAAAACTCAGGCAGAGACGCTAGGAAATTATATTTTTGATGCAATTTAAAAATTATACTTCTAAATTTTTCTTGCTCTATATACATGGAATTCATCTTTCATGCCAATTTCTTTTGTCTAGGAATTTTTTTTAGCTTTTTAAATGCTTTAATAATTTATAATTTAACAATTTTTTATGTTAACAACTTACGACAATAACTTGTGACACTAATTCATTTGTAAAAATTACATTTTCGTAATTTTTGAATAACTTTGGAATAAAATGTTTTTAAAAATATTTTGTGGATAATTATGAAATATTGTTAAAAATACTGAAAAAAGATATAAATCAATGGAAAGTCACACCATGTTCACATACTATAATAAAGATGACAACTCGCAAATTAATATATGCTCAATGAAATTCTGATCAAAGTCACAACAGGCATGTTTTTTTAATTTGACAAGCTGGTTTTAAAATTTATATGACATTCCAAGATCTGTCAAGACACTCTTAAAAAAGACAAACATAGGGAGCTGATCTAATCTGGTTATCAGAACTTATTCTAAAGCTATCAAGAGAGACTGATGTTAGCATAGGGATGGACACATAGTCCAGTGAAATATGACTATTTCACTTATATGAAAATATGATTTATTACAATATTGATATTACAAATACATAAATAAGGCATGGAAACCAAGGGTGAACAAGTTTAGGATTTTCTGCCTTTCTTGATCAATATGAGGTGCTGAGAGAATTGATTACTCATAGGTAAATACATGAAAAGAGATTCTTACCTTATACCATATACACAAATATATAACAAGCAGATTAAAATTTAAATAGGAAGGAAACAATGTAAAACCTTTAGAATACAATGTACGGTATCTTTGTATTTTCTGAGTAGAAAAATATATACGAGACAGAAAATACCATTAAGGAAAAAAGTTGAAAAAATTTATTTCATTAAAATTAAGAAATTCTATTCATCTAAAGACACCATAGCTACATGTAGAAGATTGAAACAGGATCTGCACCTCTCACCTCTCACAAAAATCAAGTCACAATGGATAACAGACTTAAATCTAAAGCATGAAACCATAAGAATTCTAGAAGATAATGTTGGAAAAACTCTTATAGACATCAGCCTAAGCAAAGAATTTATGAAGACCCCAAAAGCAATCACAGCAACAACAAAAATAAATAAATGGGACCTGGCCAAATTAAAAAGCATCTGCACAGCCAACGAAACTATCACGAGAGCAAATAGACAACCTACAGAATGGGAGAAAATATTTGCATGCTACACATTCAATAAAGGGCTGATAACTGGAATCCGTATAGAACTCAGGAAAATCAGCAAGAAAAAATCAAACAACCCCATTAAAAAGTGGGCAAAGGACATGAACAGAAACTTTTCAAAAGAACATAGATTAATAACCAAGCAACATATGAAAAAATACTCAACATCTCTAATCATCAAGACAATGCAAATCAAAACCACAATGAAATATCACTTAACTGCAGTGAGAATGGCTTTTATCAAAATGTCCCAAAATAACAAATGTTAGCATGGATGCAGAGAGATAGGAACACTCATACACTGCTGATAGGACTGCAAACTAGTACAACCTCTATGAAAAGTGTCATGGAAGTATCTCAAAGAACTAAAAGTAGAAGTACTATTTGACCCAGCAATCCCACTACTGGGTATCTATCCAAAGGACAAAAACTCATTCTATAAAAAAGACATCTGCACTCAAAAGTTTATAGTAACATGATTCACAAGTGCAACGATGTGGAAATAAACCCAGTGACCATGAATACATGAGTGGATTAATGAAATGTGATATATGCATATCATGGAGTACTACTCACCCATAAAAAAGGGTGAACTACCTTTTGTATTATCCTGGATGGAGCTGGAGCCCATTCTTAAAAGTGAAGTATCACAAGAATGGAAAAACAAACACTGCATGCATTCACCACTAAAATGGTACTAATCGATCCACACTAATGTGCACACATGGGAAGTAACATTCATAGGGCGTTGGGCAGGTGGGAGGTGGGAAAAGGGGATGGGTAAATTCATACCCAATGGGTGTGGTTCATGCTGTCTGGAGGACGGGAATGCTCATAGCTCTGACTTGGGCAGTGAAAAGGCAATTTATGTAACCAAAGTGTTTGTACCCCCATAATACTCAAAAATAAAATAAATTAATAAACACCATAAAAATTAAAAATAAACACTAAACTGGGAAGATATTTGCAACATATATTAATATAACTGACAAGAGATTAACACCTAGAGCTCCTACAAATCAATAAAATTAAAACAACCCAGTAGAAAAAGTCTTGAATTGTCATTTACACAAAATGAAACTCAAATGGTACATAAGTCTATAGAACAGTACACAATTAAATTAGTACTTAGGAATATGCAGTATAAGCCTGAAATCAAATACAGTTTCGCTACCACTAGATTTGCAAAATTATCATACAGTTGACAATATCAAATGTTGGAAAAACATAGAGCGATGGCAAACACTCTTATGGTGCTTGTAGGGGATAAGTTAGTAAAAAATATTTGAGAAAATAATTGGATATATCTAAGAAATGTGAAGATGAGAAAACCCTAAACCCAGAAATTCTATTCCTAAGTATTAATATGTACCTAAAGAAACTTTTTCACACAGAACCAGAAGACATGAATAAAACTGCTCATAGCAAAACTTTTAATATCAAAATAAAACTGAAAATACAAGTGGTCGTAAGCAGTAATATGAAGAAATAGCTCTGTAAATTAATTTTAGCTAGAAGAAACAACAGGGATGAAAGATTGGCCCTTAATACTGAGCACGAAAAGCCAGTCAGTGAATTCCTTAAGCAGTTTGACTACATTTACATAAAGTAAAAATGCACAGGTAAACAGCTCATATTAATGCATACATATGTGGATGATATAACTCTAAAGAAAAGCACAGGAATGATTCAAACAAAGCTCAGGAATACGCATACCTAGAGGAACAAGATAAGGGTGTTAGCTTGGGGAGGGACATACAAGCCATATAAAAGGTAATGGTAACAGAAAAGATTTCTTAAACTGGTGGATGCCTTTTTACGAAATTTGGTTATGTATTTATACACACACAGTTAAATACTTTTATCAACTTAGAATTCAGTAAATATAATTTTTAAATGATACAAACATATTTTTGTCTTTAAAATAATTCCCCTCTTAGAACCTCATTTCTTTGTTTCCATAATTTTTTTATCTCACACATAAATTATTTCTGACAATTAGAAGCCTCATGGCAATTGGGAAAATAAGCCAGAAACCTTGGTAGTGGAGTACAGTCATTTCAACACAATCAATAATGCTCTAGGTGTCTACATGAGTTATTATACCCCCTAAAATAATTCAACATAGGGAAATGGTAATTTAAAGTCTCTAAATGACCATATACAAATTTGGAATATTCATTTTTAGGTATTTATTTTTTTAAGAAAAAAATAGAGAAGGGTTAGACTAAATGAGTTAATATAGCATAGGAACAACTTTTCTGGTGCTTGTAAGCTTGATTTTTTTCTTACCTTTCAGGCATCTATGATGAATCATAGGTGATGGAGATCACTAAGTTTAAAATTATAAAGTAATTTTCACATGATCTCAAATTAATAGACTAGACACACAAGAAATGCAGTTGGGTCACAGTTAGAAAGAAAGGACTTTATTTGTTCTAATCTCTTGAACAGGATACTAACCTGCTTATATTTAACAGGAATCAATGACTTGACCT
Organism: Indri indri; assembly: GCA_004363605.1. Classification (NCBI taxonomy): domain Eukaryota; kingdom Metazoa; phylum Chordata; class Mammalia; order Primates; family Indriidae; genus Indri; species Indri indri. The sequence goes on from RJWJ010000032.1 coordinate 588,199, forward strand.
CTTCATGAATTCTAGAATGTGGAAAATTTATCTGACCTCAAAAGCATGGTGAAAATCAATTTTGAATTTTCCCTTAGATCAAGTAAATGTATTACATTGAAACTGAAGACGCAGCTATCTGTCTCTTTTTTTCTGACTTAACCCAACTGAAAAACAAGCAAGTAAATTGAATTCTGAGCTGGGTAGTGAAACAGGGGCTCCCGTGGTATCAAGCATTATTTGAAAGCTCTTTCTCTTTCCTCAGGGGCCTTGGGGAAGTGGAAGCACTTCTCTCTTAGCAACCTTTCTTTTACTCTTTCCATTTCTTACAAGATCAAATGATTTATCCTTTAAGAGCATTTAATCTGGAACCATGTTTGTTCTCTGTCTCCATATGCTTCTAATCAACAAGACCTTTTATTGGTGACAGCAATATTGGCATATTTAAAAATCTGCTGTTTGAAGGCTCTACTTCTTTTTATTTCCCTCTTTTTCTTCCCTAGATTTTCAGATAAATCAAGATGAAATTTCACTTTCAATAGATTGAATTTATAATAAGCCCCAGAAGATACAGTTTTGCTTAATATTGTCATGTATCATTGGGAAAAGATGGCTATGGAGAAGGATATAGAGCACATGTTTTAGGAAACAAAAAAACTTGATTTGGAGACACATGTTATCAAGTAAATGAAAAATGTGTCACAGGAAATAGCCATGCTTATGTTAATTGCTAACATTGCACCCTTTACCAACACCCTCCAGCAATATTTGTCAGTGATAATGGAAGATTGGAATAAGGATTTTACAACATTGTCCTGTGTATTTACTTAGTTTGCAGGAAATAACTTGCATCTTTTGATGGTAGCCCCAAAACTACTCCATGACTAACACTTTAAAATATTTTTCCTGGACAATATTTCAAATTCCTTAACATACATTAGTCCAATATTTAAGTTCCAGGCATCCTGGCATTTTAGATTATGTTAATTTTTTGATTTGTTTCTCAAGTGTTTTAAAAATAGAAGTTTTGAAAAACAGTCCTGCTGAAGGCAAAGAAAAGATAAAAGCATGGATTTATTTGCTTTAGTTTTGGATTGCATGCTTTTTAGATGAAAATCCAAATTAAAACGAATTATGAAAAAGATTGGCTTTATAATGATGTCATAAAAATACTGAAGATCTTATTCTTCTAAAATGAGAATATACCAAGTTGCTTGCAGACCTGATCTGAGAAGTTTTCAAAGCTTGATTAATCATATCCTATCTTAAGAGTTATGTTTGACTTAGTTATATTTGTTAAATTATATTCATGGTCGTTAATTAAAATATTCATTAGTCATGCATGTGTTTACCACTGGAAAGAGTGATATTAAATTGGTGACCTTTCCCCTGTTCTGTTTTAGTTAAATGAACTACTGTAATTAAATTTAGATTTTGACTGAACATATTCCATGAAGCACTCTGAGACTAGAGACTATTAGGTAAAAGTTAAATAGTGATTTTTAAATATGATTAACTGTTCACTGGCTAGTGAATTAAACCAAATGAAACACTGCAGCATATTTTGTTGTACTATTTCAAGATTCTGAGAAAACAGAAAATGTTTATCATTTTGCTTTTATTTTGCGTTGTAGCCACAATCATTTAAAGACTTCCAGTTGGGAACTGTTATAGTTATTGTTCAGCTCATAGCCATATAAGGATGATTGCACATTGTGGGCTAATTTGTTTTGCTGGAACTTTGTCAGTTTAATAATTGTTCTATACAATTTATCACATTTTTTTCTTCTAGTGTTAGACAATGACTTGGGTAATCTTAATTAATCATGTTTCTTATGCAAGATATTTATCCATGATAAAGCAGGAGTTACATTGGCTCCAATTTATTTTTAGGACATGATGCTTGGTGATAATCAAATAAGAAAATAGATGAATTAAACAATTTAATCATGAAAAACAGATATTTTAAGCTCTTAGAACTGTATGTTATATATGCTTATAAATAAAATCATGTTTTTCCACGGTTAAGATTCCAAAAATAATGTGTAACTAGCAGATCTGTTTCATACAAACATATTCAACATTAAACTATCCCTACCAAAATTACGATAGAAATAATAAACTTTAGTGGGAAGGAGTAAATAAGGATGACTCTAAATGCTGTAATGTTTCTTATATCTTATTCTGCTAATAAAGTTTCCAGAAAAAATGCATCATTTACGTCTTTCTCATAACCAAAGTAGACACTTCTAACTTTCTAATATAAGGCTGCTCCTAACAATAGTAAGACTTTTCTCATTTGTCCCACAAAACTTTCATCTTCTGTGGAGTACGTGTAATGTACTAAAGATTTTGGTAAAGCAAGAACCTCAAGTTGGATTCTTTTTTCTGAAAGATTATCTTTAGGTAGTAGAGTCTAACATTTTGAAACAAGGTAGAAGCATTAAAGGATAGAAAAAATGTAATAAAATGTGGTATATGTGTACCATGGAGTACTACTCAGCCATTAAAAATGATGAACTAATACCTTTCTGAAACAACCTGGATGGAACTAGAGACCATTCTTCTAAGTGAAGTATCTCAAGAATGCAAAAACAAGCACCACATGTACTCACTATTAAATTGGAACTAATTGATCAACACCCATGTGCACATATGGTAGTAAAACTCAACAGAAACCAAGCAGGTGGGAGTGGGGAGGAAGGAATGGGTAAATTTACACCCAATGGTTACAATGCATGCTATCTCGGTGATTGGCACACTTTTAACTTTGACTCAAACTGCACAAAAACAAATCATGTAATCAAAACATCTGTACCCCTGTAATATTCTGAAATTGAAAAAATGTAATGTTCCCAGCACAAAGAAAAGATAAATGTTTGAGATGATGAATATCCCAATTACTCTGATCGTTTACACATTATATACACGTATCACAATATTACATGTACACCCCAATATGTACAACTATGATATGTCAATAAAAATTCAAAAAAATTATCATTAAAATTGCTGTCCACCATTGAAGACAATATGTTAATAGAGAAATCTCTTTTTCATTTTAATAACTAATGGTTATAAATTTCAACAGGTACACTTAAGAACTCTAATAATTTTTCTTCAATAGATGAAAGAGCGTTGGTGCTAATGTGTTTGTTATCAAGATTATTGACTGAGCAGTGCCTTTAAATGGTCTTTTGTCTCTATCACATTAAGGTACATGTTAATATATACATGAGTATGTAAATGAATGCATTATGTGAAAGTCAGTAAGTGGTTTTATAGTTCAAATCTTTTAAATATTCCACTCATGCATAGCTCAATGACAGGTAAAATCTTGGTAGTTCCCAAGAGACTGGAAAATTTTCTTATAAACTGATAGCAGATCCTCCCTTCTTATTCCCTTACTTCCTTCAGAAACATTTTACATCAAAATACAGATTACATAGGGATAATGCAGTATTAGTTATAGAAGTGACAAATTCTTATAAACTTTCATCAAATTCATTGTTGAAATTTGTAATTTCCTGAATGTATGGAGACTAATATTTATATATTATTCATAAAGCAGCAGAAAGAACTGGCTACATTCACATGTACTCCAGGTTTCACTTTCTTCACATGTATAATATATGCATTTTAATAAAACAATGCTGGTCTGAAATACCACAAGAACATGAAAACATCACTGGACTCAAAATGAGTATTTTCTTTTGTTAGCATTTAGTTGTGTGCTATTAACAGAGTTCTCTAACCTCCCTGGGATGTACTTTTCTCATCTGTAAAATGAGACAATCATACTCAACAATGTCTAGAATCTCTTCTGGCTTAAATATTTGCCTAATTCTAAATTTTGTGTTCTGTGATTGTAATGCTTAATTAAGGACTAGAAATGATGCTTAATATATAATGATAATGTCAATTTAATATCTCAGCATGACATTTGACATCAAGGAACATTTAAGTGGCTAGTATTTCTCACCAGCATTTTACATTCAGTTTTATATGAAAAGTGATAAGGGCCCTAAATAAAAAAATAAATCAATGTTTCAAAAGTATTGCAATAGCTAATATTCCAGTTGGGTGAGTGAGAAAGCCTTTGCTGGAAGAGTGTCACTTTGTGCACTTGGAGAGCAGCCTTGTTGACATTCTTTGGACTGATCTCATTCAACTTTTTATTCATCACTTTATTGATGATATCCAGGGTATTTAATCAACTATGCAGCTGACATGACCATAGGAAAGTAATTGGATAGGTTTTGGGTTAGAGAATCAACATCCCAACAGCTCTCAGTCAGCTGGACTGCATCTAATAAGATGAAGTTAAATGAAGCCACATTCAAAGTTTTGTTTTTTAGATTAAAAATAAAATATGAAAAGTTGATTAATAAGAGACAAAATTCAATAGTTCCAATAGAGGATAAGGAAGAAATAATAGCAACACTGGTAAAACAAATTAAAATGAAGTAAAAAGCAGAACAAAAACACTGGCACTGTTAGCGGAAAATACATTTAAAAAAAAAAAGTGAATTGTGATGGTTGATATCATTCATAGGGCCTTTGTCTATATCAATAAAAATGAAGTATATAAGCACAGGGGTGGGGGAAATCTGCTCAGACCACGTCTAGGACATAGTTATTTCCTTCCATGAACAAGACTTTAAAGGAAATACTGAAATAAGCTGGACTCCATTTAAATATACTTGATCACGCTGATGAAGTGATCAGACTCCAAGTCATAATAGGGATTGAGGCTGTTTATTCTCTCCTAGGGCATAGATTGTAGCTTTATTTATTTGTAGAGTGTCATAAAGACAGAAATGAGAATTTTTCTACATAACCATTAAGGAGTCAAATTCCACCAAGCAGATAAAAATAAACAAGGAAAAAGAATTGGCCTTGATGTTAAGAAGATATTATTAATATTCAGAACAAAGAAGATGGAACAAGTTTTCAGAAATATCAATTTACGTTAGGAATATTACAAACCAGAGTTTTGGACACAAATTCCTGAGTTTAGGAAGTTATTGTAGGTGATATTTAAAGTACCATTATTATTCTGGAGTTGGTGATTCTGTAAACTAAAATATTTTATTTGATTCCAATATTGACATATTTTTGCCTAACATCTTAAAGAATTAGGAAACTTTTCCCCTGTTCGCTGAGCAAAATGACATAAAAAATTCATAATTCAACAGAATTATTCAGACTTTTTCAGTAAACATGCATTGACAGTAAGAAATACTGGGAAATTACTGACTATTTTGTATGATGCTAAAGATTACTACTTTTTGAAGTCAGCAAAATCCCTCATCACAAAAGGTTTACATTTACCATTGCCACTAAAGCAGAGCTGATGAAAACCATATAATTCTATGTCCTCATTCTTTAGAACCACAGCTTATTTGTATCCAGTAGTTAGAATATCAAGGAGGAATGAGATAACCTCCTTTTTCTCCTGAGTACAGAAAGTCTGTCTTACCATTACAGCTATAGAATACTATCTTTCATATGTTAAGAACCTAATAAGCACTTTTGTATGGAAGAGTTCACAATAACCAGTCTTGACAATAAACCTTAAAATAAGATTCTTTGCTAAAATGCAGATGATCAAGGAACAACAATAGAAGGTACAACATTCCTTTTAAAATTACCATTTTATTCACCTAAAGAAATGTGATTCTGTCTGAAGAAAAGAAGTTATCTGATTTTCGTAAAGCTATATGTCAGGTGTGGTAGACAGAACAAAGGCTCCCACTAAGATGTCCATGTCCCAGTTCTTGGAACCTGTGAATATGTATGTTACATGGCAAAGGGAAATTAAGGATGGCAATCAGATGACCTTAAAATAAGAAGAATATCCATGATTATGTGGATGGGCCCAAGCATCCCTACACATGGAAGAGGGAAGTGGGAGAAACAGTGTCAGAGTGTTGTGATGTGAGAAAGACTTGATTGTCCATTTTGGGGTTTGAAGTTGGAGGAAGAGCCAAAAGCCAGGAAATGTGGGAAACCTCTAGAAGCTGGAAAAGACAAGGATATGGATTTTCCTTTACAATCTCCAGAAAGAAGTACAGCCCTATTAACACTGATTTTAGCCCAGTGAAACCCATGTCAGACTTCTGACCTCCAGAACTGTAAGATAATATACTTGTGTGGTTTTAAGCCACTTCGTTTGTGGCAATTTGTTACAGCAGCTTAGGAAACTAATACAATGGGTAATAGGAGAAGAGTGACTTAGAGATTTTTATTTGTTTGTTTTTTACCCCATTTTGATTTCTTTCCTAAGAGACTCTCAAATATTTTGCACTAGCCTTTTTACCAGTGATTCACTTGACAGCAAGAGAATGTTTTACAGCATGGATTGTCTGCTAAACAACCTAATCAAAATATTATTAAACAATTACACTGCAGTAGGCTGTTTAATGAAGTGTTTTCAGTGTGGTTGGAGCACTAATAGCAACAGTGTTAAGCTGCTTTGTGCTCTGTGTATCAAAGAGCTTGTAATAATGTGAGTCAACTAAGAGACAAATAAATGTTGAAGCATCTTTGACTTACGATATACTTGTGCCAGTCTATATCTTGTCAGGTATTGTTATTGTGCATGAAAATGGAAAAAAAATAACACTTTTAAAGAGCTTCCATATACAGTATATCATGTTAAAATCTCTGATAACTAGGTACTTCCCAAGCTTCCTCCCCTCAGATGATATGTCTCTTGGCTTCATCTGAATTTGAATCTGAATATAAATTCTAAACTATGTAATATAAAGCTAAGCCAAGAACTCTTGAACTAGCATCTAACTCAGTAACTAATTTAGAAGCAGTGGTAGATACAGTGGATTTGAAAAAGTCTTAAAATTGAGGAAATTAAGTATAATGTAATTGATAGGTAAATATAAATAAAATGAATACAGGTACACTTGAAAATCTAGTTATAGTGTGCTTTGACTGGTTTTCAAGTAGGAAATTTCCATCTGGCCGATTATATTCTTTCTTCTGTGCTGCTTCTTTTGTGAACAGTTCCAGGTCAGAAAAGCCTTACTTATTTTGTTCACCAAAACCACCAAAGATTAATTTAAGAATAATCATAATACTAGACACTATTGATAGTCAAAGAGAAACTGAGGAAGGGAGTGAACTGAAAGTTCATGCAAATAGCTTTGAAATTATGGAGAAAAATTCTCTCAACTCCGGCTCTTTTTCAGTTTCCCTGATAATTCTCTTTATGGACAAGAAAGTACATTAGAGTTGCTATGCTAGAAACAAAAGCAAAAACAAAAATTCTTTCTGAATGAAAGATACTTTTCTTTCTCTTGTCATTGATTTTAAAAGCAATGACTCTTTAAGGGCATGAAAGCTTTGGGGTATGGCTTGGCGGACATAATTGGATAATACACTTCAAAAAATTGAAACTCATCCCAATCACAACTCGGCACAACCTGTAGGTGTGAGCCTGAACAGGCTTCCCGTTAGGCCTCCCGACCTCACACAGGCCTCTCTTAAGAGTTCTGTATAGATCTTTCAAATCTTTTATATTTATTGTGTTCACTGGTTTCCCAACAGAGCAACAGCCTGACACTCCCACTCGTTGAAATTTATCAACCATGTAAAAACAAAACAAAACTAATAATAATTTTTAAAAAACCAGGAAATTACTGCTTCGAAGTCTGTCAGTTCTCTCTGTTTGGCCCTCTTGATCCCTCTCTTACGAGATAGTAGAGCCCTCTCAGCTGCTCTCAATGCGTTCATCTCCTCCTATCATTGTTTCTACTTCTACTTCCATCACTTGTCATCTTAATGCTGAGGCGTATGGCAAGTGGGATGAATTCTGATTAGCTGTGATTATCAGAAGTGGACAAGAGAAGTTGAGGGCAGTGGATGAACACTATTTCACATTTAACTCTCATCTAATTCATATCTATCAAGCAGATCTTAGAGAGTTATCCACTCAGCATTCTCCAAATTGGGTCATTTTCCCTAATAGTATCAGTTCGGCTGATGTTTCTCTAAGTATAGATGATTATTGAGGAACTGGGCTTCAATTGTTAATGTGTAAGATCTTTCTGTTTTCAGACTAGTAGAGAAAATTTTTGTTTGTTTAGTTTTCAAATTAGATGGTGAAAGCTTCCTAAAATCTCCCATATCTGTCAGGCCCAACTTTTTTAAGTAAATGTTAAAGTCTGAATGCAATAATAATTTAGCAACTTACTTTAGTGATGGAAATGCTACTAGAAGAATTACAGATTATTCATTTATGCCTTTGATGTTTCGCAGAGAAAAAAACACAGCTTATTACTAGTTGTGGTGAACCAAGATATCTGTCTAAACATATTTAGTGGTTTAATCTTTCTAGAAGAAAATCAAATGAAACCTGCAAATCTATTTTTAAATGAATAATAAACAAATGCATATTATTTCATCTTACCAGATGCTGGAGTCTGATATATTTTATTGAGGTTTAAAAATATTTACTATTGCTCTAAGGGATTCAATATTTAAAAGTTCTTAAAATGTATAATTTAAGACATAATTAGGAAATGCCAAAACTCAAATGTTTACGTTACATATATGTTTACTAAATAAAATTAGGACTTGAGATAATATACTATCTTTTAACCTCCCTCTTCCCAGAATTTGGAACTCCATGAAATCCCAGCCAACAGAAAAGTTACTTGATTCCTAATCAAATTATTTATTTAAAGTTTTCTATATACCCCCATAATTTCCCAAGTTTGTTTATAGCTTTCTTATGTGGTTGTTCCCTTGAAGCTCCAGTGTTCTAGACGTTGTTTTCTTACTGTCCCATTTTTAATTTGTACACATACCAAGTCCATGTAACATTAATAATATTGATGTTTTGGTGATGATGAAATGAAAAGATAACATATATTTTTTTATTACCCTAAAAGATTTTACTAGGCCAGTACCTAATTATTCAGCCAAAATAAATGTTCTTGCTTTCTTATAAGCTAGTTGGGCCTAAGGTCAGCAGCACAAATTCTATTTTTTTACATATCTTTGCATTCTCAAACTATATGCAGCATATTTCATTCTTGAAAGCTGTTAAATCCACAACTGCTATGTTGCTTTTTGAACAGCTAATAAATTTCAGAAATTGTACTCTGTGTTAAAATTATGATTATAAGCATTAGTTATTTTAAAAAGCCAGTGGCAAAGACTGTAAACTACAAAGGGAATGCAGGCAAAGTTATTTTTTGAGTTTTGAAATATGTATCTGTTATTTCATGTCAGTAATTTATTCTCAAGCCAACGTGCCATTGAAACAGCATGTTCTATAGACTAGTATGAGTCTTCATGAACAAATATTAATTGTAGCATTTTATAAAGAATAGAAATTTTATTTATTTCATAACTTGATTTTAAGAAACTTATTTTAATAAAAAGAGGAATTAATATGTTTAAATACTGCCACGTTGAACTTAAACAGTAATATTTATTAGTTTCCCTGTTACTTCAGAAAGTTTGAGAACTTTGTGATTTATATGACCAAATCCTAAATTCTCTAAAAAAATTCACAGCCACTTTTTATAAAGTGGCTAAGATATTATGAATCTATGCTACCTGAGTAGTGTTTTTATGCAATAAAAAGTGTTATACCTTAGAGAAATTACTCAGAACTAGAAGTAACATTTAGCGGAATCTACCACAAAGGTTGGAATGTACTGATTTTTGTTTAATTTATGATGTTTAAAAAGTTTTAATTGTAAACTCCCTTGAGATAGCTAAAAAATTTTTAAAGCTTTCATTAAATTCTGAGTGTAGAATACACAGTGCAAAATTCCTTAGTCCTTTACCATATTGATCTTATATTAGGTAAGAATAATTATTACGCTGGTATATTTATTTACTTCAATGAAAATTAGAAACAAGACCCCCCCAAAAAAGTTCACAGCATTTTTTTTATATTCTGTTATAATGTTTTTTTTTTAATTTCAGAATATTATGGGAATACAAATGTTTAGGTTACATATATTGCCTTTGCTCCCCACCCAGAGTCAGAGCTCCAAGCGTGCCCATCCCCCAAAGGGTGTGCACCGCACCCGTTAGGTGTGAACATACCCATCCCTTCCTCCCTCCTCCCACCTGCCTGACAGCATTATATATCATTGACTGCTTCTTTCAGTGCCATTAACTTTATGGTAAAGAAAATATAATCCTTAGTGACAGTATAATAAAAGCTAGGTTCCAAAAAGTATGATCTCTTTGTCCCTAAAATCATTTTGTAGTTTAAATCTGTGTTCACAAGTTTTTTTGTGGACTATCTGCATTTCGTATTTGAAACATAGTAATGTTTGTTTTTAATCTCTGTTATTATTATTTGGTAAAGCATATTTTATTCAAAGAATTATTCTTGTGGCCTTTTTTATCATATTCAGACACTTGCAGGTATAACTACCAGCTCAGAGTTGCTGGTTTTCTCTTTCCATAAATATCTTATAATCTCAGATGTCACAGAGCATCAACTTTGGCCCCTCATTTGCATACGAGGAAGCCATGTCCAAAGATGATAATTTGATGGCCCCACAATACATGCCTGGTGAGGGACAGAGTTGAGGCAGAGCCAGGACCAGATCTCCAGAATCCTAACAAGAAGTCTTTCCCAGAACACTGTGTTTCCTCTTGGAACAAAGTCTCTAATTAATGGAAACCTATTTCCAATATCTTAAATTTCATGTTAGTTTTTTATATTATCATTATTTTAATTAGAGATGGGGTCTCTCTCTGTTGCCCAGGCTGATCGTGAACTCTGAGGCTCAAGCAACCCTCCTACCTTAGCCTCCCGAGTAACTACTACTACTGGTGTGCACCACAGCGCCCAGCTTCTAGTTCTTTATACTAGATATGTGTTGTTGTGGCTCCACACCCTTCCTTGACATTGGCACTTCTATAGAGGTGATAAGTTTTCCTACGAATCTAAGCCTGATTCTCTTTGTAACTAAACTCACTGTCTTGTTTTTTTACTTGACTAGGAAATATCTTATAGCTGATTCTACAAAATCAATGGACTGAAATTAACTGGGTTGAACTGGGTTAAAAAAATTGGCCTCGGTGTGTGTAAGTGTGTGTCTGATGTGGAGCCACACTTCTTCCTCTTTCTCTTCCCCCGGAGACTCTGTCTCCTCATCTCTATCTTGAACCTGCATTTTGGAAAGAATGTAAATATGAACAAACTCATTTACACTCCAGGACGTGTGGGTGAAAACACAAAATAGATGATCCATCCAAAAGTTATTTTAATTTTACAAAGAATTTAGAATAACTAGGAAGTATCTATAATCTGGATTGAAAGTTTTGTGAAGAGAGGCTCCATCAACTATCACCCACGGCACACCCCAAGTAAATAACTGCCGGGGATGCTCTGCCAGAAAAGATCACATCCCTGATGGTCTTTGTTGTACTCTGAGCTCTCCAGTCTACTCTCCAACTCAGATCTGGCTGACTGCAACATGGAAGGTAAATTAAAGCAAGTTTGAAATAATTACAGTTTTTGAAAGAAAACAAAAACACACATTTTGATTAGTTTAAGTTTTTTTTTTGAGTTGTATCTAAAACCAGTACTTTATGAAAAGTTTGTGTTTATATGATATTTATTGGCATTATTTAGTTATGTTTTTATCACAGGAAATGCAACTCTTTCAGAATAAAGAAAAGTGAATTAACTTTACAAATAATCTAAATTTTTGATATGGATTTGGCAACCATACTATGGTTATTTTAAAAATTCCATGTAATTCTTCATATGTTAATTGTTAAGATGTGGAAGGAAGGGAATAAATACTTGGCTTCTCTTTCATATACTCTTTCTGGATTAAAATTGTGTAGAAAATCAAGTGACACAGACATTTCTGTGTATATATAAGGTTTTCTGGTGTGAGTAGAACCAACAATTTGAAATAATTAAAATTATAAGCCATCTTGGTCAATGCTTAGAAAAGGGTGGCAGTGGTCTATATTTTGAACCAGAGCTTTTAATCCATCAAAACAGCTGCAAGAGAATAGAAAAAAATGGTTTTAGGTTACAAACTCAAGAAAGTCACCATGGGAAGTTTCTACAGGTTATGTTAGCTCTATAAGAAGAATGAGAAAGACATTAGTAAAAGAAAAGAGATAAAGAAGTAGAAAAGAAAACCAATAGGAGAATGAAGAGAAGAATACATGTCCTGTGCATTTTAAAAAATATCTTAATTGTGTACTTACCTGCCCCCCCGCCTTTAAACTCAATTGTCAGCACTTTATGGCTTTCTATTTTGTTTTGTGATAGACAAAAATAAAATGAGTGAGAGTAATTCTGAAGAAATTCAGAAATACTTAACTATTTTTCTGTTAAAATGACTCATGCCAAAAGTCTTTGCCCCATTTGGGGAAAAGAGGGTAGTGCAGATCACCTTGCGTCATGAACTACAGAGGGCAGGAAGTTTTACTCTGAGGTAAATTTCCGAATAACTAATTTTTCTAACTCATGAACGTGATTGAAACATTGAATACAAGATACGGTGGGGAAATAAACAAATATAAACTGTCAGAACCTGTGGATATTTTAATGTAATATATTTAAAAGAATAAAAATAAGTTTTTCTAGGAAAATCAAAAATAGAAAACTATAAGGGCAAAGTAGCTAGGATATTTTTCTCTGTATTTTGTTTGATTATACATTTTTTTAAAGCACTCTTTTTTTGTATACTCTAAAATCACTTTTTAATATCACTCAACAATCAACAAATATTTGTTGTGTGGCCATTTGCCAAGAGTGGTTGATAACAGTAATGACGACCATACCTAGTAAGCAGTGAGCACTTAGCATGTACCCTAAAGCATTACTGAAGCGCTTTACTTACAACAACCACCTGGATTAAGCACCATAATCATTCTCATTTTGCAGATAAATAATTGAAGTTTGGAGAAGTACTTCACCCATTGTCACACAGCTAGTTGGCACATGGGCTAAATTTGAAGTGAAGCCGATTCTTCCTTAGGTTATGGAAGTGACAGCATTTTTAAAATTAAAGAAACTTATGAAATCCCATAGATCTGTACTCTAATCCTGGTTCCGAGCTAAAGTTTCATGAGAATTTAAGTAAATTTACTTTATATATTTGTGCTTTAGTTTTTTTAAATCTATAATTATGGATTTAGAATGGCACATTTTCCATGTCACATCTAGCCAGAATGTTCTAATACTTTTGTTAAAGAAAATTAGAGATACAGAGATGAAATTTTAAAATGCATTAACAGAAAAAAGACAGACAAGTCATTGTATTAAATGCATAATTACTTTTATTTGATATTTTTAGATATATTTCTACATTAAATAGTGTAATCCCAAAAGGTACAAATCCATAATTTCCAAAATTTTATATAAGTTGTGTATTTTATTTTTATTTTAAAAATATTTTTAATTATTATAGGTACATAATAGTATATTTTTATGGTATACATGTGATGTCTTGATACAGGCATACAATGTGTAATAATCAAATCAAGGTAATTGGGGTGTCCATCACTTCAAGCATTTCATTTCATTTTCATTCTTTCAGTTATTTTAAAATATACATAACTTACTGCTGACTATAATCGCTTTGTTGTGCTATCAAATATTGTTCATTCTGTCTAATAATATATTTTTGCACCCATAAGTTGTATATTTTAGATTGAGTTCCTTATAATATAGTGTAATAAAATATTAAAGCGATGAATATTTATTACCAACACTGCAAAGTCAGTGGTAAGTTCAGCATTCTAAAAATGGCTTGAGTTAACTTGGATCATTAGGGTATTATACAATTAAAATCTTGTTTTAGGCTTCATAAATCTTGTTGTATCTGTAATTTATATAGCAAAAATTTGTTTTAGTCGATGAAACTGAGGGCTAAATCTTTTTTTAATGTATTCTGCTATAAAATCAAAACATCTCATGTCTCTTCCTATGTATCTATATCTGCTTTTAGCGTACAACTCTAGCAACACTTTTAATTTAGTAACCTCTTTGAGAAACCACAAGTTTTCTTAATGAATTTATAGATTTTCTTTCTCAACTCTCTCTGGAATCACACAGCTTATTAATCTTAGGTGATTTTAGTATCCATATTGACAACATTGAAGATAGGATTGGTGTAAACATTATTTCCCTCTTTATTTCTCTTGGCTTCACTTGGCCCATCTCTCAGATGACTCTGTCATAGAAGGGAAAAATCATTTCCACATTACTATTGACTCTCATTTATTGTGTTCTATTTGCAAGTAAGATTTTACCCAATATTCTTCATGATCCTGGATTTTAAGTAGTTTATTTGTCCTTGCAATTTCTTGTATGTTTATTTCTTTAAAACCAAATATTTTAATATTCATTTGATTTCAAAATAATCCTTCTATCCTATTGACATTTCACTCCAAAATAATTGTTTATTTCCTGTGATAGCCACTCCTGATTTGTCAATTGTAATTCCCATTATGCATTCCAGCAGGGACGCAATATTTCTCTAGCATCCTTTGCTTTGAAAAAAAAAAAAAATCTCAAGTCTTCTTAGATGCTATAAACATTTACGTAGTTGTGCTTTAAATTTACCTGTTTTTTTTTTTCCTATTCTAGCCAAATAGTAAAAATATTTTGTTGGTAGAAATTATACTATTAGAAATTTTCCATTTCAACTTTCTAACAAAATAATAGAGGTGTGCTGAATGTTTCTTGACCATTTTGCTTTTCTTCACAATTATCAGGAGAAATGGGAACATTTTGTGTTAATTCTTACTACAATATACTTTTCTCTACATAAGTAAATTCTCTTACATACTTTCACTAAGAGTGTGTGTATGTATGTATGTATGTATGCATTTTTATTTGCAGCCTGCAATTACGGGCCTACAAGTTTAAAGAATTTTCAGTGGTTCTGTTCAATGCTCACAATAAAAGAACTCCAGATGGATGAAAACATGATTTATTGGGTGACTAACATTCATTTTCAGGAAACAAAAGTCCTGATATTGATGCAAGTTATTCAACAGAGTAAAATTTAATTCTGTCCTCTAAGTACATGGGGAACAATAGTTGCTAATCATTACTAAGTTAGTAACTTATCCCAGTGCTAAATTGTCTTAATTAACATGTGTAGACATTATTTTCCCTGGACTTTTTTAACTTATCTTTAAGGTTTGTCCTCAGATAGAGGAAGCAAATAAAGATCCCAAGTCACATTCCTTATCGAAACCATCTAAAATCTCAAATGGAAAACTCAGGGTAATCAGGTTCTAAGCTTGCTTTTCCTACCAGTGCAGTTTCTATTGTACTAATGCTAAGGATATAGGTGATTTTATTCTATATGAAGTATTAAACCATTTATATATATTTGAGTAATGTAATGATACTTTCTATTTATATAGAATCATTTCCCCCTGGAGACTGCAGAAGGAATTTCTAATGTTTTCTCATTTATCTTTACAACATCTTATTGATGTTATGGACTAATTGTTGTTATCTCCATTGATTGGGAAACATGATACTTATGGTCCTTATTATTACTGGTTTTATTAGGTACAGAAACAAAACGACTAACTTTACACAGGCGGGTCTTCAGAATTGAAACTGAGGCATTTTGGTGATGACAGTTAACTGAGAATGTAAGACATGTGTATTACAGTTCTCTAGAGAACACAACCAACAGACTAGATATATAGTCAGCCCCCTGTATCCACAAATCGAAAACCTGTGGTTGCTTGACTCTGAGGATGCAAAATCTGCAGATATGGAGGGCCATATTCAAAAAGGACTTTTTTCCTTGCCATTATTCCCTAAACAATATAGTATAACAACTTTGTGCATAGCATTTACATTATATAGGTATTATAAGTAATCTAGAGATGATTTAAAGTAATACAGGAGGATGTACATAGGTTACATGCAAATTCTATGCCATTTTACATAAGGGACTTGAGCAACTGCAAATGTTGGAATGCACTGGGAGGGGAATGTACTGGAAACAATCCGTATGGATACCGAGGGATGACTGCATATGTATACACACACATATATTTTTTTGTGTGTGTATATGCAGTCATATATATATATATATATATAAAACACTAATTCAAATTAGAGATGGCGATTGCTTGGACATAAATGGTAGTG